>WOVY01013771.1:0-172349 GCA_013436015.1 Rhipicephalus annulatus
TGTCTATCTATCCTCTATCTATCTATCCTATCTATTCATCTGTCTGTATGTCGTCTGTCTGTCTAGTCGCCTCTAATTCTATCTACCTTTCTATCTGTATATCTATCTATCTATCTATCTATCTATCTATCTATCTATCTATCATCTTCTATCTATCTATCCTATCTATCTATCTATCTATCTATCGATCTCTCTATCTAATCTGTCTGTCTGTCTGTCCTGGTCTATCTATCTATCTATCTATCTATCTATATCTATCTATATATCTATCTATCTACCTTTCTGTCTGTATATCTATCTATCTATCTATCTATATGTCTGTCTGTCTGTCTATCCTATCTATCTATCTATCTATCTATCTACCTTTCTGTCTGTATTATCTATCTATCTATCTATATATCTATCTATCTATCTATCTATCTATCTATCATCTATCTATCTATCTATCTATCTATATGTCTGTCTGTCTGTCTGTCTGTCTGTTGTACTAATCTATCTATTATCTATCTATCTATCTATCTATCTATCTATCTATCTATCTATCTATCTATCCATCTATCCGCCTGCGACTTTTAGCTCTCCTGGCCGTTTCGATGATGGGAAGTATAACGAAATTGATATGGCGTAACGTGATTGTATGAAGAGCATAAGTGACTAGTCATAACATGAAAATCGTGATATATGTATGTTGTGAATATCATGATTGTGAATATCATCATTTGAATATCATGGTCTTGCTGTTCTTGGGGTGGTTTCGTTCGCATCACATTTTGCAAAAATCGCTATGATATGACGTGACTGCATAGCGAGCATATTCTCTAACTGTAAATCATGACATGCATGTCATGATTTTCATATTGACTAGTCATGACTACACACCACGCTCATGCACTCTAAAAAAATATCGAGTAAAAAAGTGTCTTTTTGTCCCACAACAATAATCGTCATCACGCTTGCGTGCGCTTTCTTTCTTGAAAACTCGGCGCTAGCCACTTTCCTATCGAGAATGCAATGTAACCCTAATAATGGGCATGTCGATCGGGACCGGAATGTACCAGGCGCGGGGCGATAGCGCAAGGATGGAACGCAATATAGATGACAATTATTATTGTGGGACAAAAAGACACCCTTTTTACTCGCTATTTTTTTAGAGTGTGGTACGCTCGCGTTCGTTTCACTAGCTTCACATATACCGACTTTGGTATTACGGGACGTGAATGGATGACAAAAGTATACGCGACTAGTGATGACAAACATGAGAGGCGTGTGATGCAAGAACATGACTACGTTCCACGTTCATGATGTGCTCACGGCCGTTTCGCTAGCTTTCAGTATACCAAATTGGGTGCGACGTGACGTCAATGAATGCCGAAGGTGCATGACTAGTAAAAACATGATAATCATGACATGAGTGTCAAGTAAGAACATGCGCTCGTGGGCCTTTCGCTAGCTTCACACATCCAAAATTTGGTATTACGTGACGTGAATAGAAGACTAAGGTAAAGGACACGTCCAAAAATGATAATCGTGATATCCGTATCATGTGCAACATGATTACATGCTACGCTCATAGCGTGCTCGCGGCCGTTTCGCTAGCTCCACATATCATGCCACGTGATACTAAATTTGATGTTACAAGACGTGAATAGACGACGAAGGTAACTGACACGTCCAAACATAGTAATCATGGCATGGAAGTCATGTGCGGCATAATTTCAGTCCGCCTCGTAACGTTGAGCTGATTTTACAGTGACATATCAGCCTTCCTCATGCGTGCTTCGCATATCATCGATTCTCACAGGTCGTGGGATCTGCCATGTTTTTTTTTTCTTGGTACCGGTATAATGCAGCTGTTATGTACCTACTTCCTGAGAGATTCATGATTTCAGAATGCCTCCCATATGCGCTCCATCCCATATTTATTCTTTAGCTTGATGGTTTGACTTTGCGTTCACTACCTGTTTAAAGGGGACGGGATCTTTATCTTCGCTACCTATGGCAAACAGCTCTTGTCTTCCATTACTATGGGACATTGCTTGAATTTTCTGCGCACAAATTTTAAAGCGACTCTTCTGCTTTTGCAGTACAATTCATGAGTCTCTATTTGTTGCGATTCGTGCCCGAGGAGTTACTAATGAGTCACCTAAGTTGGGTGGAGGGGGTGGGGTGGAAGTCCTCATACATCTACATAATAACAATGGGGTGATTCCTTCCGAAAGGGAACTCCGCGCACGCTTACGCAAGCTGCGCTAAGTTTTTTTAGTTGCACGCCAAAGAAAGAGAAGTCGTTGCTTTACGTATCACTGAGCTCGTGTGATGCTTCGGTCATTAAGCCAGCTCCGGTTCAGGGACATCTTCAGAGGAATCGCTGCACTGCATTTTCTCTTACATTCAGGACAGCAAGCTCGTTTTGCACGCTGTACGTTGATGGCTGCCTGCAGAAGGGGCTGACTTATGCAACGAAAAAATGCTTGAAGAAATAATGAAAATTTTTCCTCCCTGCCTTCCTCTCTCTTTGATTCCTAGGAGCGAGAAATTCACCAGCACCGTTCAGGCACCTTACGCAGAATTGGCATTATGTGATCCTTTCCTCCGCGCCACCGATTGGCCGGCACGCAATGGGCACCAATATAGCGCCGAGAGCGATGTGTGCAAAAGCAAGAAAAGGAGCGCCGCCGCCGAGAGAGGCACTCGGAGATCCTTCTGCAGCACTGCTGTCGGTCCGGGGGTGGCAAAGCTGCGAAGAGCGCGCGCAGGAACTGCGCAGGCGCGCACGGGCGCACAGCGACAGGCGATCGGCGCGGCGTTGGTAGCGCCGCGCCGCCGAGGAGGCAAGCCCTTCCGTTATTTGCATTCGGCCGTGTGTTTCCGGATACTGATGACGTCATGTGGTGTCATTGACCGCGCGAACGGGCTCCCTCTTTCTCACGCTCCTTCCTTCTCTCCGACTCGGGAGAGAAGGCGGTTTCAGAGCAGGTTTTCTTGGGGGGATTTTTCGCGCGCCGCCTGTGACTTTTGACGTAGCGCCGTGTCGCACTGCGTCTTTCTTTTCTGCGCTTGAATATTTCGCCCTCACATTGACGTCGCGGTAACTCGTGTAGCGTTGGGAAGGAGCTGCTCGTTGATATGTCAGCTGCTTAGGCCGCGACTGAGTCCCGTTATGGGCGCGCCACTTGCACAGTTCCAAGCCTTAGTAGGGTGGGCAGAGTGCGTTCGTCGCCCATCGATTCTAGCCGGCGTTGAGTGCTCGCGCAGCTGTAAGGAAACGTCGTTAGACTGCACAGAATCGAAAAAAAAAAATGCTATCGCGCACACAGTGGAGATAAATTGCAGCCAGCGAGCTCGTGGTTGTCGGGACTGACGTTTTGAAGCTGGTCGAGGAAAACGAAGAGAGGAGGGTTTGTGTTTTCTTCTTATTCGAGCAAATACCACGGCGAAATCGAGGAGACGGTGAAGAAGCTGCGGGCTCTTCAGCTTGACCGCTATCACCGTCCATCTTGTAAAAGGTGACAGGATAAAAAAAAAGGCAGTTACAAGCAAAAGTAAGTAGTATTACAATCTAAGAGCGAACGAACTAGATTACAAGGCAAATCTACGAACTAAAGTGAAATAATCAATACACGCGTGTACAGAAAAAAAATACGTTAGTACATATTTTGCTGAGCACATGAGTGCTGTTGTGCGCTTATCGGCGATTCCTCGCCCAGCGCCTGGAGTAGCATGTCAGGGGAATAGCTTGGCTCATATATCTCTAGCTTTTTATTAGAAAACTCTTCTCTATCGCCGCCGTGCAAAGTCGTGCGCACGTGTGGACGGCTTCTACTGCAATCGGAAAGTTTTGCGTGCACTGCCAGCGCAGTATGTTGCGATCTCTGTTGCCTTTGCTATGGTGACGCGCAGCGGCAAGCGGCAACTCGTGAAACGTGCAGCTGCGAGCCCTCCGTAAGCATATAGGAACGCGACTCGACGCCGAGTCTACATGACGCGTGCTGACGCGTTATAACGCGTATGTGGGGCTGGACTTCAACGTGAGTGATTTGTTGCATGGTTTGTACTCGTTTCGTAATGCTAAAGCAAAAAAAAAAACCCCGACTCATGACTACTTTTAAATGCGAAGCATTTTTTAGCGAACTTCGGCAACTTTGAGCGTATCTGGATGTTCCCCCGCATTCGCAAGGTCAGCATCCCCGAAATAATCCTTGCTATGCGCCTGTTCTGCGTGCAATGGTCATAATATGGGCGTGAGAGATGCCGTGTATAGGTGCTGGCTTGGACGATTTATTGTTCTTGCGCTTTGCCTGCATCGAAATGCAGAAGCTGGGTCAAACCCACGTCAGAAGCCGAGAGCCGTAACACTGGCAAGCACCTCAGCGACTAACATGTTGAGAGCAAGGAAACCGTGTCCCTACGACATAAAAGTGTGCTAACTCGGCAAGATTTTTTTTTTTTTGCGTGTATAGGTTGGCACGAAGTCCGTCGTGCTCGATCGCCCAGGATGAAAAAATTGCACGATGACTAAACAATTTTAATATCGCGAATTCGGGCTACAGGGGATCGCGTGATTAGAGAAATAATAATCGAAGGTGGCTTACCAGTTTTTTTTTTTTCCCGCAACTTATAGAAAAGATAGCGTCACACATCCCAAATGGTCTGTTGCTTCGGTCTGTTGCCATTTTCATCTTGCATGTCATTATTCTTTTTCTCTCTGGATTGCGTCAGAAGCTTGGTCATGTGGTCGGTCATTCATCCAAGAGTGCTCTAAGCGAACATAGATGCTCTGTGGATCCACGTCGTTCTTTTCAGTTTTCGCTTGCTTTGATCGCTCATGTGCGCGACCGTGTTGATGTGCCCCTGAGAGCGGTTCACCTTTGACCGAACGACGACTACGTCGTCACCCCGCCGCGGTGGTCTAGTGGCTAAGGTATACTCGACTGCCGACCCGCAGGTCTCCGCATCGAATCCCGGCTGCATTTTCGATGGTGGCGAAAATGCTGTAGGCCTGTGTGTTCAGGTTTGGGTGCATGTTAAAGAACCCCATGTGGTCGAAATTTCTGGAGCCCTACACTACGGCGTCTCTCATAATCATCAGGTAATTTCGGGATGTTAAACTCCACGAATCAATCATCATTGCGTGGCGACGGTGCCTCAAATCAGATGACGACGGTGCCTCAAATCAAGCTTGACATTTCATATGACGTCATCCGCTATTCAGTCCTATTCGTGTTGTCGCGGTCGTCACATTTACCGTTTGAGAAGGCACATCTCGTAAAGCAGTTTTTTCTTCCTCGTGCTCGCTCATTGAGCAAACATTCATTAGAACGGATCGACTCGAAGAAATTCTAATAGCTAGACGACCGGAGGCAGCAAATTCAGCCCGTCTCGGTCTTTGAACACCGTTATTTATATTCCTGCTGCGTTGTTCGGCGCAGCTTTGCATATGAGGTCGCGCCGGCATGCACAGGCACAATAGCCCCCTCGAAATGGCGCGGACCTCGCTCGGAGTTTTCCTCGAGGTGCACATATTGGGCGCCTGGTGCAAGGCAGGCCAACGGTGTAGAAAAGCCGCGCTTGGGTCGCTCACCGTAAGACTGCCCGACTGTTAACTGTTGCACTATTCGCTTGTGTGTTCGCTAAACTATACTACCATACGAGATTGTATAGCTTTAGTTTAGAGCATGCCATACGTAGCACGTCTCGTGGATTAAATTATATCACTTGATTTACCTACGGCCCAATCTCGTGGCTCAGTACACATCTTAACAATGTATTCCAGCGAAAGAAGGGAAGTGCTGATTTCTTTGTTAGAGACAACATAATAGAGAAGACTACGAGGACGTAGGCGATATAGTATTTGTGACCTTTGACTGTACTACAGTTAGAAGACTGCAAAATTACGCAGTACTGTAGTGGCAATGTACCCACTGCAATTACAAAATAGTGCTGATAATGCCTTCCTGGCAAAATGGCAAAACGGACAAAATTGACTCACGGACAAAATAGGCAAGTGGGAAAATGGACACATGGTTTCTTGCACGAAATTCCACGTGCCACATCATCGGCCAGAATCGAACTATTGCGTGGTATCAGATTGCTTGCTTTGAAATTCCCCTTCTTTCGTTCATTCTGGCAACTTCGCTGTTATGCGGTTGTCTCAGTGCTTTAAGGTAACATTATTCGCTTCTGCGTTCAAACAATCAATAATAATCAGTGGAATAATCAAAATAAACATTCATTTTCATTATAAATAATAAAATCAAATATCCCATGCGAACAAGAGCAGAAATTTGTTAGTTGGTTAGTTAGTTAGTTCTCTGCTTTCTCCATCTCCGAAAGACAGAGAAAAAGAAAAATTTCGGCTGACACCTTCGCTATTGTGTGCATTCTGGGATGAGCTTGAAACAATAGGTCATTTCTTTTTGACATGCAGGTGGTTTAACACGATACAGAAAACCCCTTCAGAAATACTTTTACGTGGTATTGGTATGGATTTATCTGTACCTGTCATTTTCTCTTTTGGGGCTTCCACTTCTGGGTTCTCAAATGCGACAGTGTGCGCGGCCGTCCAGGACTATATTGAAAAATATGCATGCACACCGTCAGTCTTGCCTTGTAAGACAACACCAGAAAACTAGGAATTCAAGGGGCATTCAAACGTCCTATACTCGTTCCAATGTTTGATACGTGCAGCCAAAGACCGCAAGTGCTTCGTTCATAAACTTCAAACTCACCGACAACATTGTATCAGCGAGCATTTAAAGCTTCAAGTTACCTTCCATACAGCTATACGCATGTATTATACGCATGTGCACCTTTGATATTGTTACTAATTTAACACAGTACGCGAAAAAACAGGTGATCGTCAGCGAACGAAGCGAGAATACTTACACGTGAAAAATGATCCCAGGCGTCTTCTTGATGTGATTTGTGCAGCCATAAGCAACGCACGAAGTCACCATGGCCTTGTAAAATCATTAATTGCTTTACAAAAGCATGTCACAGTCTCCAAAGGCCACTGCGAGGGCGGAGCTACAAAGCGCACTTTGTCGTCTGCTTCCGAGTCTTTCCTTGTCCAATATGGCGGTGACCGGCGCCACCTATTGGGGCGCACCTCCACTCCAGAAGACATAGTATAGAACCTCCTTGGACTTGGAGCACCCCAAAACGACTCAGGGTAAAAGCCGCTCTCAGTGGAATGCTCCGAAGAACTTCGACAACCCACGATTATTTGATTTCCACTGCATGTCGCCTCTATCGAAGTGCGACCGCCGTGGCCGCTGTTGTACCCTCATCTTCATGGTCTCTAGCTAAGCACTGTAAACACTTGGCAAGTCCAGCAGGTCAAACAAAATATAGAACTCACAAATGGAAGAGCCAAGGGCAAAAATTAGGTCGGTATATGACATGATATGATTTGATATGAATCATTGAACGAGTTTACCGTATTTTCAGTGTGAATTTAGGTGAGCAAGTTGGCTTCAAAGTACTGCACGACGATAATGCATAGCTTCACGACAATACGCGGAGATGTTTTTTTTTAAGTTTTTCCTAACTTCCGTGGATCGTAGGGGGGGTTCCAGATTATATTCCGTGGTGGGACATGTGCGCATGGCATCGTTTGGAAAAGCGCCTATATACGTCTTCATACGCAGCTGTGCGTTCTTATTGCGCCGAAATGCGCTAACCCGCTTCAGCCCTGACGCCGGCCGTGTTCGTCGGTACCGCATTCATCATGTTCCTTGGAATGTTGTATACAGACTGCTTTTCTCCATGTTTAACTGAATTAATTGTTGCCTGCCTTGAAGCGGACGCCAGTTTTTTTTTTTTTCCCGTTTCAAGTCAGCCGTCGCGTTTGCAAGAGGTTACACCTCGAATCGGTTGGAAAAGGGGAGGCGGCAAGAGTTTCTACTCGCTCGGCGTGGCACCCACCTATTCGCATGGTTTAGTGCTGAAATGGTGACCCTGAAGGCCGCGGTATTGAATCCCGACCGCATTTTCGGTAGAGGCTAAAACCCAAGAAGGAAGCAGACTAAAGCAGAAGACAGGGAGGCATCCGATTGACACGGATTCAGGGGCACGTTAGAACCCCAGATGGGCGAAATTCCTCGAGCTCCCCACCACAGCCTCCCATAGAACCATATAGAGGCTTTTGGTCGTCAAGCTCCGGCAACAGTGATTGTTATCCTGCAGGCAAAGCCAACTTCTTTAGGCGTTGTGCGCTTCCCTGACGTTCGATGTGTCATGGCCCGGCTGTTTGATGTAGCCGTAGAATTTCCTATGCATCGACATGAAAGTATTTTGTTCTCCGCTAATGGTTCGATATAAACAATAATACGTTCTACTCGAGTTTCATCCTCCGTCGAAAATGACAGGGGTGGAAAAGCTGCGTCATCTGCGCCGAGCCATGCACTCCTGCTGTGCCGAACTCTTTTATCAGTAGCCACAAGGCGCGACAACAATCTATCTAGCCCCGCGCCGAAAACCGTGGCTGAAACATCGTGTTTTCAGACTCATCAAGACGATCTTAGTTTTGGCTCGATCAATGCTGTAATCAGTCGAGCAGCAGCTGTGAACTTTCAGTCGTCGGGCGCGGTCTCTGGCGCACTCACTATCCCGGCAGGCATCATTGCAACGCGAATGGCTAGTAAACCTGCTACGCTCTCGGCTCTCAACGCGAGGAGCTTGTGCGAAAATGACGAGCATCTCCATCTCCCCTGGCGCAGCCGCATTTTCTTAGTGCGCGTTCTCTCTGAGCATTCCGTCCGCCGAATGTCCGCTGAATCCGATCCGGCGGCGGCGATATCCGCCGAATCGCCGCGCCGATTGCTCTCGGACCGATTTTGGCGGCGGCTGCCCCCGAATCGGCAGCCGCGGACCGATAGCAGCGCTAGTCAAGGAAGTTTGAAAAATGGCGGCCAAGCCATGTATACTTGTCATGTCGCAGTCCGTGTAACTGAATGTTGTAAGCAGCAGAAGTTTATAACATAATCTGTGCCTACTTGACGTCCCTATTTTGTGTAAGAGGTGACCGAGCTTGTCGATGGCGTGACCAAGGTTGTCGCGGTCTTGCAGAGCAAAACGAACACACCAACGACGTCAGTGGTTTTGCCTGCTCTTCATGCATTACAAGACAGCGACTTGCCAGCAAAGTAAGCCGCACTGCTTCTTCTTGCTTTCAGCCAACGAGAATCATCGATGTCTGGATCACCGGATAGCGTAGTGGTGTTTGCGAGCCGCGAACGACCCGGTGACAGCGCATCCATCCCGCGTTCGCCTCGTAGATGGCATATTCGGCGGCGCGGGCTGCGTTGTAGTGCGAACGATCCTGCGTTTAGGCGGCAGGGGAATTTCGCTTGCTGTAGGAAGCAGATGCTTCGGTGTATACCATAGGGGTTTCACCAGCGCTTTTTGGAGTTACGCAATATCGGATCCAAAAAGAGGTAGCTGCCAGCCTTACTTCGTATAACATTAGGTAGTATTAAAATGGTGCACTCAAGGCTTCGCGCTAGCGTGTCGCACCACTTCGCATGCGTCGTACGTTAGCGTCTTGTGAGCCCCCTTTAGGTGATCAAAGAGTCGGCTAGATCAGGGGAGTGCCCCGATTGAGCTTCGAAAAGTGAAGCCCAAACAGGGTCAACCCGCTTGTGGTGCTGCGGTGGGTAGTGTGCAATGTGTCGTCGTTGTAAGAGCTGCGCGCGGCTCCGCCAGAGTGGTTCAAGGGTAAAAGGCCTGCTTCCCACTCAAAAAGGCCCGGGTGGGAATCGCAGCCGTAGATGGGGCATCTTTTATTCTTAGCTACACTTGTACAGCTGTATTGGTTTGCCTTGGTTTCTTAGATCTGGCTTTCACCGCTACATAATGCTACAAAAACATGCGCATAATGTGAAGCGAAATAGAACAAACAGCGAGCGCATTCATTTGCACAGCACGGGATTCAGTAAAATATTAAGGAGCGCAAACTTCGCCTTTTGTAGTTGTACGTGATATCCTAGTGCATATACCTAAAACATTTAGTGCATGAAGCCTTTTTGAACTTGCTATGCACCCACTACGTGGCCTTAAGAGAATAGGCAGAGTAGCGGGTGTGCCTTTTGTAGAGGGTGACTGACTATAGACCACGAAGCCATTATGATAATCACATGTTCTGACGCCCGCTGACAATGGGCGCTGTATACGCTTTATTACTGCAATATTTAATGTTGCTTTTGGAAGCATTTATACGGGATTCGTGTGTTTGTAAAACATGAAAGCTACTTTCACTGCGCTTTCAAGCAGAGAAAGCTTTTGTCAATGTATTCACAAGCAGACGCGTGGCCGTGTTCTAGAACATCCAGGCGAACTTCCCGGATTCGTTCCCCATCCAGAGCTTGTAATTACTTGTTTTATTTGCATCTTTCTTGATTTTTGGTCACGCATAAGATGTTGATTTTTCGCTCACCACCAACGACGCCACGCGAGCGTTTCTGCGAAACGAGCTCTATATAACGCAATCGCGGTAAAAACGTACAATATGACCTGAACATGTTCACATTGTGGATACAAATGTGGTATATTCTTCTACAACTGATTTGGGAGGTATATACCATAAATAATAAATAATCGCGAAAATTTACGCTGTATTTATGTACGACTGAAGTGAAACTAAATGATCGAAACGAATTTTCGCGCTCTGATAAATACGCTCGCTGTAAAATTTTTTCTTTACTTCACACTGAGTTATTTTTTTATTTTTTTTTGCAGGAATACGGAGCAACTGAACCTACAATTAACAAACACAGGCAAACGAACACAACTGTAATAATAAGGAATGTAAAGAATAAAAAATACTATCTACAGCTGCGATTTCAGCCCGAGCCTTTTCAGTGGGGAGGGAGCATTCTAACCCTGAACCAATTCGGTTGACACATTGCCAACTACTGACCGCAGTGCCTCTACTGGATTGACCATGTTCGGGCTTCGCTTTCTGTAAAATTGATCAGCGGCCGTTCCGGGAATTCCCATGTCTAGTACACTCTTTAGGTGGCTAGCAGATTACTGCAAGGAACGCTAAGCTAGCGTACGCTATTCAGAAACTCCTGCTACATTTTCTTGCAATATCATTGTGTGATCCCCTGTTTGCGAAAGTAAGTTTTTTCTTACCATGGTGGCAGCGATCAGAAAAGACAAAAGGATTATGGTAGCGGTGCTCGAAAGCAAAGGTGGTGTTACCGCATGCGCCCTCCGAGCGACGGAGATGGCCCGGCTAGTTGGACCTCTGCTTCAGCCGCATTCATCGCCTGCGTTCGCGCGCTTTTACTTACGGATAGAATATACGATGCTTCGGGTGGATAATATCAATTTGGACATCATACGGGACATGACGGTGACGGCAAAAGTCCGTCGAAAGTATCTATATAATTCATATCACAATAATAGGTTTGAGAAATGGTGCTTCTCTAGTGCTCTAAAACAAGGCTACACCTGCGCTGAACGTTCTCTCTTACTGGTCCTAACTTGCTGCAAAAGGCCTTTTTGGTGGCTCCAAGATGTCTTTCCTGGTTTTCCAAGCCTGCTACAAAAGGGGTGCTTCCAGGACTGCTCCCGAACTAATGTACCCTGTTGCAACCCTCAAAATGCAACCGCCGCGACTGGGATTCGATGCTGTGACCTTCGGGTCAGCAGCCTGCTCTAGGGGAGGGGAATAAAAAGACGAAAGAATGACAGAATTACGAGCGCACTAGGGCGAGCACATCCAGTCCTATAGGTGGTCGCTCAGATTTGCTTATTTCATGTACTTCAGTAGCGCTTTATTCGCCTCCTTCTGCGCTCTCGAATCACATGGTCGTGGAGTCTTGTCGGCAGGAAATCTTGCGTAAATCTTTTCCCTCTGCTGCTGCTCTTTAATGCGCAGCGAATTTGTGCGGCAGCCGCCATTTGCCGCCGCTGTGGACCTGCTGGCTCGTCAGCAGCGCGACAGCCACGCGACGTCTACACAGCGGTGCTCGCGAACACGGAGACGCGCGGAGAGATGTAAAAAAGAAGCGAGCTGCTGGCAGTGCGCCGCCGCTGCCGCGGGCGAGCCCTGGAAATGTAGGTCTCCGCGGTCAAAGACTTCCCGCCCCTTCCCTCCCTCTTCGCCGCAACTCGTCACCCACTATCATCATCATCACGCGCGCCCTCCCCGCAAATACGCGTTGGCGACTGCGCGCTCGGCGTTCGATTCCAGGAAGCGGCGCCTTTGCTTTTTTCTTTTATCTCTCTTTCTCTCTGCGAGACGAGGGAGAAGGCGACTGCGTGGCCTCGCCTATTCCCCTCTCTGCGTTGACACAGTTCGAGCGAGCGGCCACTCACCCTTCTCTCTCCCTCGGCGCCCTCCTCGCCAGCGCTGCTGATCGTTGTTTGTTGTTGCTGTGCGGCTGGAGTTTTTGTAGCACGCGGTGGCCGTTCTCCGCGCTCTTCGCTTTAGCACCCCTTTCTCAATTTGGCATTCTTTGTTGCTCTTCCTGTTACTCCGTTTGTTCCCTCCTCGCCCTAAACGTGCGATAACAGAGTTGCCTTTTCTTCTTGACAGACTTTCGCAATCGACCAGTCTCGACTTGTCTGTCACCGGGGTTCGTATTGGCCGCCGAGCCTTGTTTCTCCCAATTATCTCATTAGGTGGTGGGCTTGATTCTGCCGAATCTGAGCCGCCGTTGAAATTCCCCGTGCCGCCTATTCTCGTTGGACGACCTCCCGATAGCTGCCCGTCAGATGAAAGTGACGACAGCCTCGGTTATTCGGCAGCCTTTTTCGGCGATCGCAAACTTGTTTGTTGCGGTAGCCTAAGCTCTTCCGTACAGAGTAGAACATTACTGGGAGCTTGAAAAAAAAAAAATACTCTAGGCTTAGCTTGGAACATACGGCAAAACAATTCTGTGCGGTATTGCGGAAGCGATGGAGCCAATGTGTTTTTTCTTAGGGGCGAAGCTGCTTAGGGTGTGGATCGTTCCATCCTCCGTTTACATGTAGTGTGTATGTAACCACCTCTAGATTATAAATTGCTTACTAGATGACGTTATTCGTTTATGTCCCATAAAACAATATCACTCGGTGACGTTATTGGTTTTCGTGTAGTTGATGATTAAAGGGGATAGATGGCGGTGTAATAAGAAATTCACAGCATATCCACGCATTGAATGACGATGAGTGGGGCGAAGCGTCTGTCTGTCTGTCTGTCTGTCTGTCTGTCTGTCTGTCTGTCTGTCTGTCTGTCTGTCTGTCTGTCTGTCTGTCTGTCTGTCTGTCTGTCTGTCTGTCCATCCGTCCGTTCGCTCCTATCACATTGGAGCACGCATAGGATGGACGGATGGATGGATGGACAGACAGACAGATGGACGCTTCACCCCACTTATCATCATTCACTTCGTGTATGTGCTGTGAATTTTTGTTTCATTTATTTACCAATTCCGATTATCACACAAGGGATCATAGCTGGGAGGGCATACATGTAAATAAATGTAAGCACTCTTCAATAATGCATACATTGAAAAACTTTGTATCGGAGGATTATTTCGTGAAATTCATACGGAGTTTCAATTTGTATGGTGTAAGAAACACTAGAGATAGTGACAATTACAATCGTAGATGGAGCGTTGATGCCTGATGTTATTGAAGTAACAAAAAAATGCGAATACAGGCAACGCGTTAAAAAATTTAAATTTGTGAACACAAAAACTGCGTTGAATGTACCGATGAAGTTATTGAAGAATATTGACTAATTTAGTTCCATTCTGTATAAATATGAGTGTCTTAAAACAGTATTGACACAAAATGTTGAAGATGAGATAAGCTCTGGGATAGATTTCTGGAGGCGTCATCTACAAAATAGGAACGGCTATACAGACTAAGATCTATTTCGATATTCCTGTCGCAGAATTGCGCTAGCGAAACGCCGCACTTCATGGCACAGACACCAGCTTGTTTTCAACGTCACCAAGAGTTTGTGCTCTCTGCCTTGTGATGAGTGTGGAAAAAAGAGGTCTTCTTTATGGAGTTGTGTGGCAGTCCATGATTGAATTTAGTGAACAAAAATATAAAAACTCAATCACAAGAGAGGATACGGGACGGAGCGCTCGCTTGTGCATGGTTATGCTTTTTTTTTTTCGCGCGCTGAAATCGTACGCGAACTCTGCGAGAAGAAGCTATCTTAATGCCCGGTGCAAAGTTCCATGCCTCGGCAGTAAATATCTGGGATAGTCCTGAACATCCCCGCCTTTGGTGACGAGAGGTGCGAACGCATGCTTATACGAAAACCACCCTGGGTTACGGCTCACGCGGTGCTCTGTGAAAGCTAAATTGCGACTGGGCGCTATAAAACCATCTCCAAATACTCAACCGTTGGGCAAACCAAGTTTCTAGCCGAGATACGTCGGTCGTTGGCTACTTATTGCAGCAGAAAAAACAACGTGTAAAATTTTTTTGTTACAGTACCCCCTTAAGCAATAAAGATGATTTTCTATTCACTAAGTGTAGGAGTCTATTCACTAAGTGTACTGTGGCGTGTTGGACTGAAAGAAATTGCTTTCAATGTGATAAATGTTTATGTCACCATTAAGTAATTGTTTAGCCGTGCAGGTTTCGCTCGACTCAGCGCTGATAGTAAACCAGTTTTCTTTAGTATTTTAGGTGAAAAACTGGTTGGCTAGTATTTATTGTCTTCCTCTGCGCCCCATCTGCCCCTTCTCAATCGCTGGCCAAGCTTAGTTTTTTTGGGGACCTCTTCAGAGTTGTAGCGGAGGAGAAAAGAACGTATGGGCACACAAGGGTGTGACCACTTTTAAACTCTCTCTGAGTGCTACGCATTGCAAGCAGAATTTCGAAGTGCCCAGTACACCATAAGGGTCGTCTTTGCGAATGTCTCTATCACACACACAGACACCGCGTGATCGATCTGGAATTCGATGAACAGGGGTGTGACGCCGGTGTCGAGCAGTATTGCTTGTGCAAAAGCACCCCTTGACGCCTGTGCAAAGCTTCTTTTCTGAAGCCGTGTCAAGCACTCGCGTAGCGCTTTTGGTGCCACCCTTGTTTTTCTATATATATATATATATATATATATATATATATATATATATATATATATATATATATATATATATATATTGCGTCCATCGTGATTTTCGGCTCTCGGACAACGCCTGCGTTTCGCGGACGGTGCAGTGTCACCGATGTCGAGAGCGATATTTCTACGACTGTATGAACGCTATCGCTCTGGAACCTCCGTATGCGAAGCATTATGTGCTCACCCCATGCTCTTCGCCACAGGTTCTTCTCTACTCTGGTTTGGGTCATCTTTGATATACAAAATAACAAAGCGGCCATCCATCGCGTGACATAGGTATCGGAAGTGTAAGAAGGCGTGATAACAGCGACGGCCACAGAGGGACAGAGCCACACAGACACAGAGTGCCACGCTGGTAAGTGTACGTACGACAGTTTAAAACTCAAGTTACAGGTCGTCATATTAACCCTCGTATTCACAAACGCTCCTTCACTCAAAGACTCTCCTCGACTTAAAAAGGTCGATGGGAGCGCCATCTCTTGGCAGACCATGTCACTGCATATCGGCAATATTCTGCAGCGATTCTTGAGAAGCGCAGCGTCAATTTCAGTCGAGCAGTGGCGCAGTGCTCAACTCAGTCAACTGAAGGATGAAATTCGAGTCGAGGATCGTTTTTGAATACGGGGGCTAGTGTTTCTCGAGTTTGTCAGTTCCAGCGATCGACAAATAGGCATACTCTAAATTTGTATCCAGGTATGAATGATGCCGTGGTTATCATATATACGATATGGCATGGCCATATCCAGAAAAAAGCAAACAAGCCCAGGATGCCCAGATGTCTTACGGAAAAGACGAGTTGGGTTCGTACGTAGGCCTTCTACGTGGTGAGCAAGTGCCGTACCGCAGAGCATTGCTTGAATAGCAAAATACCCCATCATGTATACGGCGAGGAAACGCGTGAACCACACGGTGAGAATGCGAGCTTGACGATCCCTCGTGTAGCAGCGATATTCCACCGCAGCAACAGCAATGTGTGCAGCTAAGCCCAAATTGGCGTAGAGACGACTTCGTTACACGTATTTGTTGGGTACAGCAAACTCTGTGAAGGCCGTTCCGTGAGATTACGCGTTGCCGGTTCTGAGCAAGCCTGCTGGCCGCCTTTTTAAAGGGGCGAATCTCCATAAGCTGTGGGTCGTGCGTCCCTGATGCATGTAGTAGTAGTAGTAGTAGTAGTAGTAGTAGTAGTAGTAGTAGTAGTAGTAGTAGTAGTAGTAGTAGCAGTAGTAGTAGGTAGCCACCTTTCGTTTAGTCCTCGCAATGTCCGCTGGATGGCGATACTTGTATATGATGAATATATGATGAAAATATGCGAGATGGCGGTACATAGAGTGTTCGCTAGACAGCCAGACAGACAGACAGACAGACAGACAGACAGACAGACAGACAGACAGACAGACAGACAGACAGACGACGGACGGACGGACGGACGGACGGACGGACGGACGGACGGACGGATGGATGAACGGATAGACAGATGGATGCACGGCTGGACAGGCGGACGGACGGATGGGTGGATGGGCGGAAGCGCGGATGGACCGAGGACGCTTCCCCCACTCATCATCATTCGCTTCGTGGATATGCTGTGTGTGTGTGTGTGTTTTTTTTTAAAGCGGAGCTCGGCCCTTCCTGCGTTGAGCGGCGTCTCCGTCGGTGGCGCTACCCACACACACGACATAAATAATACCAAGGATCGAATAGGATGTGAGTTGTTCCGCCGTTCCGAAACCGGATCAAAAGTGCCCGCAACACTACGCGAAGAGCGATGCGTGAGTTTGAAACACAGTCGCGAACAAAAAAAAAAAAAACTGTACAGTGGTAATGTCATAGCGTTCACCTGTGTCTTATTGCGCGGCAGTTGTGTGGGAGTCTTCACACAATGTGAAACGCGTTCAATGCATCCCACTGCTACATTGTCAGCCATAAAGTTAGCCACACGCAGCACCAACCAAGCCTACGTATTGCCTTACTGGCATATCATCATCATCAGCCTTCAGTGCAGGACGAAGGCCACTCAACTCGGTCCTGTGCTTGCTGCTGCCACTTTATACCCGCAAACTTCCTAATCTCATACTGACGTGTATGCCAACGCGTATCTACAAAAATACGAATGTCGGCGTAATGTCCCAATCCACAGAATTGTGATTAATGACGTGTCGATACACTGCGGAGAGCGAAAACTTCTAATACAACTTGGACACGCAACCGGGCTGAGAATTCCCGTAAGGCAGCATCGTAATCGTTGGTCCTTTTTTTTTTCTCTCAAAAAATGGCGCACAACGCTTGAAGAAACTACTCATAACGATTATTGAATCGACATATAGTAAACTAGAAAAGAGGTCTTGCGTAATTTCGAGTGCTATTACATGCTTGCCCAAACGAACTGTGTTTTATTTACGCGGGATGCTATACATGCCCATAAACTTCGGCTGCTTTGTACGCGTCGCGACATCACGTCTAGGAAATTGCTGGGCTGGCTGTTGTTAGTGCGCGTATTGGCGTGCGTTTAGGAAATGCTATAGTGCGGGCGTGGTTTTTTACTGCAGGTATGCTTTCGGAGCATATTGGTCTATATAGCTGCGGCGCGTGAGTCGAGGAGGAGGACCTGCCGAAAACTTGACCTCGTTTTCGTTCGTCGTCTTGCATGGCTCGGCCATGCTTTGTTTCTGGGTCGTCGCTGCAGGAACGGCGATGCGCCTGCCAAGGTTATTGGCGGCCTCCTTCACAGAGGAAAGGCGTCCGTCATTCCGATGACGTCAGTAGAAGACCAACTCTAATGTGAAGCAGCACATTGGGGATGTTTCTACTCGCACCGGGTCGTGCACGCTGACCGCTTGGCATGTCGTTATTGGTATCGATAGAAGGGCAGTGACGAGCTGCAAAAAGCAACATCTGTGCCCTTATTGATTCTGCATGGGCAAATCAGTGACGAGAAACTTTGCTGTGGAGGAATAGTGGACAGCAGGATGCGTATGCGAGGTCAGTTTTGGAGATGCGTGTACATATCCGTGGTTAGGTGTTGAATAACACACCACGTGCAGTACATTAATGTAAAAACACGCCGTAGCGGTTTCTTTAATTTGTATATTTTATTTGACGCGTTTTTATGCCGTGACCTCCAGTAGCGTATATATACTTAGTGCCTCAAAGAATGGCAAGTAACCTAAAACGAGCAATATCATCACCGATAATTAACCTAGCTCTGCTTCACTCCTTTGGGGCAGCGAGAGGCCCGGTGATCGATCTGTTCGTTCTCCGCCGTCTCTGGCGGGACCGTCCGCGATCATGGAGCGCACCTGCGTTACTGGGCTCGACGCTGCCCCGGTGTGCGAAGGGCATGCACGGCGATAACTGCGCCTGCTGAAGTGGCCGAATGGGGCGAGAACGAATGAGCCTCTAAAAATATCGATCTCGGCAGCACGCACAGCGGAATCGCCGCCGCGGCTGCTCCCTTTATTACGCACGCACGTACTATGCACGACACTTTCTTCTTCCTTTATTGCTGGCACGCCGCTTATTATCGTCTAGTTGAACGCTTATTGTGCCCGCCTCACGACAGGGAGGCACGAAAGAGGCCTGCACGTGGAGAGAGGGGAAAGAAGAAAAAGGGCGAACACACGAGGAAGCGGAAGCGGGAAGTAGGCGACCCGCATTTCCGCGTCGCCTCTATCTTGCATCACTTCCGCGAAGGCGTCGTTTTTGCGTCAGGTGAGCGCCGTGCTACAAGAAGAGGTCGGGGAAGGAAGCGATATCTGCTTTCTCTTCCCTGCCGTGCCCGTAATTATTACGTGCCTCGAAAGACGGAAAGTCGCTCGCGGCCGGCATTTGCTGGAAATCGCGAAACCCCGAGGCTTTTCCAGGTGATGCGTCTTATACAACGGCATGTCACTGCAGCAGTTACGTGGGCGCGGTGATGTCGACGCGAAGCACGCTGCATTTCCGACGCCTTCGGGCCGTTCTGTGTGCCGTTGAAACTGCGCTGTGCGAAGCGGCCAGTGCGCATATTAGGCAAACAGCCGTTTAATAATAATAATAAAAATATTAATATAATAATAATAATAAACTTTCATTTCAACAATTAAAGTAGTAGTATGTGCAGCTAGGCTTGCCAATCGGTAGCTTAAGTGGCAGAGCCTGACAGACACCAAGACAAACCGAACTCGTTACATGGTTGTAGATTCGTTGCATAACACAGGTGATAGGACATAAAGAAAAAAATATACAACGTGAAAATTTGAAAAGGACCTGCAGGGCAAAATAGCAGTTGTTACCATTACACAATAGTTAAAGATTGATAGTCAGCAAAAAACTGAATTACGGTGATGTATCTTAAGCAAGGATATTGAACAAAGCTATTTGCCAAGCAATATAACAAACGACTTGTTTTTATTTATATTAAGTTTTTACGGCAGAAATTCGGAAGGAAGGTCCACAGCGTACATTGGAGTACGCTGGACTCGTGTTCTATAGCTCCATACCTTGTTAAACACCGTGGTCTCTATGCGGACTTCAAGCCTCAACGACCGGGAAGTAACATACGACCTAAGGAATTCTTTTTAACACAAATATTTTAGGAGAAACGTTGGCGTTAAAAGATCATTGAAGTTTGTCGTTTAGAGATGTTTAAATATGTCTCGCTCGGAATTCATGTTCAGGCCATAAGACACATTTTTAAATGTCCAACGTAGTAATCTGTCTAATCTGTTTTGCCGTCGGAGAGCACAGTACCCGGAAATCTATAACGCTGCAGCCTATAAAGCGCCTGTTATCATCTTCCGTACTGAAAACGGCATACATAGCAGACACGAAACAGTGCGAAGTCTTGTGCAAACAAGCCATATGCCTATTCCAAGAAAGGTCGCTGTATGAGCTAAGGTGCTTCACGAAGCGAAGAAGAGCAAAATGAACAGTGCGAAGTGAGTCATTTTTTCAATGAGAGCAGATTAGATTATTTTTGACACAACTATATTACTAAGGTAGTCTCGAAAGCAATCCATGGGTTTAGTGACAGCTGACTGCAGAGGAGCAGTCGTCTCATGAAAGTTGTTGGCAGACGTCAACATCACCGTCTCATCGGCATATTGATACAATAGAGAAACCGGTATCGCGTTGCATGGAGGTCATTCACAAAAATATTGAATAACAGCGGACTAGGAATCGATCTGTGTGGAGCGCACCATGCAGTATTGATGTACAAAACTGACGCCTCTCTTGGAGGGAATTTGCTAACGGCTAAAGCCTAATTGAAAAAAAAAGTTTATCCAATAATGATGTGGCGTGATGGACACTATCGAAAACCTTGCTGTAATGAAGAAGGAGTGCAATCGAACGCTGCACTCAGAGAAGACTTTCAACAGCGCCTGCTTGAGTGCTTCTTCCCTGTCCAAAACTATACTGACAGGGCGCTAACATGTTGTGCCTATAGTCAAAGCTTGTCATCGTTAACAATACATGTTTTTTTTCTAGTTTATATAAAAGGCAAAATTGATGCCGGGCGATAATTTTCTAAATTATCACACGCGTTGCTTGTGTGCAGCGGTATAACAATTGCTGTTTTCAAGTTTATAGGAGTTGCTCCAGTACGGAAGTAATGGCGATTTATGATTGCTAGTACAACTTCATGGGTGCAATCAAATTTACGGCGCAAGTCAGTTATAGAACGGCCAACAATACCCGCAGACGTTTTTACATTTCATACTGAAAATGACAGATCGTAAGTCCTCGAGAGAGATTGAAAGCACAAGCCAATTGTGTGACTCTGTGACGTAAAGTGCGCGGGCTTATCTGGGATGATAGCTCACAGCGCACCCCTCAGAGATACGGGCAAAAAAGGGACACAGCGCTGGTCTTCGGGTGCTCCCTTCTTCGTCCGTGTCTGCGCTGCGAGCTGTTAAGGATCGGTAGCAACTAGCCCGTTCAAAAACCTTAACTGGGAGATTGGGTTCTCAATTCATCAGCAATGTCCTCATAGAAAAACCCGCATATTAAGGCTGAAACATTGATTGGATCATGAGTAAAGAATAAGGTTAGAGTCACTTTTACCCTATGAAGGCGGGCGCCCAGCAGATCTGACGGGCGCACTCCCTCCCGTCTCGGCGCTCTTCACAAGCGCGCTACTCATGGAGCATGACTTTCGAAGACAGAAGCACACAAAACAGGCATATATAAAAACACAAAGCTGTGTTTATGTGTGCCTATTTTGTGTCCCTCTGTACATTGCCTCTTCGAAAATCGTGGCTCGGTACATATCAAAGGTGTAGGGCCATCGAATTTCGAGGCAAGCCTCCTTTGCATGGTTTCCTCTGTATGTAAGGGCCTTTCACACAAAGGGTCGGACAGAGCAAATGTTTAGAAGATATTTTAATTCACTTCCAAAATTTACCTAAATGCCCATTCTCCCGATCGAGGCCCATTGCTAGTGCGTCCAGCGTTGACGTAGCACTTTAGGAAGGGCAGCGAAAGTTGTAGTGACGTCACACAGCATAGGCGTGCGCAGGAGTTCATCCTTCGCCTCCGTAATATGCCAATGTACTTTGTCGAATGTTGGCTGAGTTGGTGTTTTGACATAGACGAGTTGTACAACTAAGGAGGACACGCGACAAGGAACAGATCAGTGCAGGCTGTTAGGGGTCAGAAGGAAGGTCGCTGATGATGGCATCCCACCGCTGCCACCAGTTGTTGCGGTCGGAAGGAGGAAGTTGATGATGGCTTCATCCCACTGCTGCCACCAGTTGTTGCGAATGGGGGTCTACCCGGTCTCTTGTGGTAGCGTGGTGTAACCGGGTGGAGGAAACGAACGCTGACAAGAAGAGGATACGAAAAACAAACAGGTATATGGCACTATTTACACATATTTAGAGCAAAGAAAGGTTAGGGGTTTCCCAAACCACGAGCGTGGTGATTGAACGTTACTTGGTTCAGAGCGACGTCCAGCACTCCGCGGCGTCGTTTTAAGCCCTGTCAAGCTTCCCCTCCGAGTGGAACTCCAATCACACACACACAACAGGTGAGGGGAACGAGCATGCACGGTCCACGTGAACGTCCAATATTGAGTCGTGAACACTTCACTGCAAGGTGCCGCCAGCAGTGCTCTTCCTCGTCGTGTGTGTGCCGCTAGTCGAGAGGTCCCAAGATCCTGACAGCATACATCAAAGGGTCCGCCGATCGGTTCGCTCAATTAGCGGGGTGATTTGCGGCGGCCGCCACGGTCTCTTCCAAGGAAGATGCAGTCTTTGTTGTCCTTTCTAGAACGGTACGACGTCTCATCCGCCGGCTAGCAGGGACAATGCCTAACGAGCATAGGCAGCCGGCTGGTCGGCTACTTGATTGAGGATTAAAAGAGCGCCGCTCCCCCGTCAGCTCTGGCGCCGGTCACAACAGCTTCCCCATCGCCAGATGAGTCGCCGAGGGCATCAGTCACCGCTTCTGCTCGAAGAGACGACGAAAGGGTCCGTAGTTGAAAGTCATGAACTCGCCTTCGCTTGCCACATGGTCTGGGTAATTGCTCAAATCTTCGACAGCGTCTGGCTGACTGGGCGCCGAAGGTATTGAGAGCCTCCCCAGTAGACCGACTTACGCACAATGGCGTCTGCCCGGACGAATTTCCAGGCCAAACTTAACAAGGCACACACTGATTTTACTGAAGGAAGGGTGCACCTTTATACATCAACACCCTGCGCAGGCGCGCCGTAACGCCAACCAATATAGAAACAAAAAAGGCTTAAACAAGGCGCGAAAGAAATTGAATTTCAGCACTGTCCAGCTATATTGGTTAATATTACGGTGCGCCTGCGCAGCGTGTTGATGTATAAAGGTGTGGATCTTCCTTCAGTGAAATCAGTTGTTAGTGTACGCCTTTACTGGTCTGTTCCTTCTCGAGTGTCCTGTTTAGTTGTACAACTGACGATGGTTTCTATGTCAATGTCTGGGGCTGACTTCCCGACCCCCCTCTTAGCCGAACCTCTTAGGCAAATATAGGGGCAAGGTGGCCCGAGCTATTCCTCTTTTGTAGCCCTCTTTTTTCTTTCTTTCTTTCTTTCTTTCTTTCTTTCTTCTTTCTTTCTTTCTTTCTTTCTTTCTTTCTTCTTTCTTCTCTTTCTTTCTTTCTTTCTTTCTTTCTTTCTTTTTCTTTCTCTCTCTTTCTTTCTTTCTTTCTTTCGTTCTTTCTTTCCTTCCTTCTTTCTTACTTTCTTCCTTCCTTTCTTTCTTTCTTTCTTTTTAAGGGATACAGCATATCCATTGAGTGCATGATCACAGCATATCCACGGAGTGCATGATGATGAGTGGGGCGAAGCGTCCGTTCATGCGTCCGTCTGTGCGACCGTCCGTACGCCGATCCGTCCGTCCGTTCGTGCGTCCGTCCACCCGTCCGTCTGTGCGTTCATCCGCGCGTCCCTGCATCCATGCGTCCTTTCGTTCATTTATCGATCCGTGCGTCCGTCCGTGAATCTGTCTGTCATTCCGTCCATCTAGTTAACACTCCAAGTACCGTCATGTCGCATCTTTTCATCATGTATAAACATGTAGAAGTACCGCCATCCAGCGGACATTCCAAGGACTAAACGAGGGGTGGCACTCGCGCACTTTCTTACGGCTTGTGTTTCGTGCCTACTTCCCACCTTTCACCGCCTCTAGTCCTTGGCTATATACTAGTTCACTATATCCATGGCACTGTGGCCCAACCCTCGCTAAACCTTGCTAAAACCAAGGAGGTTTCGCCCAGCGAGTTTAACGTGGAAAACGTTTCTGGTCAGATAGTGCTCAAAGAGCGTCCTTCTGATACCAGTTTTTTTTGTAAGCATCAAATTCAAGGCAAATTTTATTGGAGAATAAGTCCTCTATACTCGTCTCTGTAGGTTGTTTCATTAGAATCAACTATCTTTTTATTTATTATTAACCTGCGCTGGTTCCCTCCTTAATTTGAAAGGGTGCGCGCGTGACTCTCCTCTAGTCCGGCCGTGGAGGTGGCTACATACTACTACATACTACTACATACATCGCGGACGCTCGACCCACGGCTTAGAAAGATTCCCCCCCCCCCCTCTAAAAAAAATTTCGCCATATCCACGAAGTGAATTATGATGAGTGGGCGAAGCTACGGAGGTAAACCTGGTAAACCATGAATCCTCTGTACATTTTGCCCACTCGATTTTATTACATCGCTCCCCCAGCGTACGTCGCCGCACTAAATCGAATGATTGCCTTCAACCAATGACACGCGCCATATGTGACATCATTCCTATTTTATAAGATCTCGCGTCTTTCATCAACTACAAGTAGCGCTTTCTAGTTTATAACATCTTGCATCTTTTCATCATCAGCTACAAGTACCACCATCTAGTAAACACTACAAGAACTAAACGAGAGGTGGCTACATACAGGAGACGGTACCGCCATCTAGTGAACACTGCAAGAACTAAACTAGAGGTGGTTACATACAGGGGACGGTACCGCCATCTAGTGAACACTGCAAGAACTAAACTAGAGGTGGCTACATACAGGCTACAGGGGACGCACAGCCCACGCCCTAAGGAGCTTCGCCCCTAAAAGAAGCTTTTGCGCTTATAGCGCAGTTTCCGAAAAAAACACCTCTCTTACCACGAAACGGTGTTCGGTAGGCGAGAAAATGCGGATGGAGACGCCACCTTGACCTATCGTGTACTGCTGCTGGCTCCAATTGTTTCCTAGATTTACCTTGATCTCTCGACTACGGCAGCGTTTTAGCGCAGAACAGTAGTGACGAGTGCGCATACTACAGTAGTGCGTGGAAGACGACGAGGGGCTTCAACTGCTGGGCTGTTGACGAAGACGTTCCAACTTGTTCTGCCCATTTTGCTGTTCCCTCGCCTCGTGTTTTTTGTTCGCGTAGTATAACTCGACGACATTGGCGTACGAGACGTTCCCGAGCTGTGCCATAAAATGTTGTTTGACCTTTAAGAAGGTTTGCCTTGCAGCCGCAGATCAAATGTGATTTGTAGATTTTACTAATCCAGCATCAGATAGTGAAATATGATTGAAGATAAGCAGTCCAGCTTCATTTATGTCGAGGTCAAGGGTCACGCGTGGCGCCGTAGCTGTCCGCCGCTGGTGTCCGTAACCAGTATCACAAGAAATAAGAAGAAAGAACTCTTTAAATAAAAATCTTTCAGGCCACAACGGAATTCGAACCCGGAAGCGCTGCGCGCTAGCCCAGTATCCTACCACTGAGCCACGCTGGTGGTTGGAACTCGCTTCTGAACTAGCAGGCTTGATGTCGGAAAAGGAATCGCGGTAATACGAGTAATAAAGCGTTTTACACCAGCAAGGGACCAACCTAGGCGTCGCACAATGCCAATCAATCATGGCATCAGCGCCATGACAATATTTTCTTCTTAGCTCGAATTGAACTCCAAGATGCTGTCGGAACGCTGAGTGAGAGCGTACGAAAACAAAAATTGGCAGATCCCACGTACAGTGGGAATCGATGATATGCGAAACGCGAATGAGGAAGGTTCATATGTCACTTTAAAATCAGCACAACGTTGCGAGGTGGAGGTAAATTACGTCGTACATGACTTCTATGTCATGATTATCATGTTTGGACGCGTCATTTTCCTTCGTCGTCTATTCACGTCAGGTGATATCAAATTTCGTATATGTGGAGCTAGCGAAACGGCCGCCAGCTTGCTATGACCTTAGTATGTAGTGATGTTTTACATGACACGTATATAATAATTATCACTTGTAGACGTGTCATTTACATACGTCGTCCATTCACGTCATGTAATACCGAATTTCGTATATGTGGAACTATAGTTAAACGGCCGCGAGCACGCTATGAGTGTATCATGTTTGCACCGGTCACTTACCTTCGTCATCCATTCACGTCCCGTAATACCAAATTTGGTATATGTGAAGCTTGCGAAACGGCCGCGAGCGCATCGTGAGCGTGGCATGTCATGTTGTTACATGACGCGCATGTCATAATTTTCATGTCAGGGTCTGTCGCTTGTGTTCGCCATGCAGTCATACTTCATGATACGGGTGATGCAACATGTCAAGTGATTATAATCACCGCAAGAGCAGCAAGACCAAGAAATGTAAATCATCACATTCGTGACATACATGCCATGATTTTCATGTTATGACTAGGCACTTATGCTCGTCATACAGTGATGTTATGCCATACCAATTTTGGTATTGGTACCATGATCGAAACGACCAGGAGAGCTAAATGTCGTAGGTGGCTAGATAGATATAGATAGATACGCTCAAAGTCGCCGAAGTTCGTTAAGAAATGCCTCGTATTTAGTAAGTGCGAAGCTCTGAGTGCGCTCCGCCAAGGGAGTGACATCCGCGGCAGTGACATCGGTAAACTTTCTGTAATTGGTATCAACATATCCGCGTGCCTTTCACGAGCAGTGCGGCGCGACTACGCGACTCTGCTTTCTGGTCGGCGTTGCCACCTAAAGTGCGTCACTTTGGAATTTTCTATGCGTTCGCATTGCGCATGCTTCTGAATGCTTAACATTACATGAGAGACGGTTTTTTTTACGCCTACAATGTTCAAGTCTTAGAAATAGAATTGTCGAAAAAAAAAAAGGGGGGGGGGGGCTCGTTCGGTTTCGTGTACCTACACCGGCGGTGCGGTGTCGTCGTTTCGATGGTGGCGACGCCTCATGGCGCGGCCGCTAAGCTCGCAACATGCCACTGGCTTGGCTCCACTCACTCGGCTGTAGGCACGTGGCTAGGGTGGCTCCCCACCCTAGCCACGTGGCCACCCTAACGTGGCTGGAGGCGATCTCGTGATCAGCTGGTCGGCGCCGGTCTCCAGATTTCTCGCTGAGAACGAGATCCGGACGTGACTTCCGCTTGCTCGCATGCAGCCTCTTCCGGTGTGAACATCAGTCGCTTTTTTAGTCACCAGTCGCAAATGGTCGCACGACCGGTGCTAGTCGCCGGTGTGAACCAACCTGTCGAATTTGAGGCGTGCGACGAGCTCCGTAAACGCACACTCAAATCACTGCACGGAGCGTAACATGCACGCACGCGTGAGACAACCGCTCAATCTTTCTAGGCGGCAATTCCAATTCATGTGCTCAGTGACATGACATGACACGTCATGAACGTTATTCAGGTTCTGAGGGACAGATGCTTAAGAATGCCATACCCCCCCCCCCCCCCCTTGTATCAAGTCGGTGGCTCCGCCCACGGTGAGCAGAAGTCGAAATTTCGTTGCGAGGTCGTGAGCCCTCTGGACGGCCTGGAGTTGTGTGTAAGGCTGCTGCTCTTCAAAGATGCATCCCATTGCTCCTTCATGATGGGCGGAAAGAAATGAATGGCTAAGCACAGCCGGAGCATATGACCGAAAGAACATAAGTCGGGGCCACATTTGAGGTACGATTGCAAATGGTCGGGGTCTATCGGATCAAGGAATCGAGTGCCTCTTCGATTCAGCGGCTCGAATAAATATCACCCTAATGAAGCGACAAAAACAGAACAAACCATCAAAGCGATGTCAAAGTTTGCACAGACGTTCGTTCCGGTGATGCTGCCTTCCCGATGCATGCACTGCAGGCGGTGAACTCTTGACTGTGGGCGGAGTTCAGTTGAAAGCAACTTAGAGTTACTGTGTATGCCACCTTCATGTAGGATAGCATATACAATTACTTTAGGCAGAGGTATCTGCAGGCGCCTTCAGCATGAGAGGTGTCGGCGGCGCACCAGAGGCGAACGGCGCGAAGTATATGGGGCTCCCACACTCACGGCATGCTGCTTCCTTACATTACACAGCAGTGCGCTAGTATATAAATGCTTCGGCGGAAAGCATCTCATTGCAACGCAAGCAAAACAAGCTGAAGAGGAAGCCTTCTTGCGTGCTTCTCCGGTGGTTGAGCAAAGTTACCAGATAAAAAGAGGTGCTGGCGAAGCGCCTGTTAAAAGCGGCAGTGGGAAGTGGTTACACGCACGAGTCTTTGAGAGGCGTGTGGTTTAAATTGCAGCTGGCGGACCAATGAAGGGCCATTTTCTTTACTAGCGGACATTTCGTTGGCTTGAAACAAGCACTATCAGGCTTTTGGAATGTTTCTTTTTAAATAAAAAACGCACATCATATCCACGGAGTAAATGATGATGATTAAGGCGAAACGTCCGTCTGTTTGTCCGTGTGTCTGTCCGTCCGTCCGTCTGTCTCTCTTACTGTCTGTCCGTGTATCTGTCTGCTTCCGCCTATTTGGCTGTCTGTCCTTCCGTATCTCTGTCTGTGTGTCTGGCTTTCCGTGTATCTGTCTGTCCGTCTGGCCGGTTACGCCTCACGCAAGACAAGGTTAGACTAACAGGAGCTCTGCCCCTAAAATCTACGCCGAATTGTATATTTTGTTTAGTGTCCCTTAATTAATTTAACCTTAGGTAGTTAAAATTTCTGTAGCCCTCCACTAAGGCGTCCCTCATAATCATATCGTGGTTCGGGGCCATTGCCGTGATCAATGTTTCAGCGTCTTGACTGACAGAGCCGCGACGCTAGCAGCATTTCACATGACGCCCTCACCAATTCGGTGTAACAGGCTCGATTCCGCACGTGACGCAATCTGGCGGAAAGCCCGTTGGCGTCCTTTATTCTGATTGAACTGTAATCGCAAGCAGGGATGCGTCCAGTTCAAGGAGTGGCTGAGTGGACAGAAAGAGACGCGAGTTGCCGCAGCCCATGTTTCCATTTGATATATTGTGCTCAGAATATACAAATGCGCGCTTTACTCACTCGACGCGCACTGCACCCTCGAATAGGGTCACATTGCAAGAAGAGGTGCTGCAGTAGCAAGTGCATTTGCATTGCCAGGGGTTGCTGCTGCCGCAGCAACAGCGGCGGCCACTGCAATGCATACTGATTGCCGATTCGCGGGCGTCGACCCATTGGCCCAGATATGGTGGTCGCTTCCCCAGGAAGTGCTGCCTTTTGTTTTTGCCAACGCATTATAATAACCGGTGTCTTTTAGCTCGCAGTTTCCGTTCGGCACGCGGCAGGAGGCGCACGCTGACGCAGTGCGACAACTTCGTGCTGTCTTTTTGGGAACGATATTGACACGGCTTACATGCCGGTGTGGAGGAAGTGGTAAATCAAATTACTATAAGGCCCAGGACCTCACCTTTCAAATCTTGGCCGTTCAGAGAGCTTAGCCAGGTGACGCTGAGTAAACTCGCGTCTATTGTGGACCCAACAAAGTTATTTCGATCACTCACCTTTGCGATGCCCCTTGATTCGATTTCTTTTTTATTTGATCTGCACATCCCTGCAGAGTAAAGCAACGGGCGTTAATTATAAGGCCGCAGTTGCATGTGTAACCGCGAGAGAATATTTTACTTGCCGAAAAACCTGAAATTAAATAAGATCCACCAGGGGCGCATTTCTGGCTGGGTACACCTAGGGTGTGTTCCAATACTCACTGTAGACGGCTAAACAGACAGCTAAATAGACGGCGGCCATCTTGAGTCTCATTTTAATTCTCACGTACCCAGCAAATTAGACATCTCCGAGAAGACCGCATCGTAGACAAATATGATGCTGGCTACTTTGCTGTCTAAAGAAGATGGCGGCTCAGCGAATCGCTCAGATAGATAGGATGTCGCCGGAATGATCGTCTGCACAGAAGCAGACACTTCTACAGTAGCCTAATGTGAGTAACGTTTAATTATTTTAGATTTCAACACGAAATAAGCCAGAAAATACAACTGTTACGTTTGTTTATTTTAGCTTTTTCTTTTCGACGTGAGGTGGCGCATTGTCGCGTTAAAGGCGTCCAGAAGTGTTCCAGTTCTTGGACAACGTGGGCTCGGTGCTGTCTTGTCTTCTAAGCAGTCTACGTAGACTTTGTACGTGCTGTCTAATAATTGGAACACAGCCCTTGTGGATATGTCCACTTCGGAGGAACGCATTCAGTTAGTCGAAAAAGCCGTGAAACGTGACATCACGGCGCTCTTGACCAAATCGATGAGCACGCGCAGGGTCCCCCTCAGGCCCCGCACTCCCCTGCGCACGCCAAATCGAACATTCCCTGCGCAAAGAGAATGAAAGTGGACGAAATGTGCTGGACGAACTTGGCAAAGAACGTGTTCAGCTCTTTGAGAGCGATGAAGGGAATGCGTACCGACAATCCAGGTGCGTTAGGCGGCCGTCCGCGTTAAACCTCATTCAAGCGTTTGTGGGGAGAGTTTTATGCACGACCTCCAAGATGTACATTAAGAGCGGATCTCTGGGGGCAGCAGTCGTTGCGGTGAAACGCATTCCGTCCAGTAGCGTAGCCAAGGGTTGGAGTATGGGGGGGGGGAAGTTGCTAGGATTTCTTTTCGCCCCCCCCCCCCTCCCACCGCTTACCCACCTTTTTTTCATCGCTTCGCGCTGACATGATTTAACAACTAAGCGGTGATACTATCACAATATCATTACTGGGCGTTTTTACAGTGAATAATGTCTGCACACGGAAAAAAACATGCCGCGGTGTTTGTCAAGGATTTGGCACTTTGTGATATAGTAGGCGGGAATTTCGGCCGCAAGCGTTTTCTGTTGACTCGGCGACGGGATTGTGGTGGTCATACTTGTACGGGCGCCCGAACAGATCTCACCGGAGTCGATCACAAAAACGATTTTCAGTAGGCAGAGATTAGTTTTTATGGTAAAAGCCCGACACCGCTCTAAGGTCTGGTAGGTCACGTTCAGACGTATTACAGCGTTATTCTTCGTACGTGTGTTATTCGAACGTTCTGCTAGCATTTAAACATACACTGTTTCGCTATAGCCTCACATATACCAAATTGGGTATCGCGTGACGCGAACGGATGACAAAGGTAAATGATACGTCCAAACATGATAATCAGGACATGCATGCCATGTAAAACATGACTACTTGCTACGCTTATAGTGCGCTTGCGGTCGTTTGTTAGATCCACATATACCAAATTTGGTCTAACGTGCCGTTATTAGACGACGAAGGTAAATGTCGTGCCCAAGCATGATAATCATGACATAGAAGTCGTTATGATTGATTAAGTGAGTTGGTGATACATGGTTTTTTTTAAATGAGAGCGCGCTACTTAGACGCGGACAGAAAGACATGGACAAGCGCTTGTCCCTGTTTTTCTGTCCGCGTATAAGTAGTGCGCTCTCATTTCAAAACAACCATGGAAGTCATGCATGGTATATTTTACGTCCGCCTCGTAACGGTGTGCTGATTTTAGAGTGACCTATCAAACTTTGTCATTGGCGCTTCGCATATCATCGATTCCCACTGTGCGTGAGATCTGCCATTTTTTCTTCGAGCCCGGCTATTGCGGGCTGTCATAAAAAGGACGGAAAAACACGGAGACCAATGGCGGAAGTTTTGCTCCCTTTCAACGAAGACGCAAGTAAACCGATGAAAATATGACGCGAAATCGTCACGATGAACCTCACCGTTTTCGTAGTTATTGCCTGACTACGTAAAGAACGCTGTCTAATTATTAATATGAAATAGAAATTGAAGATCGCTTATCATTCATTATTGTTCCAGGAAGTCGTCCACCGCGTAGTTGCAGCGGTTACTGAGTTCTGCTGACCTAAAGGTCGCGGGTTCCATCCTTGTGGACCCGCGTATCGTGCGATGTTAAAGGGACACTTACAAAATGTGCTTCAAAATGGTCAATTGTTGGGCTAGTTGATGCCAATTGTTGTTTTTCGCTCAATGATGGGGAAAAACAACGTGGCTGCGGCAAGAAGCACGCAAACACAAAACATGCAACGAGTGTTGTCGACGAATTTCCTGCGGCAAGACGTATGCCAGCCAGGCGGGAAGAAGAGGGAATGAGCTGGAACATGAGCTGCCCCTTTTTGCCGGCACATTTGCCGGTCCACTGCGCTTCCCACAAGTGCGAGCCGTATATGGCATCCAGAGAAGCAGAAAGCTCTGCTCGAGAAGCTCTTCGTGTTAAAGCACGGGGTTCTTACGCAATAGTGACACTTTTTGTTCCTTTCGCAGTCAGAGAGCACGTTGTCAGATTGGCATCAGGATGTTATCCGATCTATGCTGGCCTTTTTGCTGATGTGTGCTTAGTTTGCCGCACGTGCCTTTGCATATATATTGCGCTCAAGTAATTTTAGAATAAACAGTATGTAATACAATATCTGGGGTTTTACGTCCCAGAACCACGATGAGTGACTCCGTAGTGGAGGGCTCCGGAAATTTTCACCGGATGCTTTTCTTTAACGTGCACTAACATCGTGCAGTATACGGGCCTCATGCCATTTCGCCTCCATTGAAATGCGACCGCCGGGATCGAACCTGCAACCTTCGGGTCAGCAGCCGAGCACCGTAGTTCCACCGAAGCGGACAGGGTATAAACAGTCGAAAGTTTGCGCTCCCCTTGAACATTTCCCTCGTTTGCGCAAAATAGCCACGTCTTCTAATTGCCCGTCTCTACTGCTGGCCAGTACCGGGCTTGCTCACAGCCCCGCGCTCTCGCAGTGCCACCTGCGGGACCTGTCAACAGTGGCCGCTTCAAGCGACCGCATGGAGCGCGCCCTCTCTTGAACTTCAGTACATTATAACCGAGGCCCCCGGATGGCGTCGCCTTCTATCAATTAAAAAAAAAATGTCCATCCAACGTCTACAGTGAGAGACGTCAGAGTTCATTGACCGTCCTTGCTCACCACAGTTAGGCAGCGCTTCATCGAGACCGTCGTCACCTGCAGTGTGCACCGGCCGCTACGCCTCCGTAATCGCGGAAAGCGAGCGCGCTGAGAGATTAGCTATCGCAGCAGACTTTGTCGCCGCTCGGCACGCGACTATGCGCGTTGTGTCACCTGTCCGCAACGTGCGGGCCGCGGAAGGCATTTAGAAGACCTGCGACGCTGTCAATAAAGCTTCTTCCCAGGCTTTACTGACCAAGATTCAAAACAAGGCACATGTAGCACGCATTTGCTCTCCCGATGACGTCATCCGTGTAGCTGCAGGTGGGAAAGTCTCAGTTTTGTTGAGCATGAAGCCAGATAACGTCTGCTTCTGTGAATCTTACCTTCAAGCTCAGTAAAGTTCAGGCCAGCGTCTGCGGGAGCACCTAAAAAAATGGATTGCGCGGTGAGACTGCGCAATATTCTTCTGCGTGCTAGCCTGTTCATAACGGGCACAAGTTAACAACAACAAATAGTCGGCGTATGAAATAGTAAACGTTCACCAGTCACAAAAGGCACCAACCTTTCAATCAGGCGAGCTAGTAAAATGCAGGTTAGTAAAGTTGACTGCCTTGTTAGCTGATGCATGTCTTGGTACTAAATTTAACTAACCGTGGGCCACAATTGACTAACATTTTGGTTACCGTGTGCGTATCAAGGCACTACAAAAGCATACAAAAGCAAAATACCTGCAGTGCCAATGATACCTTTTCAAGAAGAAGTTTTGCGTTGACCTTCCACGTTCAAGATGCCATATGAACTTTCTGCGACCTCCATTCCGGCCTGTTCGCTTGTGCAATACCGAAAGGTGGGACGCAGACGTCTTATTCGCCTACACAGATTTGTGAAATTTGACACAGTCATTCTGTCTCCGAGACATATTCCGGAGACTTCAGTTAAGCCGATGGAAAGTATTTTAGTTAATGCACTATCGCTTCGTTGGCCCTTGACACTCGGCTTAGATTCGTGCATGCTTTATTGCATCGTAATTATTCCAGTGAGCTCTCCCTCATCGTCTCATTGTAGCTTTTGATACTACGAAGCGCGGACTCTGCTGCCTATTTTCCAGTCTTGACGACACACACACACACACACACACACACACACACACACACACACACACACCGAATTTCGCTGTTTTGTTGTTGTGTGTACGTTCATTGTGATTATTACCCCTTCGGCGGACATTTCCGTAAAAAAATTTTTGTTGTATTTTATTATGTGTGATGGCGAGGTTTCACGACCTGTGCTTCCTTACAGACCAGTGCCTGCGGCGGTGGTGGACGCGGCCACTGTCGGTAATGGAATTGAATAGAAGGTTGTCGCCGAAGAGAGCGACGTGACGCAACTTTGGAGGAGAAACTGGCGCGTGGTGGGAGTTCCCGCCGCCATTACTCAGCGTTTCGAGGCGACGTCGGGGGAGGGCACCGTTTTAAAGAGAGATAATACGAAAGCGGCTGGAAACGGCGCACCGTGGCCCCATTCCGCGCTCGGATGGAGCATAGGAGCGAGACTGTTTTTAGTTTAGGTGCCCCCGCGTGGCATTACGCACTCGCTCACTGAAACATCGGAGCATCAGCAGCACGCGATACAGTGACCGACTCGGTCGGCGCTTTTCTTTGTCGTTGTGGAATTCCTCTCTCGTGGGACGGTCGTAAGCGGACCTTCACGAGGCGCGGACACTTGGCCGGCGGCATGCATATCACGCTGTGCGCCCGTGTATTGCGGGCTGTCCTTGCGAAAAGCAGTCGTCACCGAATCGTCTGAAGACGTGCTCAACATCGAATGATGCTGCGTCACTGCTCATGCCGCCGCTGCGCTCATATGTTACGAAGTTCTCAAGACAGGGAGAATAAGCTTTATTGAAGTGTCCCTGCTGGGGTCAAAGGTGGCGGGGGGCCAGGAGACGGGCCCTCTGTAACCCCCTTTCTCAGGCGGCGGCCAGGCCTTAAGCAACTCGTCGTTACTCGACGTAATTAGTGTTAGCACTGGATTAGAGTGGACGCTTTGTTCGTTCTTATTTTGAGCGCTGCTGTTCAACCATGAAGGGAAAAAAAACACAATTCGCGATGATGGCTGTTGGCGTTACTCACATCTGATGAGGAGAGCAACTTGATGCACCTGAGGCTTCCGACTGTGCAACAGAGAGACAAAACCTGTCATGGGGAAAGAACACGGGAGGCATTCACGTCACGTCATCTGCAAGGGGTGCTAGAGCGGCATTCGCCATACTTGTGGTCCTGTGCGCGAATAATATCGTCGGACAAAGACCAAAGTTATCGGCAGCACGTGTTATGTTCGTATTTTCCAAGAAAACGGGTTAGTGAGGCGCACCGCTGCCGAATATCATGTGCCAGATTGACCACGGTGGCACACTCGCTGGTGCTCTCAGGAGGGCAGAGGTTCGTGAACAAAAGGTCGTTTCCCTAGCGTCAATGCTCTATTAAAGTTTCCGCCGCTGAAGCCAGCTCCAGACCTACGAGTCCAGATAGTTTGCGAGCTCTGCGTCCTGCATTTGCAGAAATCACTGCAGGACGATGACAGTTCACTCGCCGTTGCTGATGTGCACCACGAGCAGAACTACCGCCGTTAGTACGTCGCCAGTTGCTCTCTTCCTGTGGCGCCACCACTGAGAAGCCACCTTCTCTATATCACAACCTAAAGTGTGTGTGTTTTAAGGTAATGGAAATAAAAATATATTTGATGCTCTCTTGGGCACCATAATACTCGTTTTTAGTCTCTCAACGCCAGCACTTTTAGCAAACAATCCGAAATTTAAAAAAAAATTGCGTTGTGGGAACGACATGTCTTTGCTTCCAACGCGTGCGTCATTGTTGGTGGACGCATGGAAGCGAAGTGGCGTACACGGCCGTGTGCAGTGGAAGTCGCGAGACTATCCGCAGTCAAGCCATGCACCGCGCGTGACGACGAGGCGTAAGCAGAGGAGTCCCCCGGGCCCAAACCAAAACAAGTATGGGTCAAAGAAGACATCCTGGACCGCTTCCAGCGAGCTCGCCCTCCGGAGAGCCTCCAAAATAAACGCGTGTTCGGCGAAGCGATGAAAAAATAAATGCGATCCAGGCCATTAGTCAGGCTGCCTCGGGGATCTCCCTCCTCGCTTACCGGCCGATGCCGGACACGCAGTGGTGCGCTGGTTCGATGATCGTTGCCACGTAATGTGACAATGAAGCGAAGGCTGGCAACTTGCATGACCGCTGATATATAGGCTCGAGAAAAAAAAGCAACGGGACTTCATTTTCTGCTGGACGTGATTCGAAAAGTGCCGACGTATACCTTTGCTATCGCGTGCTTTGTTTCTTCTTATAGCGTGTGTGATAATGTTGCGATTTTTCGCGTACCTAGAAGGCCTCTTCGGATCCGTCACCTTCTGTTTGCTCGGATTTGAAGCGTACGATGAACTGCAATGTGCTGTCTAGCATGCAGCGCAAGCAGGCTCATGTCGCGCCGCCTTCAATTTCCCCGGCGGTTCGCAACGGAGAACGTGATGAAAGAAAATTGGATCAAAATATAGCTTGCTGTGGGCAAAGACAGAATCTGCGACCTTCGATTAATGAATTTAATGCTCTACCGATTGAGCTATATTACGGCGGCTGTTCCTCGTGCCTCCATGACTTTCACATCTGCAGCAATTTGTGTTTGGTCTTACTTGTCGAGGGCGCTTATTTTTTGTTGTTTCTTTACCACACCTTGCTATGATTGATTGATTTGTGGGGTTTAACGTCCCAAAACCACCTTATGATTATGAGAGACGCCGTAGTGGAGGGCTCCGGAAATTTTGACCACCTGGGGTTCTTTAACGTGCACCCAAATCTGAGCACACGGGCCTACAACATTTCCGCCTCCATCGGAAATGCAGCCGCCGCACACCTTGCTATCTGTTGTACTTCTAAAACATCGAAACATATATAGAATAGTAGCGGGAACGTCATCTCAAAAATGTGATAATTGCATATTACCACTGGATTCGTTCGCTGCTTGCCTAATTCATTCTCTTGATATTCTGTTGTTGTTCTTTTAATCAAGAAAGCACCCTAAAATCACATTGCCGGTAATATGGCATTCCTCAGTTGGTGCTTGTGAAAAGCAACAATTTTTTTCGTCTGCTCATTCTACTTTGTGCCTTTAGGTGAGCTGTACAAGCTTCGCGCAGAATGCAATGCAAGCAAAACTGTAAGATAAAAGCGCGTCTCCGAAAATGTCTCTCATATTACTGAGAAATTTGTACTTGGGCTCCCACTATAATTCTTATCCAACATGACACCAGGCGTTTCGTGCGATTACGCCCATCCAGCAATGTGAAGAGCGTACATGTGTGCCTTAAATATATTCACAATTTTGTGCATATTTATTTGCCCAATGTGCTACCCGACATTTATTTAACTAATATGATATGATAGCACTTCCCTGCTATGTAAACAACATAAATGGAAGGGCCACCGAAGCGCGAAGAATCGCACTCTTCGCCGAAAGTCTGCTTTCCGTAGGATCATGTACTTTTCGGTACAGTCTCTCTCGGGGTGATCATATTTCAACGACCGCCATGTTGGGTGTACAGTCGCGCCACCTATAGGTCGTCAAAGTTGCGAATACTTTCCTTGGCATGATTGTCTGTTAGATCTTATTAATATTGTGTCTATCAAAGAAACTTCACTCGTGCCGAATCCTAGTTATTCACTCGTAGTACTTCAAAGAAATAATTAAAAAAACAGCTTTTCAAACGTTGTTTTGGGAGAAATCCAAGCAGAAATGACACGAGCGAACGCAGCACCGTCAGCGGCGGCCGCCGTGCATTCAGCTGGCTGTGCACAAAAACGAGACATGTTGGGGCATGCAGACTCGCTGCTGGTGCACCTTCTTCTGCTTCCAGTGTTCTCGGCGATCCAAGGCAGGCTCTAGATGAACGCGTCCTCGTTGAGGCCGTGAAGCTTCGTCGTGCTACACGGGTTTATGCGAGCCAGCGCGACGCCTTCGCCGTCATGTTGAATCTGCGGCTGACTGTTGAGACCGTGTGATTTTAGCTAGTGGAGCCGAATCGGTGCAGCGGAAAGAACACCCCTTTTTCATCATCATCATCATCATCATCATCATCAGCCTGACTATGTCCACTGCAGGACAAAGGCATCTCCCATGTTCCGCCAGTTAACACGGTCTTGTGCTTGCTGCTGCCAATTTATACCCGCAAACTTCTTAATCTCATCTGCCCACCTAACCTTCTGTCTCCCCCTAACCCGCTTGTCTTCTCTGGGAATCCAGTTAGTTACCCTTAACGACCAGCGGTTATCCTGTCTACTCGCTACATGCCCGGCCCATGTCCATTTCTTCTTCTTGATTTCAGCCATGATATCCTTAACCCCCGTTTGTTCCCTAATCCACTCTGCTCTCTTCTTGTCTCTTAAGGTTACACCTACCATTTTTCTTTCCATTGCTCGCTGCGTCGTCCTCAATTCAAGCTGAACCCTCTTTGTGGGCCTCCAGGTTTCTGCTCCGTAGCTAAGTACCCGTTTTTCACTAGGCGGCAAAGTCGGTCTCGGACCGATTTCTTTGCGCCGGCCACTTAGGCGGAGAAGCGACAGAATTTACGGTGAGTTTTGCTGCTTTCGCTTCCTTCGAGGTTGAGTGGGGCAACGCTCCGTCTTCATGTGAAACGGGATGCACCAAATTGAGCGCGCAAGTCACGATACTCACGGCGTTCACTTTCTAATCTAAACCGGGTATGCGTCTATGTAATTCATAATTAGACAGTTCTTTCTGAAGAGTGAGTGATGCAACTGGTGCACCTGATCACACTGCCGGCACCAAAATTCAGAGGTGCGCGCCGCCCAAGTAGAAGCATTTGTTTCAATTTACCGCAAAACCAAAACACCTAAACGGCTGCGCTCAGAATGCTCAATAAGCAGTGTCATAGTCGTAAGTGAATTTTGTAACAATAAATAAAAATTATTTAAATAACTAAATAAACAAAAGTAAGAAATATACCATCCTTAAAGATTCAAGTGCATGCTAATGTATCGGAATTGTGCAAACCATAAAGATGGATGATTTTTTTTAATGATGTAATCGACATTTCATATAGCCTAGATTTCCCTTTGAAATGGGGATAACATTTAAGGTACTTTACTGCAATATCTGTAATCGTGCTCTTTCTAATACATATTGTATTGCATTGATTTTCGTGCTACTTTTGACTGTCTTGCACTATCTGATTGCACATATTTTGTGCACTAAAATAAATAAATGAATAATGGGAACCGCTCGCGTCTCGACAGCTGAAAACCGCGTTTAAACCACTAAACGACATTTCAGTTTGTTTTCTCGCATCAAGGGGTCACGTAAAACTTCTCTGTCTTAGTGAAAAAGCAGTGGACACCTCAGCCAAGTCTTGTAGCAGCCGTTGAGAGGAAGCTTACAAGTGGACCCTGGTTCTTCTCTCTGCCACCGTTTGACGTCCAACAGCAGATAGCGTACTATTGGTTGATAGCTGTCGCAAATCAAGAATGGCGTCAGGGTCAGATTCTTGCTGCAGGCGCATTGAATTCTCTAGCACGCAGTTCCTCCGTTCTTTCTCTTCAAGGCAGATGGACGTAAAGTTAGTTCGCGAGTGCTTTTGCGGCCTGCTTGGTATAAATGAATATAGAGTCAGAACGAAGGAAGTTTCGAAAGGACACAATGAAGTATTGCACATTAGGTAAGCGTGCTGCAAAGTGAGACAAAAAAAGTCACCTTTTATCGACTACATTCATTCATATTCGTGCCCCGATACAAAAGTTTGAATGAACCTGAGCATTGTGCCATGGTTATACAAGTATTTCGAAGTCATCGCAACTGCGCGACTGCAGTTGACGCGATGAGGTGCGTGGGCGATTTCTTTTTGAGCGTCTTGGTGTCGTTTCACGTGCTAACCACCTGTGGGCCTCCTCTGTCTCGCCTCATCTTTCAGCAATGTTCTCTTTCGGGTTGAAGGGTGCTTGCGCGTTACATCTCGAATGGTTTTGGCCTTCGTGTGCATGACGAACTTGACGAGCCTGTCGTTGTTCTTACATTGTTCTCCCTCTTTCTTATATGCAGCCCAAATTGAGATTATCCCATGCAAAGTGTGCGGCGACAAATCTTCTGGAGTCCACTACGGCGTTATCACGTGTGAAGGCTGCAAGGTAAGTCTCGCTCTTCCGATGTTCACTGAGCCATCCCAATGAAATCGTTTAGCCAATGAAATCAGAGAAATAAATACGGAAAATTTCTTTTGTTCTACCCTGATTGGGCTGTTCGCAATACGTCATAAGCTCAACTCTGAATTGCCTCTCTAATTGCTGAAATAAGTTTAAACATACACAAGGCAACTTGAATTCTGTGCTGTATGTTCTACTAGCATAGCTCTCATCGCCCTTGCTTCTAATATAAACGATACTCGCAACATTGCGGCTACAATTATAAAGTCTGCCTTTCGAACTCATCATGACAGGGATGCTCGCTAATCATTTTTCATCTTCAAATTCACTGAAATGTCGGGTAGTTTGAGAGGGCGCAGCGTTGTTCATCTGTAACTGTTCTCAAGCTTGCTGCTTGTACTGCCATTAATATTTTTGCATGTGTTATGACTTCTCAGTAGATAGAACATGGGAGCCCTGTGACATCTTTTATTGTGGCACTTGCTTTCGTTATTTCTCCTCTTTTTGAATGCGCTCACTTGCTGTTATTCTGTCGAAGGCCGAACGTTAAAAAGCCACCTTATTTTCGATGGAGCTGTTCAAGTTTGTAATAAGGCCAGCATGGCAGAAAACTCGACGGGTATTTGAACGTCCGATTGCTCAACAGAAGGTGGGTCAAGCAGCTCCTAGCATAACCATCTACACCAATGAATAAAAATCACAGCATCCCCCGTAGTGAATGTGGTGAGTGGGGCGAAGCGCTGGAGGGTCTTGTTGTTATTCATCTATTGTTAGAGGTGCATACCCACTATGGGGGATTGGCCAAGAATCGAGTGGTTTTAAAAATAACTGTGCAGATTTGGAATAATGGAGGTATAACAAAGCTTACCGATAGCCTAGGAAAGTGTGGTGCTTAATGTAATGCATACAAATATTTACATAAACGAATTTATTCTTAGAATAGAGCAATAATCTGATTTTATACGTATATAATTATGTGGACATGTTAGGATAATGAAACTGGTTAATTAGTCAACCTATTAGTTTCATCAATATAGTCCCGGACGGCCGCGCATACTGTCGCATTAGAGAAACCAGAAATGGAAGCTCCAAAAGATAAAATGACAGGCACAGATAAGTCCATAGCAATACCACGTAAAGGTATTTCTAAAAGGTTTTTTCGCAATGTGTTAAACCGCCTGCAGGTCAAAAATAAATGATTTATTGTTTCCAGTTCATCACAGGATGCGCACAGTGGCGAAGGTGCCTGAGCAGACCTCTGTTTATAGAAATTTAGATTTGGTACCCGGCAACGCAGCCTTGTGATAGCTACTTCTTGTTTTCGAGTGCGGCAAAAGCCTCTTCGCCAGAGATATAATAAATGGCGATATTCTGTAGAGTTTGTTAGGGCTGAACATTTAAAGACTTCCATAAGCGTACGTCTGCGGAATAGAGCAGCAGTCACATAAGTGGATGATGGACAGAGCGGTAGAATTGGTTCGCTGATTGACGACTTAGCTAAGGAATCGGCTATTTCATTTAGAAACAAACCTTTATGTCCAGGCACCCAAACTAATCGTACTTTTCTCAAATGCGCCCGTACCAGTGCACGGAACTCCTTTGTTACGTGATTGTCAGCACCAACAGAAAGTGCCGCACAGAGAGATAGGGAACCTGTTATTATGACAGCTGATGTAATTGCTGTATCTCACTTGCGTAAGGCGAGCACTACTGCCAGAAACTCAGCCACAAAAACGGGTATGAAATCGGGTAGTCGAAGGGAATACATCCAATTTAAAATTGGGCTGAAAATACCAACCCCTGACTTTCCGTCATATTGCGATGCGTCTGTAGCAATAATAACGTTCGTTGTAATACGGCGCAGGTGATCTTGTAGTAAACCATCCAAAATATTATGGGGAAGTAATTCGGCATAATTAGGAAAAATGTCGTCGAATTGAATTTCCACCGGGGCTGAATTATCACGACTCGGCATGATGTCGCATATACGTACGTTTAGAGGCTCCAGTAAATTTTGCACAAATATAATTTGTGGGGTGTGAAATCGTGGCCATCTAGCAGCAAAAAATGATTCCGGGGTGGAAATAAAGGCTGTTTCTGAATGTCGTAATGGTGATTCATAAATTCTTAAGAATGTCTGAACGGTCAGAAGGCGAATTCTACAAAAAAGTGAAGGGACCCTCGATTGGAGATACAACGCATTGTTGGCAACTGTTTTGGGAAGGCCAAGGCATAAGCGCAAAGCTTCTCTTTCCAGAAGAATTAGATGCCGCAACTTGTAAGCTGGAACTCCAGAGAAAAGTACACAACCAAACTCCAAAATGGGACGAACGTACATGCTATATACCATTATCAATGTGTCTCTTCTCATACCTATGCGGTAGTTGCTTAGTCTACGTAATATGCCAATGGCCCGCACACCTTTTCCGGCGATATATTCGATATGAGGTCGCCAGTTAAGTGATGTGTGATAAATTACTCCAAGGTATTTAACAGATTCTACCTGTAGTATATCCTCATGATGGTAAGACAGAGAGATGTACACACAAGCTATCGCAGCGAGAAAACAAGGAAGGCACATTTACTCGGATTAAGTAGAAAGCAGTTGCCATCGAGCCAGCTCTCCAATATATTGAGGTAAGTCTGCAGCCGTTCATATAAGGTCTGAATGTTATCTGCCATTGCAAAAAATTCGATATCGTCTCCGCAAACATAAGTTGTTATATCCTGTTTACGTGGAATGGTGCTCATTAGTAAATTAAATAGCACCGGGGAAAGCACCGAGCCTTGCGGTACTCCCCTCGTTTGGGTATGAGTAGATGATGAAAACCCATCTTTAAAACAATAAAATTTCCTGTCTGCAGGAAAATTGTGAACCCATGCTACTATGTATGATAGAAAGTCAAGGTATTCTAATCGATCTATCAAAATACAGTGCTCCACGGTATCATATGCTTTAGCGATGTCTAAGGTAACTAAAGCTGCATATTCTTTATGTAGCCGAGCTCATTGAAGCCGACTTTCTAAATCAACGTGTGCGTCCCAAATTGAACAACCAGCCCTGAACCCCATTCGACAGGGACTTAGAATTGACGTCATGGTAATAAGTTCATTAATTCGTATATTGATGATTCTCTCAACCAATTTCACCAAGTTTGATGTCAGTGCGATCGGCCTTATATTATCCAACATGTATGCATCATTTTCATTTTTTAGCAACAATGCAATTTCGGCAAGTTTCCATTCTGGAGGTATCCATGCGTTCCCTCACGAATAATTCACTAGTTTTAGCAAAAGATTAGGCGATTCCTGGAATAAACATTTCTACATAGAGTTCGTAATCCCAACTTGGTCCGGGAGCCGTCCTCGGTGAGCATAATAATGTGTGACTCAATTCAGCTAAAGAAACTTCTGGAAATTCATGCAAGTTTACCAGAATAGACCGAATAGCCAAAAAATAAGCAGTGAAGCGGCGTTCTAAACCTTGCGCTATGTCTTCTAGAGATGTGTTCATTTCTTCCGGCGTCACGACAGATGACTGCAACGTTAAAGGTGCTGGCAGTACTTTTCTTATCCGAAGATAAGCGAACAAAGCACGCTTATTTTTTATTTTTAAAGATAATCAAAATGTCTACTGTCGTATTCTTCTTTCGCGCGGTTCACTGTACGCTTAAATACACCAGCAAGGAACTGGTAGTCCTTCCAGTTTGTTGGGCTCCGATTATGAAGAAGTTTTTTCCAAGCGGCTTTTCGTCTTCTATAATCGCGTGTACACTCATCGTTCCACCAACGAGAGGAGGATCGTTTATTCGATGAAATAGAAAATTCGGAATTTTTTCTAGATACCTCCAGCATTGAACCAATCGTAGATGCAATCTCCTTAGTACTGGCATTTCCAAGCTTGGAAGTGGCAGAACGGAGGCAGGCTTGAAGTTTGCTAGGGTTGATGTATGTGCGTTTTGGCTGATCTAAAGTTATTGTTGGACAAGTAATGTCAAAAACTACAGGAAGATGGTCGCTGTTAGTTGCCGAATCCAGAACAGCCCATGACAAAACCTTGATTGCATTGGAGCAAAACATTAAATCCAATACTGAGCTAGTTTGACCTCGTACAAATGTTACATGACCTTTATTCAGACAGGAGGGGTTGTGATCAATAGTTCATTCCCACAGTCGCCTACCAAAAGAATCTGTCCTTATACCCCAAGACAAATGATGTGAATTAAAGTCTCCCGTGAGTACTATTTCATTTCTACATGCTACCAAAACGCTGTCAAGATAACGCGTACTTTGCACACCGGAGGGGAAGTAACAATTTACAATTGAAAAAGGGTGGTATCCTGGGAGACACAAGTCTAATGCTAATATTTCACAATCCAAATCTAACATTCTGAAAGAAATTTTCGCCCTATGGCATAATTTACTTGATACTATATTTACTTGATACAAGGATCATTAAACCACCACCACGTGATGGGCGATCTAATCGAGAAGAACGAAAACCTGCAAGATGGAAATTTTTATCTGGTGTGAGCCAAGTTTCTTGGAGAATTATATTATCAAGATTAAAATTATTGCAAAAGTAATGTAAGTCGGTTGAGGCTGAGAATATAGAACGGCAGTTCCACTGTAGTACCCTCAACTGACGTATGGTGTTGAGCGCACCGCAGAGGCGCATGTCACGCCCTTGTTAGCATCTTCACGCGAAATAGCTGATTCATTCCGTTTAGATTTGGACTTGAGATCGGTGAAGATAGGGGATCTGGTACGTTTATTAGTTCGTATATCGAGTTCCATATCTGTATCAGTACTTGTGCTCGGCTGAGGCGAATGTCGGTCCAAGTGCACCTGTGTTCCTGACTGCTTAGCCTTGCCTGCAGATGCAGAAAGTTCGTCCAACACTACATTGCGTAGCTGTGTGGCATCGCTGGTAATGTCTAATACTGCAGGTTCTGTACTAGTCTGTACTGTTTGTCCAATCTGACTTGATAGAATTTGCACCAAACAGTCAGAAAGGTTAGATATGAGTTTAAGGAGGGATTAAAAGGATAGGATTAAAGGTAAATATATATAGAGAGAGGAAGGAGAGATGGAGGCGCAGGGACAGAAGATGTCAGAAAACGATGGAAGTAAAGAGGAGATAGGAAAGATGGACACGGTTGCAGGAGTCCGAGGACGGGGCACCACTCCGCGAGGGCTCTTATCGGCGTCAGGAGATGGCGTAGGAGGAGCCCAGTCGACCAGAGCTGCGCTATCGTCGGAGATCGCGGGGGCACAACCGGTCGGCACGAAATCTAGCGAGCTAGTCTGCGCTTGCAGCAGTCAGTTACCCAAGTAAGGCTTAGAAAAGGCTCTGAAAGGCCGCTCTTCTAGCTTTCGCTGCGACTGTCGTGCGCTTTCCGTGCAGGCCTAGCGTTTTTTTTTTTTGCGGCCGTGTCTGTTCGTGGTTCGATGAAAAAGCACAGAAAAGAAAAATGGAACAAATTAGTTACCTCAGTTTTGATCCTGTGCCGCGATCGCTTCTTACGTTACATTTATTCAATCATATGGCGGCAACATCTTTCGCGTCATTTGCGCCCGCAATGTTCTGGTGAGCGCCACGCTGATGCGGTCGGCTGCGATGTAGTTATTTTATTGCGCGATTAAAATACTAAACCATTGATATTGACGCCTATATTAAACCTATGTTAAATTATCCCCAGATATCTGCGCAAGCCACTAATAAAAAATGAGTGCTTCAAAAGTGTTCGAGGCCGCTGCATGTAATCCGTCGGACTGCTCAAAGGACACCTAGAAATCTAAGGGTTTGCATTGTCTGTCTTCTAAATTAGTACTACAGTATAACCTCGTTACAACGAATCCGCTTACGACATATATTCGGATACTACATATACCAATTTGGGGCGTTATGCCGACCTCTCCATTGATTGAGCTTCTGGTACAACGGACTTTCGGATATAATTAACTAAAATGTGAGGTCAATAAGCTACCTTACTGGCCACACATTTTAGTGGACTTCTTTACAGCGGACATCCAAATTCAATAACTCCTGTCTTCAAACATCGCTTGGTATACTTTATCGACGTACCAAACAAAGGCCGCTTACCTCCGGTCTGTTGATGATTACTTAAGCCTAGCTACGGCGACCAAAAAACGACGCGCAGCGTGCTTGATTTTGCGTGTTGGGGCGCGAAATTGCTGGCCGCTGTTCCGAGTGGACGTGGCGAGCTTGGCCGGGGTCCACCACCGATGCGCACGATGCCGCGGTCTAAGGAGCTGGCGGCCGATGTGATCGTTGCTTGCGACGAAGCACATTATGGCTCCTTCGCTTTCGCATATCCGCTAGCGCGACAGTTTTGCACGCCAAGTTCAGAGCGGAGTTAGGCCTAGCAACGACTTATTGCAAAAAGCGCGGCTGCGACATGCGTGGCCGCGGTGCCCGATGTTTCAAAGTACAACGTGTTTGCTCGGAAGTGCAAAGCTCTGTCCCGCAATGGTCTTCGTGGCAAGATCCGAAGCGCTGATAAGCAGAACATTCCCACCAGCGAGTCCACGCTATGACAATCGCTTCGAGACGCTCCTGTTCGATGTTCGCGACGGCACGCGATCGTAATCTGAAGACTTCCTCTTGCAACTGCCTTAACAACCAGTGTTAGGGTTCTGGGAAGCTATAACTTGCCGCATTGCATTCTTTTTAACTTCTCGGATTCCCACTCCGGGAATGGCAAGGCGCTTGAATTCCATTCCTGGGATTCTTCAATGTTGGAAATCCTTCTTGAAAATTTTATTGAGTTGAGAATGAACGCCCCCATAAATTAAGATGGTATCATATGATGCATTATGAATTGCGAAAATACGCAAAGTACGTCACCAAGGCCGAGAGCTAGTAGCTTGGTGGCATATCTCGTGCAGTGAAGCCACCCTACCAAATTCCATACCAGCAGTTCTCTCGCTATATATAATATTTTTATGGTCAGCATGTTTGGAAGAATGGGGATGATTTAATTCTTCGAGCTTAAACTTGCTAATGGTAAACATAGCATATTTTTATTTATTTGTTTATTTTAATTACACTTCACCTACATCACCGTAAGGCATTACGTAGGGGAGGTATACATGAGTAATTATACTGCATAGTTTGCAATCGATACAATACTAAATACAAGAGCACTCAAAATATTTTAAGAGAAGGCAGAACAATTTCCGGCCATGCAGGCCAGGCTAACCCCGCCTGCTGCAACACCACCACCACCACCACCACCTTTAAGAGAAAAACACTACAATAATTGTGAGCTACACAAATTACAAACATCACGGTCATACATTTGTAAACACCCAAACGCTTCGAGGCAACAAACCATTCTTGTCGGTAGGGATATTGTAGGCGTTGTTTCAGGGAAGAAAAAAATGATTCATTGTCACTTTCATTAATGTTATAATCCGGCAGACGGTTTCATTACTGTATTGTTTTACGAAAAAGGAACTACTGAAAAAGTGAGTTTCGTAGGGGTATTCTAATATATTTTGTGAATAGTCTCGTGGATTTGATACATGCGTTGGTGCGAACAGATGATCAAGAGGGTTAATGGCATTTTCATAGTAATAAATTTAATGAAGAATTTTAGGTTGCAGTTACCACCAATGGCTCCCATTTAAATGTTTGTTTCATTTCTGTGATGCTTGCAAAGTAACTATAATTGTTGCTAACAAATGTGGCTGCTTGGTTTTGAACTTTTTCCAGTGTGTCAATGAAGTATTGCTGGTGGGGATTTTATATTACACAAGCATAATCTAGAAAAGGTCTTATGAGGTAAAGGGTTTGTTTCACGGTCTGTGAAGCTTGCTTATAATTTCTGTGTATGAAGTATGGCATTCTGCCTGGCTTTGTCACAGTCATATCAATGTGTTTATTCCACGTGAAATTGTCAAAAAAATAGATGCACAAATACTTATAATAAGATTCGTTGCTAATTATTGAATTATTTATTTAGTACGTTGTGTTTGGTTTACAAATACGGGTCGTGAATGATACACAGCAGCATTTATGGATGTTTAAACTCATTTTCCATTTATGACACCACGCTGATATTTGACGCATGCTTGTGCAATTTATTGTCTCTAAACACTATACAATCATCTGCAAATAACTTAATGGGAGAGGTAGTACCATCAACTATGAAATTAATATAAATCAAGAAAAGTAAAGGTCCTAATACGCTCCCTTGTGGTACACCGGACGTAACAGTTGCCGCAAATGATTGCGAGCAATCAAGCTCTGCTGTCGATCAGTTAAGTAACTCTTTATCCAAGGTTTGTGTTTGCGGCAGAGAGCATTGGAAGTTCTAACAGACTGTGTGGGACGGTTTCGAAGGCTTTACAGAAATCGAGAAATACTGCATCTTCTTGAGTGCCACTGTTAAAAGATTGTGCAACGTAATGTTGAAATTCGACTAGTTGAGTTATGCATGAAAGTCCCTTTCTGAAACCATGCTGAGATGGAGTGAAGGAGTTGATGGATTTCAGGTCATTAACCTTCTCACTGTATATGACGTGTTCAAATAACTTACTGCAAATCGCTGTTAGCGAGATGAGCCTGTAATTTTTTATCAGCTTTTTATCACCTGATTAATGAACTGTTTGCATCTTTGTAGTCATGACGAACAATTTCAGTATTTAGTGTAGTTTCATGTATAACACATAAGTACTGTACAATGATGCCATGACAGTTTTTAAGAACAAATGGTGATAAGTTATCTGGTCCAACTGCTTCAGTTGGATCTATCTGCCGTAACAAGCAATCAACACCAGTAATGTCAATTTCTACGTCTTTCATGGAATGCTGCGTGACTGAAGAGCGCCTCCGCATCACCAGTTGTGCTTTGAGTAAAAACTTATTAGAAAAGGTTTGTTGAAAGTTTTTCTTCAGAGCAGGAATGCCCATATCATTTTTTCCACTTTGTTTCACATACTTCCAGAACTCTTTCCGGTTTCGCTTTCACTTATCACTTAGCAGGGCAAAAAAAGAATCCTTTCTTGTCTTTATTGCTGGTTTCTGCATAAGATTTACATTCCACAGCTCTTGTTCATTTAATGCGGTACTCATTTTGCAAAATTTTCTGTATGAATTTATGCTTTCCTAATTAACCTGCGAGTATCGGCATTAAACCAAGGTTTTTTTTTTGTTCTCTTCTTTAGTATTCTGTTTGGTGCATGAGCTTCAACTGCGTTTAGTAGCTTATTATGAAAAGAAGGCCACAGCACTAAGGAGAAACGTCTTTCTGCCAGAAGCAAGAATGTTGGGTAATACAACTCTAATTCTGCACAAACAGAATCATAGTCACCATATTCATACAGGAAAATGTGTCCACCGTGATATTACCTGTGCTACTTGATGGCATTTTATGTTTAAATCAGCCAGAATGGCCTTATGGTCACTTATACCAGGAATAACCAACACAGTGTGAACAATATATGGGTCATTACATAAGGTTAAGTTCAGAATGGCATCATGTCTTATGGGAACATTCACATATTGACAAAAGCCAAACACTCTCAAGAATTCACCAAATAAAGTATACACTGACAATCTGTTCTGTGTACCACTGGTTATCCAGTCAAAATCTGGTAGATTGAAATGTCCACTTGGGAGTACACTGTCCGCAATTCACTGTACCATCTCCGAAAGCAGTGTCATAGGAGTATCACCACTGTTTGGTGGACGATAGAAACAACCAAACGCAACAGTATTTCCCTTCGGTAAGAAAACGCGGCACCAAACTGCATACTTCGGCTGAATTATAGAAAAGAAATTTTCTCGCTAGTCCTCTTGTTCGCAACAAGAATAAGTATGTCCCCACCATGGCGATTCCTATATTTCCTATATGCAGTGAAGCCATGTCGGAAGATCTCGGTATCAGGTATCGCACTGTCTAGCCAAGATTCTGTACCCATAATAATTTTTGCTTGAGTATCCACTACAAGGGACGCAAACACGTCAACTTTATTGTTAATACTCCGACAGTTCACAAAAAAAGGGGGTGTGCCCGGCCTGTGTTTGAAGTCTCGATTCTCCTGGTTCTGCGATGAGTGACGTTATGTCAGTAGCTTCTAAAGATTGCACATATGCTTGAAGTGGGATGGGTTAGTTCATTTTGCTGTCCCACACGAACGTCTTTCCGTTGATAACAAGCTTATCATAGTTAAGGTGCACTCGGTATCTTCTGCTCTCTCTCTTTTTTTCTCGCATAATTCCAAAGAAGCCGCCATTTTTCGCGAACAGCATGACTGGAGTCTTCGGACAAAAGTGATCTTCAGAAGACTAAGCAGTTTTGCCATGCATTCGGAGAGGTCATGAATATATCGAAAAAATTAAAATTTGGTTAATGGGAAACAAAACACTCTAGGTTTGCTGGTATCAGGTAGGACAGTGCTCCACCAGCGATCGGGCACTCTGCGCCTTTACTTCATATACATAACACTGGGCTGATCTGCTCGTGAGCCCTCACGCTTGTTAAGCGCACTTCGCAAACATGGGTGCGGTGAGGAGAAATTTTTGTGCACGCCTGCGCGCAAGTATGCAATGTCTTCCTTGTCACAAAGGTTATTTAGGTGTGTCAGGTACTCGTGAGATAAAGATAAGGCCGTGTATGGAATATTCACCACTTTGGTGTAAGGGTATCAATGAAAACCAACTTACAGGGATAATTTGTAAGTAACTGTTGGAAAATTGCATTTGTTTGTGCGCCAACTTATGAATCGGCTTCTGTTTAACAAACTGGCGTATTGTTTCCACTTTTGCACGATGCCAACCTTTGGCTTTGGCTAACTAAAGGTTGACCTAGAGAATGCATTGTTGCCTCCGACTTTGATAGCACATGTACTTATGTGTGCATGACTAATTTGAGCATAATTTCATACTTGTAATTATAAAGGGTGTCGCAAAATACGTTCTTTCCTAATGTCCTCTTTACTTGGTGATTCAAACACAGACAAGTGCCGAATCGTGGGAACAGAGTGAAGTCAAAAAAAAAAAAAGAAAAAAGAAAATGATGATAATGAAATGATCTCACTTCGAAGCACTGAGAGTACGGGATGACCAGCTGTAAGCTCGAGATTCAGGAACGTCTGAGCTCTTGGGCTTAATCTTTCAAACAGCTGATCTTTCGAAAACGTTTGGCAATTGGACATTAGTTCCCTCATTGTTAGGTTGACGTCATAAGAAGTGCTCAAGTGTTGCCCTGATTTTCAAAATGGTGCAATAAAGGTCGCAAGCAGTAGAAAATGCAAAAGAAAGGTTAATTTTGTTTTTAATACATTGAAGTTTTGCAACGAAATGTTGGGAGCCACTTGGGTGCTTTGCCGTTAAGTTTTAGAATTTGAATCGTGTGTGAATGATGGCTCCCTTAGTGTTTTCTTCTAAAAGAAAAAGTGGAATAAAACGATTGCTGTCAACGTAACTATGTATGGTGTCGTGCTTCACAAACATGAGCTGCTCAAGCGTGAATCGCTGGACATAGGAGCCTGTGTGCATTATGAAAGTGCTTCTCTAGCTGCCAACAGGCGCCGCGGTGGCACCACCCGGGACTCCCCCACCTTAGAACATAGCAAATGTTGATTTTATTCGGTGTGAATCGTCGCTTCGAGGATCAGGGAGGCGCCGCCGCGGCCATGGTTATGTGGGCTTTCCTGCTTCATGCGGCTTCAGAACCAATGTTTTCAAAAGTTTATTCCCTCTCTGTCTGCACGGAGGGAAAGTGCACACAGTTCATTGTGGACGACTGTATGCTGCGCTGATCTACAGACCTTCGGCGACAGAGTTTCGGGCGAAGGCACCTATGTGTTTAGACTCTAGACAGGGCGACAAAAACAGTATTGCAAAAGAGAGGTGGGGGTGGAGAGTTGAGGTGAGATGGCGCGCAAGCTGGAATTCGGAAGCTTGCAGTGAACAAAAGCATCGCGCCAACATCCAAGCACATCAAAACTTAGAGAAGCTGTTGATGCCCACTGTGCTCACCATGTCATTATTGCCCTGTGACATGGTGGACACAATGGGCATCGATAAAGGTTTGCCTTTCATGTGCGTTCCATATCTTCATGCCTTCTCCCACTGTATGAATTGTGGGAAACAGATTCGATGTTAACGTGTTTTTTTTGTCCAGGAATAAGTTGAGTCGAGTCTGCGCAGCGGTGGATAGGAAAATTGAAGGCAAAGAAAAAAAGTGGTGTGATTGTTAGCTCACCATGTCATTATTGCCCTGTGACATGGTGGACATAATGGGCATCGATAAAGGTTTGCCTTTCATGTGCGTTCCATATCTTCATGCCTTCTCCCACTGTATGAATTGTGGGAAACAGATTCGATGTTAACGTGTTTTTTTGTCCAGAAATAAGTTGAGTCGAGTCTGCGCAGCGGTGGATAGGAAAATTGAAGGCAAAGAAAAAAAGTGGTGTGATTGTTAGCTCACCATGTCATTATTGCCCTGTGACATGGTGGACATAATGGGCATCGATAAAGGTTTGCCTTTCATGTGCGTTCCATATCTTCATGCCTTCTCCCACTGTATGAATTGTGGGAAACAGATTCGATGTTAACGTGTTTTTTTTGTCCAGGAATAAGTTGAGTCGAGTCTGCGCAGCGGTGGATAGGAAAACTGAAGGCAAAGAAAAAAAGTGGTGTGATTGTTAGGTCAGTCACTAGGAAGTGTTTGTTAAATGTGGAATGGGTGTGGTGTATCTTATCCCCTTCTCATGTGGTAAGTGCTATATTTGGCAAGCTGAAAGATGTTTTAATAGCCGACTAATAGATCACAGGAAATTGCTGAAGGCCCACCCTTCGTCGAATCTGTGCCTACATTGCAGGGATCGCAAGTGTTACCCATGGTGACACGTGTGTTGTGAGGCCTTCAGTTACATTGCACCAACTAGAGATAGATTATCTCACTGCCAACCTCTTAATCTCTGACGTCATATTTTTTTGCTAGCTATATATGTGTATCCTTCAATAAACTTTCAACTGCTATTCTGCGCTTGTGTGTGTGGGCCTTCTCTATTTCTTGTCGCCTTTTTGAGCACTTTTGAAGCTATGAATTACCAAGTACTCCCCCAGCGTTCAGTACTTTCAAAGCTCGTGCATTTCTTAAACTACTCCTAAGGGAGATTCTGCCTGAACTTATTTGGTTTCTTTTTTGTTTTTGTTTTTCAAGTACGTTTGTTTGACATTGTGTGATTTCGCAGGGTTTTATTTGAGTGATCATGAGTTGTGATGGCTATGATAATCATAAGTACAAATTGAGGGGCTCGTGCTGAAGTTTGCCTTTCTCTTCTTCGTCACAGGGTTTCTTCAGGAGAAGCCAGTCAAGCGTCGTGAATTACCAGTGCCCCCGGCAAAAAAACTGTGTCGTTGATCGCGTCAACAGAAACCGATGCCAGTACTGCAGACTACAAAAGTGTCTGGCACTAGGAATGTCTCGAGATGGTATGCGCCGTTTTGGTCATTCTTTTCCATGGTGTGTTCGCATGTTACGAGATGAATTTCATCCTGTATTTTTGAGCGTATAATATATTTAATTATTAGCCTGTGCAGTGTCATTATTGGGTTAACACACATGGCCAAATTTGGAGTTCAGGAAAAGATCAGGGCTCAAAAAGATGAAAAATCCTTGGAACAGAAGTGTAGCTGAAGCCAGAAATTGCACACCACACATGCAGCTTGGTAAAGCATTTGCGAGAAAGGCATGTGACTATTCTCTCCTTGAAGTTTCCATCAAATTTCTTTCAGCTGATGACTTGCATTTTCATGATTGTTTATTCATTTCTGTAATTGTCATTGTGCTGTCGATGCATTTGTTTCTCATTACTTGCACATGTGACAAGATGTTGTGAGCCTTCGGGTGTAGCATGCGAGGATTTGTAGGTCAGATTTCGCCTCATAAAGAGATCACTTGCTACTTGACCATGCCTGGCAAAAAAAAAAGAGTATTCTGCATTTGCTGCCATGTCTATGAGTGCACAAATTCACAGAAATACCCAATAAGTTGGGTCGGAGGACGAATTGTGCAGTAGCCCAAATGATAGGACATTGGATGAAATCATAAAAAGATTGTAGGTTTCAGACTACTCACTGACACAAGCTTGACGATTCTTTATTTCACATGCATATCATAATAACTGCACTACAGTTAACAGACTAATGGTAATCTCCTTTGTGATTGTCGGTTGGCTTCATTAGGTTGTGTCTAACAAGGAAAATGAGCTCTTGTTACATTCTTTTTCTTCCTAAGTTCACCTGATGTTAGTAACATTATTTTGGTTACGACACAAATTTTATATTTTACTCTGAAAATTGAGAAAAGTATTCTACATTGCACGCATATCTTTTTTCGTGTTTCACGGCGAAAATGGAAGTGTTTCCTGCCTTTTAGAGCAGCAGAATGCTTCTCTACATGATTTGGGAGCACCCACTAGATGCACTCCAGCCTCTCTTTACATGTCGGTGAATTTCCTTTCCTAATGGCCGGAGCCAGGGGTTGTGCGCATGGTGACAGGACTGATAATTGAAAAGAAATAGGTTTAGTAAGGATTCAAACGGAATTCGTGATTGCTTTTTTGTAAGCATGGCTGCTCTCACATACCCCTAATAGTTTCACAATATCATGATAGGTGGTGCTAGCTGTCTATTGTAAATGTCTAACACAGCTAGACTCCTGCATAATGCGACCCTACATTATGCTAATCCAGGATAGTCAGTGCTGTTCTTCAGTAGCTACTCGCGCATGAGTGGCTTGTGCAGGGTCATCTGGCAGTTGTAGAGTTGTCTGTTCATATGTCTACAACTGTGTCAACTTGAAACTGGCTTGACTGGGTTGCACACAGAAAGACTTTATATCGTCTGGATGTTGCAAGCCTGTGGTACCCTTTCTACAGATCTTGTATGTCTCTTTCCCCACTCCTGTTATCATGTAGGGTTCATCGGACATTATTGGTCGTGACCCTTTGTGGTACCAAACTTCGTCACATACGCTAAAACGTCTTTGTTTGTAGTGGTACTCGTGCAGGTTAGCATGTTCGATGCTTCTTCACGTTTTTCATCTGCTTGGTCTTCTGGCTCTATTTGCTTTGATAGCTCAACGGGGATGATTCGATAAGGAGGGTAGTTGTACAGTAATTGTAATGGAGATGTGTGTCTACCAACATGTGGCTGATTGTTAAACATGAAACGTTGTTTCTTGAAGGTATTCGCTCCAGTTGTCGATGTTTCCATTGAGGTTCTTTCAGAGCACTGATAGCACTTCTGTATTTACATGTTTTACAAGACCATTTGTTTCAGGTGTGTAAGGCACGCTCAAACTGTGATTGATACCCTTCATGAAGTAATGTGTTGCAACTAGTGAAGTGAAGACTGTTGTTGTCTGTCACCCCAGTTCTTGGTGTTCTAAATGTCAATACGGTATCTTTATCGAGGAAGTGCAGAACGTGTTCTCTCAGCTTTTCTGGCACAGCACTCGTGATGATAAATCTATTCATGACATATCTGCTGTTATGGTATACTTGTTGGGATCCTCAATATGAATTGGCCCAACGTGGTGTCAAATGGTGTCCACCTTGGCATAAGAGGGTTTAGCGAACCTGCTTGCACTCAAGTCTTGGCGTTATATGTTTGGCACATTTGTAATCCACGCACGTAGGCCTTGACGTCACGGTTCATGTCATGCCAAAAGTAAAAGTAGCATTTTGATTTTTCTTAGCGTTCGAGAAGTATAGCCGTGACTGTCTTCGTTGTACCGTGATGCCAAAACTGACTTTTTGACGCTTTCTGGCCCTACAATGTGGTCTCTGTTGGTAGTCACATGCTCAAGTACTATGCCTTGTACCATCCTGTAGGGGGTCATCCTAGTGCTTCTTGAGTTTTGGTAATGATGGGAGCGAGTGTAGGATCGTCTTGCTGCGCTCTGTATAGTCGGTTGTTTTCAGTTGCATACTTGTGTTGCTGACACATGCCGCATTCTCACACATACTGGGCAGTGTCCAAGTTCTGCCAGTAAAAACATTTGCACAATTTGGATTGGTTGGCAGGGTGTCTCTGTTCTCTTGCATGTTGTGCCTTTGTATTATTATTTGTTATTTCTAAATACTACTGGCCATAATGGCCATATCAGGGTGGGCACAGTAAATGTTGGCATAAAACAAAAACAAGTACATACTACATATTATAATGAAGGCAGAACTAAAAAAGACATAATTTTACAGAACAAAAAAAAACATCAAATAATGCTGTAGGAAAACGTGCATACAGGTATTGTGATGGTGGCATAGTGTGTAATATAAAATACCTACATGATGAATTTCGGAACAGTGCAATGTACGTACAACAATAGCAACACTTAATGTTACAATATATTTTTAAAGCACTCTTCAAAGCTTTCGATACTTTTCGATATCAGTACAGACACTGTCAAATGATTCCATTTTTTTATCATTCGGAAAAAAGAATACGCATACACATCAAGGTTGGATTTTGGAACCAAAAACACAAGTTTATTGCTCGATCTTGCATTGCTCATCGGCGTGGGAACAAGCTGAGGTTTAGTTTTAATATTAAGGTGTCCTTTTTATAACAAAAAAAATTATGTCGACAAGCTTTCCGTTGTTGAGCCAGCGTAGGCAGTTAAAACAACTGAAGCATTTCAGAAATAAAGTCATTTTGAGAGTAGCACGATAAAATTAGTCTTCTCATTTTTCTCTGTAGTTTTTCAATTCAGTTTATTTACCCCAACTGGAACACACTTCATACTGCACTGACATATTCAATGGGCCTTACGTAGGTCAAATACCTAGGCAAGCAGCTCAACAGACGGTGTTGCTGGGTTTAGTTTGCGGAGAAAGAACCATAACTTTTTTCTGCAGCTGCGCAAATGCTGTTCAGTTCAGTTTAGTTCAGTTCAGTTCAGTTTATTACCTTAAAGGCCCCCCTTTCTAGGAGGGGCATTACATAAGGGGTGGGGTTTTATTTAGGTTAACAATAAGCAGTAAAAGTTGTTTTAGTATTGAAGATGATCAATAACACGGTCTTGAAAGGCAGATGATGAGGCGATGTTGGCGATGTTCCGGGGGAGGCCGTTCCAGTCCGTGGCTGCTCGAAAAAAGAATGAGGCAGAAAAAGCAGTGGTGCGCGAAGAAGGGCGGGAAACCTGAAATGGATGACTGGTTCGATGAGATATGCGTGCTGCGGCTACTATATAAGGTGGCTGATTGAGGGAAGAATGAAATAACTTGTGATAAAGCACGAGAGTTGCAGTGCGGCGGCGCAAAGAAAGGAGTGGCAGTCCAGATTTCGCTTTCAAAGATGAAATACTGATATCGTATGAGTAAGATGAGTGAATGAATCTGGCAGCACGGTTTTGTACCGCTTCTAATGCTTTGATTAAATACGCTTGATGAGGGCTCCATATGGCAGATGCATATTCTAATTTTGGTCTGATTAAGGATTTGTACGCAAGTAACTTTACATGTGGGGGGGCTAGGCGGAGATGGCGTTTGAGAAAACCAAGTGCTTTATTAGATGCTGAAACTACATTAGCGATGTGTGTATGCCATGATAAATCATAAGACAAGGTTATTCCAAGATATGTATAAGACGGTACTGATTCAATTGTGGTGTTAACGATGGAATAGTGGAAGCGATATGGGCTATGGCGACGAGAAAAAGACACGAGTTTACATTTAGAAGGATTAAAAGTCATTAACCATGTGTTACACCAATTAAGCACGTTGTTAAGGTTGGTTTGGAGATACAGGTGATCATGCTGGTTACTAATAGTGTGGTAGATGGCACAGTCGTCCGCGAACATGCGGATGCTGCAGGATACATGGTCGGGCAAGTCGTTAATATATATTAGGAAAACAAGGGGACCGAGGACAGATCCTTGGGGAACGCCTGATGTGACTGGGAGCGAGTTAGATAGGTGGCCATTAACAAAGACTGACTGAGAACGGTTAGTGAGAAACTGTTCAATCCAACGAAGAATGTTAGGGTCTAGGTGCAAGTGTGAAAGTTTTAGCAAAAGGCGGCGGTGAGGAACTTTATCGAACCCTTTCGCATAGTCTAGAAAAATTACATCAGTCTGCATGTTACGGTCTAGGTTAGTGTGCAAGTCGTGAAGAAATAGCGCTAATTGTGTTTCGCAGGAGTGACCTTTACGAAATCCATGTTGTGATCGATGAAAAAAAATTACATGAGTCCAAGAAACTTGCGATTTGAGAGTAAATGACGTGTTCCATGATTTTACAGGGTACACTAGTTAATGAAATGGGGCGGTAGTTCAAGGGTGAGTCTCTGTTACCTGATTTGTACACTGGAACGACCTTCCCCGTTTTCCAGTCATCTGGAATGATTCCTGAGGCGAGTGACTGTGAAAAAATCAAAGATAAATAGGCGGCACAAATTGATTTACCATTCTTCAGTAGCTTAGAATTAATTGAGTCCATACCGGCTGATGATGAAAGCTTCATGTTATCGATTACGGATGCAATGCCTTCTTCGAAAAATGAGATAGTTGGCATGAATGCTTCGATGTTAACTGATGGTGATTGTGAAGGTGCGTCAAGTTCTTGAGTAAAGACAGATACGAATGCGGTGTTAAATATTTCCCCACATTCATGGTCTGTCACTGGTTCATGCGCGTCGTTAGTCAGTGTGATGTCGTGAGTCTGCTTTGGATTTAAAAGTTGCCAAAATTTTCTGGGGTTGCTGGTTAGTAGCTTTGGTAAGTCATCGTGATAAAATGTATGCTTGGCGTTCCGGATCTCAACTAGATATGATTTTTCCACTTCGAAGTATTTATCCCAGTCACTCTGCGTGTCACGGCGTTTGGTCGAACGGAAGAGCCGTTTCTTTTTATTTTCCAGCCGTTTTAAACGTACAGAAAACTATGGCTTATTGTAATTAGCATGAAAGGTAACCCTCGGAATGAACATATTAGTGAGCACACTTAATTTATTTTTGAATATTGACCAGTTTTCATGTACTGTGCGAGTGGGAAACACTGATTTGTACTCAGAAAAAAAGGTGTTAAGGTCTTCAGTTATTGCATCGTAGTTTCCCCGGTTGTAAAGGCATATTGTTTTTGCGGATGTGTACTTTGGAGCAGAACTGAATGAAAATAGGGCATGTATGATTTTATGGTCGCTGATTTCTGGGAGATAACTGATAGATGAAAGGTTCTCAGGACTGTTAGTTAGTATTAGGTTTAAGATGTTTGCTGTTTCTTGCGTAACGCGTGTTGGTTCCGAGACTAACTGACTCAGGTTAAAATTTAAACATACGTCAATGAAGTTTTTAGCCTCTGCATGACATGATAATGAGGACATGCCTAGGTTATGCCATGTGATGTTCGGGTAATTGAAGTCGCCAAAGAGAAGGATGCGAGCATTGGGGTAAGTGGCAACAAGTTGCCTTAGGCTATTGTTTAGGTGCCTACAGAAGTCTGGATTAGTATGCGGTGGCCTATAACAAACACCAAGAAGTACTGTTAGGGGAGGAGCGTGACAAATGAGCCATAATGATTCAATGTCGGACATTACGTGTACAACGGAACATGATATACCTTGGTGAATTGCGACCAGAACACCACCCCCTCGAGTACACTTTCGGTCGCTACGATACACGCGGAATTCGGGTAAGTCAGTCAGAATTTCAGCGTCCGAAACGTTATCGTTGAGCCAAGTTTTAGTTAGTACCAGTATATTGCTTCCGGATGACAAGACAATGTTCGATAAGAGTTCGCGCTTTGGAAGGAAACTGCAGATGTTAGTAAATATCACGGAAAATGAGAGTGGTTTGGCAAGTGCCGGGCGCTGTCGGTTTGTAGGTACATGGTGACAGGGTGACTGCTATGTGATTTCTTTAACTGTGCTAGACAATTTATCAAAAATATAACGTTTCGGACCGATGTGCAGGGTTTTATACCGCAAGGAGAACTTAGCAGATTTAGCCTTGGCAAATGCTATTAATTGTTTTCGCGCGTGTCGAACGAAGAGTGAAAAGTCCTCTCCAATGCTAAAGTTAGTATTTCTTAATTTCCGGCCATTTGATAGGATTGAGTTTTTTGTTTTGTAACATGTGAATTTTACGATTATGGGGCGATTTCTACCGAACGAATGACGACCAAGGCGATGAGCTCTTTCGAAGTCATGAGGTTCTACGGTTATTCCTAGATTATTATGGCAGAAATCGATAATTATTTTTTCGGAATCGTTCCATGTCTCGCTGTCAGTAGGGTCGGAGATGCCATAAAAGATGAGGTTATTTCGACGAGATCGATTTTCCGCGTCATCTAGGCGGTCTTCTAACTCCTCGATATTGCGAGACATGCTGCTTGTGTCTGCCCGCATCTTTTCGATGTCGTTTCGGATAGGTATAAGGGCCTGGTAGTGTGCTTCTAGGTCTGTCATCCGTTTTCATAAATCCGTTAATGTTCTATCAGTAGTGTTTAGCTGAGATTTGAGGCTCTGTACTTCAGTAATTACTTTGGATTGGCCTGCGGCTATTTTCTGAAGTTCTGTCAACACGGCATCGTTTCCGCCAGGGCCAGGGTTAGTTTCCACATCTCCTGACAACATCAACAAGGAATGAATAACGGAAACACATTCGGCGCCAATGGCGAGACAGCACCGTGGGCTCGGTAACTGCACCAAGACGTAATTGCTAGTTTTTTTTGCAAACAGCGCGTAGGATTTACTAACCTGCATCGCAAAGATTAGCGGGTTAGATGGCTGCGTTGAGGTGCAGTCACAGAGCCCACGGGGCGGTGCCGGCGGTGGTTGCGCTTTTATATGCAGCGGAGCTGTTGATGTCGATGATGGTGTGGCCGTCCACAATGCTTTAGCCTCCGGTAGCCACTGCTCCCCTGGCGGCACGGTCATCCCGGGTCGGCTGGTGACAAGCGTCACGTGGTAGCATCCCGACGCCGCTGCGAAGCACGGCCGTGCGCACCCCGATGACGCACCGGCAAAGATGCGCACCGAGGTCAGCAGTAGCTGGCTGGTGATCATAAGGACGATCGTCTGCATCGCAAATATTAGCGGGTTAGATGGCTGCGTTGAGGTGCAGTCACAGAGCCCAGTTCACATGTGGTTTATAACTTAGGTCTTTTGAAATTACTATTAAGGCTAGGTATTTTATCGAGTGAGCTTCATTTAGAGTTGTGGAGTTCGTCTCATAATGGCATTAAACTACATGCCTTTTGCGGTTTATAACTCAGAGCATAACTGATTTGAATTCATTAATTTTCATTAGCCATCCTTGTACAGCCTGCATAGTTCTGGTTATTAGACCATCATGTGCGAACAATATAGCAGTTCTGTCATCGCCTTTGGGATGATCAATATCATTTATGCAAAGCAAGAGAAGAAAAGGTCGTAAGATTAATGCCTGTGGTACGCCTGAGGTGATGTTTAGCAGATTCGATTTGCCACTTTTTATTTCGACATTTGTGTTCGACCTGTAATGTGTGAGCTGATCCATGCAACAACTGCGTAATTTATATTCCTTTCCACTAGCTTATTTATTAATTTCGCATGCGCAGCCCAACCTAAAGCCTTGGATGAATCTAAACATATATAGCGTAAATCTGTTTTCTGTTGGTCAGTGAATTGAAAGGTCACGAATTGTTTCATAGTGAATCAATTCCATCAAAAGCCATGTTGATTAGACAAGAAAGCATTCTTGTCTTCAAGGTGATTTCAGATTGATTTTGATTTTATGTCTTCAAGAAGCTTACTGCACATAGACGTTAATGAAATGGGCTGATGTTTTCCGATGTTTTGCTTTTTACCTGATTTGCATACTGGCACAAGTTTTGCAACTAGCCAATTATCTGGAATCTGTTCTGCGTTAGTGAGGCCATAAATCAGTGGCGGATGCCAGTGGGGGGCACCTCTCTGATATTTTTGTCTGCCCCCCATCCCCCTTCAATCCCCCAAGAGTAGCAATCATAATCAAAATGAAATGCATAAGTTCTACCACACTGGTAGTTACAACCAAAACTTCAGTGCACAAGTCAGCTTTGATTTGAGTCAAAGTTTAATTAAATTTAGGATCTTCACAGTTCAGAACACACATTTTTTTGTACATTTACTTTGTCATTTCAACTGCTAACAGCAGTGTTGTGACTATTCTTCTGGGCGTGTATTTTAGTTTTGTCTGTGCAGAGCTTTCTAGTAGCTTTGATGCTACTGATTTTTGTTGTGGCTTTTGTCCATTTGACGGTTTTAATTCAATACATCATACCTTTTCTGCTTGTTAGTCAGCTCTGACAGTTTAATTAATTCCATATTATGTATTGAGGTGCTCAATTTGGGAAATCGATCTAGTAAGTACTTTATTTATTCAGTTGTTTTTTTTTATCTTGTTTTAAAGCTTCACATTTATTTGCAAGGTAGTCCTAAGTTTCTTTGTTTTTATCCTGATTGCACCTAGGGCAGGGGCGGCGCCAGGGGGGGCAAGGGTGGGCTGGAGCCCCCCCAAAATTCTCGCCTGCCCCCCCTATGCCCAACCAAGTGCCCACCCCAAGTGCCCGCCCCAAGTACCCAAGTACCACTTGCTTGCCCCCCCGGAGGAACTCACTTTTCGTCGTTGCCCCCCTAGTAAAAACACCCTGGTGCCGCCCCTGACCTAGGGTGACATAGTTTCTCATCTTGCACTTGTTCCCCACGTGTTGAGAGCAACCTCTGCTTATGATGAGTGCTATATTGTCATGTGCGAGGCCGAAGGAAGAAACTCGACTTGTAGTTAAAGGCTGCAGTACAGATGCAAGACAAGTGGATTCAGCCGAGTGGAAAGTGAATCTGGGCAGGCTGCATAGTGGATGGCAACCCAGTGGATGGCAAGCGCAGCCGAGGTGATGAGAAGTGATTCAATAGAAAATGCCACTGGAGCCAAGGTTTCAACAAGGCTGCAAGTTTCGCTGAAGTGTTCAATGATTTCTCCTGCTGCAACTCCCCAATCTTCCTCAGACCTAAGCAAAGCATACTAGCGATAGGAACTCACCACAGTGGTCTGGTGTCTAAGGCACTCAGCTGCTGACCCGCAAGTGCTGGGATCGAATCCCGGCCACGGTGGCTGCATTTTTGATGGAGGCGAAAATGCTTGAGGCTCGTGTGGTTATATGTAGGTGCACGTTAAAGAACCCAAAAGGGTCAAAATTTCCAAAACCCCCTCACTACGATGTCTCTCATAATCATATGGTGGTTTCGCGACGTTAAACCCCAGCGCTTATTATTGATCGCTAGAAAGCATTACGTATGAACGAGCTTGCCAAAGCTCATGTCCTGCATACCCTCAACATATGTGTTGTGATAGAGGCATAAGTGGAAGTACCATGCAGCTTGCACAAGGCGTGAATAAGATATTATTGAGGGTGGGCTTAATTCTGAAAATAACCAAAGATGGTTTGATATGTATGTATCTATAGATCATGTATGCTTACAGAATACATATACCGAGATCATTGTAAAGAACAGACTCTGTAATTTTCATTTGGTCTAAAATGCAGGCTTGTCAGGGCTTTCTATGAGGGAAATTTGCAGTATACTTAATTTATTATGACGCTTGTCCAACTTAGCACCACAGATATCTTGTAACATGCAAAATCATCTGAGGCTGAACTGCGTTTACGTGAGATAATTAAATATTTGCTGCAGCAAACACAATAAAATACGCCAGGCATGCACAGAAGGTGCAGTAGAGTCACAGCGAAAGCCGGAAGAGCGACCTTTATACAGCCTTCTTTAAACACTCTTGGGGCAGGCACACTCGCGTGATATCCACTATGCCATAAATCATAATTTTAGTGTAGTGCGAAAGCATCTGCTATGCCATTTTTAGTCATTTTTTTCGTAATGGCGTGGAACCCACTATACACTTGCAAAGTTTTATGTGCATTTTCTTGATGCTCTGGCTGGTGACAAAGAAGAATTTTGCCTGAAGCTTTTGTAATGAGTTTGGAGCTTTCAATGACCCACTCATTACGCAATTTGCATTGTGTGATGCCTGGTTGTTACATTACAAACACTTTATGACACATGTTAACTTGATTTCTTACCTGATATGAAGCCTACATACTGTCAGTTTGTAATGGAGTTTGAAGTACTGCTATAGCTGAGCACCGGGCTGCCACGCAGAGGCAGGGGTTCAATTTCCTTGTTTTAGTTAGTTTATTTTGTAATAGTGGTTACGCACATTGATGGCAGTAAACAACTACGGTGGCAGAATCAGCCCTTGTTGTGATCTCATAACAGCTTTCGCTGTAAAATGATAAGCATTAGAAGAGCAGAAGTTCGTTGGTCTATACTTGCTAATGTGAAGCATGGAATGAATATTTGTCGGACTTTCTGTTCCATATTTTTTGCTTCGCTTTATTCTAATAATATTATGCGTGTTAAGGTGCAGGCATTGCAGGGCAATTTACTAGCAAGGCCCATATTTACATAGTTTTCTTTGAAAGTAGTTACTATCTCGAGATTTTACACAAATTATTTCTAGTGTTTTTATCACATGATAATAAATTAACTATGGTGTATAAGCCATCAAGTGCATGCATGTCTAGTGTAGTAGCACCTTTTAATTGAGCTACTAGAGATAGAAAATGGCCATTTAACCACCCCAGATGGCAGCCATAACTGTGGTGTTGTGTATGAGGTGAGCACTGTCCAATGATTACTGCCAGCCCTTACGCAAAATGGCTGGAAAGCTACGTGATGCACTATGGGTGAATGATGTGGTTTGTCTGTGCAGCGGTCAAGTTCGGCCGCATGTCCAAAAAGCAGCGGGAGAAAGTGGAAGATGAGGTGCGCTTCCACCGAGCACAGCTGGTGCGCCCGCAAGGCGGAGCGGTGGCCTCGACGGCCGCTGCCACATCGACGCAGCCTACCCAGCAGGCCACCGAGACGTCGCCCGACAGCTCCGTCTTCGACCAGCAGCAGACACCGTCATCCTCAAACCAGGTCGTGCCCTTCCTCAACGGAGGGTGGGTATCTGTAATGGCATCTGAATCATATAAAATTTTCCCTGTGCACCCTTGTTGTAACATAACACATACTGCGAGACAACTTTTTCTTGCGATACTTTGCAGAAAAAAGAGGGCCAGAGGGCCTGTACAAATAGAGAATATTCACCCCCTCGAAGCACTTGTCGCAAGAACTGGAGATAATGCCCTGCGACAGTCTACAAAACAAGCAGCCTGAAAAACGTGGCGCAAGGTTGACGAAGAGAAAAAAGAGAAAAAAAGGCGAGACAGAAAGAGCGCCAACTCACAACTAAGTTGATTTTCATGAAGCATTCACAATATATAGGCTCTTGGAGGACATGTGCAGACCATTTCATTCACCACTCGTGCAGGTTTTATGATGTAATAACCGATGAATGCAATCATGATATCTGGGAACAAGCAACAAACAGATATGCCTAATGTAAACACGTCGAAAGAACCAAACACACCCAAGCCTGTGCAAAAAAAAAATGCGAGGAAAAACCAGCAAAAAAAAAGGACTGACAGACACTTCGTAGCACCCAACTAAAGTACATCTAGATCCAACAGTTGGAATTCACTGTTATGCAACACAACTGAAGGCACGCTGACGCACGAGTCACCTTTCTTCATTATGTGAAAGGCTTCGAGTAACTCCCGCGCCAGCGCATCCCGGCTCCTTCCAAGTACTCGCATGTGATCGAACAGCGGCGTGCAGCCACAGGAAGCACAGTGAAAGGGCAAATGAGACCCTGTTCCATTCATAATTGATAAGGCATGCTCCCTTAGACGGTCATTTGTACAGCGCCCTGTCTGGCCTATATAGACCTTGCCACAGCTCAGGGGAATTTCATAAACAGTGCCCACAGCACAACACAAAAACAGCTTTACGTGCTTTTTATCGCACACCACCTTGGCACCTCTTGAAGAAATGCGGGCACAGAGCCTTGAAAGCTTATTTGGAGCAGAGAAAACCACTGGCACATGGTGCCGATTTGCAACCTTTTTCAGGTTGTGGGAGATTTTGTGCATGTATGGTACAACATGCCGTCTTTTCCTCTGTCCTTGCAATGGCTCTGGCCTCCTGCGCTCCCCCTTCAGCCTCTGCAGCAATGTTTCAGACACACTGAATAAGACCGAATAAGGAAACCCGGCTGCAGTAAGCCGCGATACCTGAATGGAAAAACTATCAAACACTGTGTGCTGGCATGACTTGAACAACGCAGAACGAAAGAAAACACATAGCAGCTATAGACCTCTTCACCACCTTAGAATGTGCAGAATCATAAGAAAGGAGTATTTTTCTCGTTCTAGGGCTGAACTTCCTACAGACATGACCCTCGCCCAGAGTCAGGTTAATATCTAAAAACTGCAAGCTTTTGTCAATTTTGTCAACCATGTGCCAATGGTTTTCTCTGCTCCAAATAAGCTTTCAAGGCTCTGTGCCCGCATTTCTTCTAGAGGTGCCAAGGTGGTGTGCGATAAGAAGCACGTAAAGCTGTTCCTGCGTTGTGCTGTGGGCACTGTTTATGAAATTCCCCTGAGCTGTGGCAAGGTCCATATAGGCCAGACAGGGGGCTGTACAAATGACCGTCTAAGGGAGCATGCCTTATCAATTATGAATGGAACAGGGTCTCATTTGCCCTTTCTTTCACTGTGCTTCGTGTGGCTGCACGCCGCTGTTCGATCACACGCGAGTACTTGGAAAGAGCCGAGAAGCGCTGGCGCGGGAGTTACTCGAAGCCTTTCGCATAATGAAGAAAGGTGACTCGTGCGTCAGCGTGCCTTCAGTTGTGTTGCATAACAGTGAATTCCAACTGTTGGATCTAGATGTACTTTAGTTCGGTGCTACGAAGTGTCTGTCAGTCCTTTTTTTTGCTGGTTTTTCCTCGCATTTTTTTTTTGCGCAGGCTTGGGTGTGTTTGGTTTTTTCTATGTATTTACATTAGGCATATCTGTTTGTTGCTGGTTCTCAGATATCATGATTGCATTCATCGGTTATTACATCATAAAACCTGCACGTGCGGTGAATGAAATGGTCTGCGCATGTCCTCCAAGAGCCTATATATTGCGAATGCTTCATGAAAATCAACTTAGTTGTGAGTTGGCGCTCTTTCTGTCTCGTCTTTTTTTTCTCTTTTTTTCTCTTTGTCAAATTTGCGCCCCGTATTTCAGCCTAATATGTACCAACTAGCCTAACATAACGTACTGTAAAACAAGGAGATGGAGGAGAATTAAAATAGCTCATTACAAACTCAGCTCCTGTGTGAAGTAGGCACACAGAAAGGGGTCCCTGCCATAAAGAAAGGCACACAGAAAAAAAGGCACACAGAAAGGGGCCCTGCCACAAATACAGAGGACCATAAAGAAAGGACAGTCGTACCACAGATTTTTTTGTCATTCAACAGAATGCTGGGAGTACCAGCTGATACATAGCTGACTATTCGGTTGATATGTGCCCCACAACTCATGATTTGGCTGCTGTGCTTGGCCTCTGACCACTGTCCATTCATTGATGTCCCCTTTAAATAAACCTGTTAGAAGGTTGGGTAAATTTGTTGAACTAAACTTGGAAGGCAAGAGTTGTAAATTTCCAGCATCACAAAATGCTGTTTGGATGCTTAGTAAGCACTGACAATTCCATGTGCCTCAGCTTGCAATGTGCTGATGACATTCACATGAGATATGTTGCAGTGCGCATAAATTCAGACTGAGGGCTGATATACCCTACAAGGTGGTGATGCAGCATGTTTTGCCGAAGAGCAAACCCAAGTGCTGAGGGTCATAGAAAGCAAACAACGAACACTGGCATCTGCCTGTAAAAGTCTGTTGCAACATTTTATAGCTGAAATGTACAGCGTTGTTTATGCAGTGACTGTAAAGCAAGTTGTCCATTGGGAACATGTGTCACACTGCACACATCAGCAAGGCTGTCTTCATTCTAAGTGTGGCCAAATTCAGCAATACTGGTACTTGCCGTTTTTTGTGTGTAAAGAATGGTATGGTTGAGTGGAGACCGGATTTTAGGCAATTGCCTATTTTGTTTTGAATTGAATTGAATTGAATTTTTTTGGTCACACTTTATACAAAAAAAATTTGCATACACTGCGTGGATCCATAGTCATAGGCTAGTTTGGGTCCAAAAAAGAAAGATTTTATAAAGGCACTTCGGAAAAGTGTAACTAAAAAAGTTATACAATATCAATAAAGAATTAACTAAAGTTTTTACAATCTAATGTAATAAAGAATCGGCAAAGAAACACCTTTTATTGTGCTCCTTTCACCCCTCTTTGAAATAGGAGCATGAATGAGAGGTTAAGAAGGACTTTCATAGTAGTGCCTGTAAATATTTATTTTGGCATTGTTTAAATTCCTATAAATGCCTTTTTTCACATCGATACCATATACTAAGGCCTATCTTGAAAATAGGTGCCTCTTTGTGAGCTATTTAGCCCCAAGTTTTACCTTTGGGGGCAGTTTGAAATCTTTGTTCACATTACTGGGCAACATTGACTGTTTGTTGCTCTACCTAGCCCTTTTTTTGAACAGAAAGTAACTGCTAGCAGCAGTGCTCATTTCAGTAGAGCTCATTTCGCAGCGTTGGTGTCATTGGTTGTGAGCGAAAAATGATCATCTTTGCACGACTGAAAAATCAAGAAAGGTGCAAATGAAATAAGTAATAAAAATTCTGGATCAGAATAGGGATTGAACGGGGGTCGTTTGCGTGGCGAGCTGGTGTTCTACCACACAGCCAGTCTCTCTATTTTTCTTTTCAGGGTATTTAATAAAGCATATATGTAATAAAGAGTTAATCAAAAAACAAAAGTACAATCACATGGCGACAATAAGCACTTAAGCATTGCTGATAAACACTCAATGGCTAACACAGCATGAGTTCTTCACATTGAGAGTTTTTCACATCCTGTGATGCAAACAAGAAAGGGGTGAGGTCAAACGGTTCTCAAGATTGAGTACCAGTCCGATCTAAAATCCAGCTCATTATAAATGTCTTTGAAGTGAATAACCATTTGAATGAAATGTTTGCTTGAAGAGGTGGTAGGATTGCGGTCCTGCATTCGTGTCTTCCACAAGCTGTGCATACCCATGAGGAAAAACTTATCATATGGCACTTCATCAAGTGATGCTGGTAGAAGACAATGTGTGTTGTGAAAATTAATGACGAATCATTTTTTCAGTGCTCACTGAAGGATATCCCAAAACAGGATAGCATCTTTGCAGCTGGCAAAGCAATGATCAATCGTTTCTAGCACATTACATAGACAGCAGTTAACAGATGCAATAAAAATACCTTTTTTTTTAACCATGTGTTTACCGCCAGTGTTTCAGGGTGGAGTTTATAGAAGAATGTTTTTGAATTCCGTAAAATGTACATTTTGCGCACTCGCTTCAACACGTTGTGGCCTGGAAGACCGGAGGACAATGAGCGGTACAAGAGAGGTGGGAAGAGCATACTTAGTAGATCCTTAAACAGTACATTGTGAGATACTGTGTACAGGTGTTCTATAAAAAAGCGAGCTTTAAGGACCTGAACTCGAGGTAATCTTTCTGTATGAACCCCCTTAAACACAGGCGTTCGGAGGAGCAAAGATAGACACAGAGGCAGTTTGCTGTGACGATGTGGAAATGGCATCAATTGTTGAAGGGGGGCAGCGCTACCTCATGACTGCCCCAACGACTAATCTGTGTTCGAACCAGCTAGAAAGTGCCTGCAAAGGGACAGCAAGAGTGTGACACATGGCATTTTGTAGCATGTAGTATTCACCAAAAATCTGCATAGTCTTTATTTGTAGTTTGTGCTACTTGAATTGCGCCAACTTGTTGTGTTGGTTGGTGCTCTGCACGCAGATACCCTTACTCCGAGGAACTGGCGTCATACACACCCAACGGGTACGCGTACGCCGCCACGCCCACTATTGCTTTTGAGATGAGCACCGACTACGTGGATAGCACCACGTTTGAGCAGCGCCAGCAACTGGACTCCACAGCAGACACCAATGGTCTCCTCTCGACCACCACGCCCGTAGCCGCTGTGCCGGCCTCTTCCCTCGCCTCGCATCTCGGTCAGTCTTCTTCTTCCGGGTTTGCGTGGTGGCGGCGCTTGTGGTGGTGGCTTCTCTCTTTGATTTCCATGCCGTGCCTCAACATTTCAGTTGCAATAGGGCACTCTGTTGCAGAGGCTTTATTCAATGTCTTTCCACTTGAGTTTGTGACAGGGTGTTTGTGGCTGACGGCTTCCTTTCATGATCTTTCTCATTGTTCACTCTTTTGTGAAGACAGATTAACTTGCCATCGAGTTCGTAAAAGTAAAGTAAACCAAATTTTTCTGTAGTGCCTATGGTCTGTGGCCAATGTTTAGGTTTGATAAGATTAAAATTCGGGCTGATTTTTTCAGTTTAATTGCTGTTAGGTCATCTTGAAGTGAAATTTGCCTAGCATTGTACACATTCTTGGTTCATTGGTGAGGATTGCCATCAAAGTGTCATCTTGAACAACAACAATTTCGCTTATGTGATTCATACACTAACAAGGGCTGCATGCATGATTTCCGGAATGTCAGTTCGGTCTCAAGATAATAACACTGGCTGTCATTCGGTGGGCATGTCACCTCCTAGAAATATGAATACTGTGTGGACTAAGCCAGTACAGCAAAAACCTCTTCTCAAGGTTGTCGAAGCAGCTGATGTTATTTGCTGTATTCAACTCCTTAGTCTTCATAGAGTCGATTCCAATCTCTTGTGCACTGAACACAATAAGGAAGGTATGCGACCATTACTTCAGTGTTATGCAAACTGTTGCTACTGATTCACACACACTAACCACTGTTTTTTACATCTGAGTGTAGAATTAAGAATCCAATAGAGGCATACGAAGCAAGTACAAGGTGACACAGTTTCTGTCAGTTGGTGAACATGCCCACCGGTGGTGTCAAGTTACTAACACAACATACTTAACCACACCACTGTGTGGGTTAGCTGAGTTTCTGTACTGGTGGTTTGTCAGTGTCCTATTTGGCTGCATGGCCTTGCAGAAGCACTAATGTTTGTTCATTGAGGTAACCACGGTGGCGGTCAAGCAGAAAAGTGATCATTGTTTTTGTCGTCGGCTAATTTCCTTGTGTCTCTTTTGCTTTCACACGGGGCCCCACAGAAGATTCAGATTTGAAATCGGCTTCCCAAGAAGGTTAGTTCATGAGCATCTCGACTGTTTTTCTTGCAGCAATACTTTTGCATTTTTCTGACCTCCCGTCGCTTCTCATGCACTGCCACTTGGCGCACTACGATAATTTACTGCTGTCCTTGAAAAGTAGATGCCAAGTCTTGTGCTGGGAATCCCAATGAAAGGGAATCCAAATGACATAGTGGTCTCGAAAACGTTTAAGCCAGCTGCATAGTTGCCGCTTGTTCAAGACTTGCCCTGTTGGCTTTACAATATGTAAATACAGGTTCCATCAGAACTGGGTGCGCTTCCATCTTGAACAAATAAACAGTGCGACAGGAAATAAGATGAGGAATGCTGTAATCTTTTGTTCCTCTTCTGTCGTGCTGCTTATGTGTCCAAGTTTGCTTGTCTCTCTTAGCATGACGAAGAACACACCGCAAAGGACACAATAAGTTGCTGTTTTATTTTGTTCATCTTAGTAATTTTTTTTTTCTTATGCGATTCTTACGCTTGAGCTAAAGAAAGCATCTTGGCAAATTTTTGCAAGCAAGGTGCACTTATCATAGTGGAATAACTATTGAAACTTTTGTAAAATTGCACTTTCTCTGGCAGGGATCAAACCATGTTGAGTGATATAATTTTGCCCCTCCACTCTCTTCCAATTCTACTGATAGATGTTGTCTCTTTGTTCCTGCTTTGACAGTTCAAGTGCAGTTGCGTTTTGTGCAGTCAACTTGATGCGTTTATTTACACTCTCTTTTGTGCTCACATGGCTGCTGCTGTGAAAGGACTGAGAGGTGATGCTGTCTATTCTTTCGTTTGTGTTAGCCTCACTTGTGTCGCCTTGTGCTCTTGCTACTACACTGCTCAGCATTTCAGCAGACGGCTTGCTTGCATATGTGCAAGGAGATTTAACGCAACCTTAGACGCCTTCAGTAAACGAAACCCCATGACACTCCATTATGTTGAATTGTCAGGGATGGAAGTGCTGCTCCAATTGCTCCAAACTGCTCCAACTGAGAAATGTTGCTCCATGCTGCTCTAAAGTGCAATATTTGCTAGTAACTGCTCCAAACCTACTTCGAAATGGTGTTGGCAAAATTAAGAGAATGAAGTTGAACCATGGAACCATCCCGTGAGCATAAGCGAAACCAAAAGCAAGCTGTATACGCACTATCATCCTAGTATGCATTGCAGTGGCATAAAACCAGAAAAATCACAAGGAGTGACACATAACAGGCCATGGTGGCCAATTCGTATTTTTATTATGGGTTGTATTTTTATTTATGTAAGAAATAAATAATGCTTTCAAATGGAATTTTAAAAAACAAGCATGGTGACTGAGCTTGAGCAATTGCATTGTTCTATTCAGTCTCTGAGGGGCACGCAACAGAGGTGCGCAATGAAAGATAAAGAGCCTTTTAAAATGTTGATTGTGCTATACTTAACTGTTAGCTCATTTATATCACACGCTCAAGCTAAATTTCAAGGGGAACACTTGCAAAGGCTGTCCTCCCCAGCCTGAACACAGAATATTCCGGACTCCTTTGACCCTGCGCCGCACCCATGATTTACACCAGTGATGCTACTATAGATGGTTTTAGAGTCTCATGCATTGTACCCAAAAAAACTTCCGGTCGCCTCATTTACTAGCTCCTAACATCAAAACTGAAAGCACGTTTTGAAAGCGTAAGGAAACTACGTCTTTTGTTTTTCACATAAAGGAAACGTGCGTAAAGTACGAAGGAATGTTTCATAATTTTTATGTAGCTCAAAACAACATTTATTTAAATATATTTTGCCAAACAAGGGAAAGAAACTGTAGAAAGTCAGCGGGCTATTTTCTAAAGCTCTTCTGATTCACCAATGTTTTTAAAGCACATCGGTGGACAAAACCGGAAGTCATCAAGGGGCTGTACTTGTAAACCTTGGAAGGGTCTATACAGCTTGTATACTAGCTGAATACTAGCATAAGGCATGTTTAATAATAAATACAAATATTTATTTGATGCTTCAGTGATATTTCAGACTGCAGGAGTCGTTAGGAACATGCGTCTGCTCTGAAAATGCCAATGGCAACCCTAAGCTATAGTATTTTTTTCTGCTCCACAGACACTTAAGCCTGCTGTCTAGCACCATTTTTCCTGCTCCTTAATCTGCTCCAAAAAGTAAAAATGTCGCTTCCATCATTGAATTGTGCTTGTGATAGGGGTCGCAAGTTGGGTCATTCTACTTGGGTATGAATTCATTGATTGATTGATATGGGGGGTTAAAAGTCCCAAAGCTACCATATGATTATGAGAAACGCCGTAGTGGAGGGCTCCGGAAATTTCGACCACCTGGGGTTCTTTAACGTGCGCCCAAATATGAGCACACAGGCCTACCACATTTCCGCCTCCATTGGAAATGCAGCCGCCGCAGCCGGGATTCGATCCCGCGACCTGCGGGTCAGCAGCCGAGTACCTTAGCCACTAGACCACCATGGCGGGGTACTTGGGTATGAAACGAGTGCAAGTGAGCTGACCAAAAGGGGCCTTTCATGGAAGCTGGTTTTGTATGCTAACAAAGCTTCGAAGTGCACTGCAGACACCATTTATTTAGGCAGCGCTGGTGATGATTAAAAATGATGCAGCAAGGCTCATAATCGAACACTTGTCCAATAATTATCACACATTAATCATTCTCAAAACAGAGATGTTCTGAATACTCCACTTCAAGTGCCATGCGGTGAATGAGTGTCTCACTGCAGTGACTATATGAAGGAGCTGATCTGAATACACAGGCCCTCAAATTAAGTGTTGTAATAATTAACTATCTTATATGTGTGTGATTAAATCTTGAAAACATTATGCAGTGAGCAGTGCTTTGCAGCTATTGTAAAATAATCACATGCCCAATGCCTTCCATCTGCTTCATTTCTCTCGTTGAATTTTTGTGGGTGCGGATCAGTGAAACTACTGGGTGCACTTATGCTGACTACTGTGAAAAACAAAACAAGAAAAAAACAAAGTAACAGAAGAAGAAAAACAAAATTCTCATTTGCGCTGTCCTGTTGCTAAATTTTTTTTGTTAAGTGCTGTATGTGAAGTCTCACATATTGAACGAGCGTAAAGTTATTGGCATTACATTATTCCTAAATGGTCTATTTATGCACTTAATGTATTGTTAGAAGCATTCCACTCATATCAGCAGCAAAACATGCAGCTGGTACTTCATAAATGGCCATAAATCAGTAATGAAGTGTGTAAAGGTTGGTACCAATCTAAATGATGAGTTTAGACAGCCTTTGTTTTATGTAGAAGCCACTGCACATTAATTGTGATTCCGATAAAAGCACTGAGCTACCTTGTGCAGTCTTGCATAAATGCTGTGCAATGCTACGAAGACACATTATAAGTTCTTCCTTCAAAAGTGCTTTTAGGTGATTCTGTTTTTTATGTAAAAAGAAAACTAGGGGGTTGGGGTGCTCTTGCTACATTTTTGTTTCATCCCAACACTGCAACGCAACATGTGTTTGCACACAACAGCATTTTAGGTGGTTTCCTTTGTAGAAGCAGTCCTTGAGATGTGTCAACTGGCGTATATTTCTTGTACTGTGCAAGAAATGATTTTTGTAGGAATATGGCAAAATGAACTTCAAAACAATAATATTGTGGTTTTGAACAGGCCTCACAACTCCTGAAGCGTATAACCCTTAAATCTTCTCTTAGTTTTATATTTATTATTTTTTGTTGTGATTTTATTCATTTGCACGCAATATTCTCTCATTCTGTGTCAGAATGGAAAGTGCCACCAAGACGTGGTGATGCTGAACCAGTGCATGATTCAGCAGCAGCAGCCACTTTCCGAGCAAAGAAAAAAATAGCACCATTAGCACTGAAGTAGAGGTGCCACAAATTATGAAATGTCTTTGTACGTTGAAGGTGTAACAAAAGGATTGAAACGAACTTGGTGGAGAGAATTTTTTGAGGTGGCTAACAATTATAAGCAAACTTGAAGAGTGCTCCTTTGTCCAGTGCCCCAGCAATGACCCATGTATCTCTGGTGTGTTTCTTTCAGTTTCTTTTTATTATACGCACGATGTTCACCTACCACAGAATCGTGGCAGTCACTGACGCCACATTACGATAGGCACACATTAATCAAGCCAAGTCACTGCTTAGCGGCCACTTGCTGAATCACACTTAGTGTGCACCTGCGTAGTGTGCTAGCCACGATGTTTTCACACGTTTGTGTACTCAGACAGCAGTTTGCTGCTTTGTGTCTGCACAGTCTTGTAGATTGTACTATAGCACAACTGTTCGGTGGGACACACACAACAAAGAGCTTTCTTGTGTTTTGTTAGTTGCACTGTACAACCGACAGTCGTGCTAATTGTCAACATGCCCATATCTTCGATTCTTGTACACATCTTACCACGATGCAGAGAAGCATTTGGCCTTGCTGGCGGTTGACACTCTGTGATAAAATCAGTGAGCACACATGTCACGAGCGCTGTGTGTGATCACAGTACCCTCCTTGCTAAAATCAGTCTAGTGTTACTGCCACTCTTGGGTTTAAGCACATAAGCGCTGTGCATTTGCATTGTTCAGCACCATTTACTTTTGTTAGCGACACCATCTCAAGAAATCTTGATTTTGTAGTTTTACCACAGCTGCAAAGGATACTCAGCGGTAGGCAAAGAAACAATAACAAAGTCACACAATTTTATAGTGGAACAGTTGTGTGTATAATTATGTGACCCTCGTTTAGCTATTACACGATGGGCTAGCTATTATTAGTATGTTTTATTATACAATCCTTTATCCTGCTCCCTGTGGTTTATTTCGACACTCTTTTATGGAAAGAAGATGTAGGGATGAAGGCTAGAGTAGTTAGAAGAAGTGTGGGAATGTTTGGGGAGTGGTACTTATCCCTGCCTTGTTCCTGCTCAGCGAATTAGTTTTCACAAATGAAGTCAGATTGCTTCTTCATTTATCTACCAAATAGATGAGGAACGGAATACAGTTGCACACAATCGAGGATGATGGATAAAACTGAGTTTTCAAAGGCTAGTGTAACTTGTGGCAAAATTTATATGCCATCGTACTCAAATAATGCATGCATGAAAGATGTTTAATATTAACCTAAATGGTGTACCTAACAATCATATCATATTTTTCGCACCTAAAACCCAAGATTTTTTTTACAGCTAGAGTGCAGTTGTGTGAGGTTATTGTCGCGGGTTATATGATTAAACGTGGCAATATTATTAAATGACAAAAGGTAGCCAACATATTTTTAATGAAGTGAACATGATAGTCCTGTGTTCGTGTTCTTAAACACAATTTTTCTTCGTTGCACCATAGTCATGCATATAATTAACAGAAGAAAGTTCTGTGCCAAACTGTTGCATCTTTATTGTCATCGCAATATAAAAGCAAGCATGTGTGAAACATCTTCACAGCTCTAAAGTGCTGTCAGCCTAAGTAGTTTGACTAGCTAAACTTTTTAACTGTCTCATACCCCTGTCACACGGGCACTTAAAAGTCTTTTAAGTAAGTGGTCTTTTTCCGAAAAGGAGTTCCTGACAGCAGACACACGGCACAGAGCGAACTCCTTTTCAGAAGCGGTCTTTTTCGTAAACGGCGTTCGTCGATCTCTTTTACGGCTCCGAATGAGTAGCCTCGAAACCAGTGGGCGCCAGCAATTTTCGAGTGGTGGGAAAAAAAAGAGCGAATGCTTATTTTTCTGTCACCAAAACTCTTTGTAAAAACAAATTTCATATCCCGCAGAAGGTGTAATGAACTTTTTTAATGGTTATTTCCTTTTCTACTCTCGTAAGCAGCTACAACGCGTTGGCAATATCACGTGGTGACGCTCGGTCTTGCGCTGCTTTATCCTCTCCTTGGCGGCTTTTGCAGCGTCTGCCTCGCTTTTCAGAGCGAGAAGGCAGGCCGTGAGGCTTGCGATCCTCGATTTTCCTCCCGTACGGTCACCCATAACGTGTCGAGAGCAGTCTAGAGCAGCGAAAAACAAATACGGTAAATAAAAGCACAGTGGTGCCAGACGGACTTGTGCACGTCGCTAGTTATGGGAATGCTTCCTTATCTAGTGCAAAAAACTTTCACATTGGTGTTTCTTCATCCCTTATTCTTAAATTTATTTGAAGAAACGAGCAGTGCAACAAGTCTTTAATTTGTACATCGTGATACATCGCTTAATTTTCATTGCTTCTCTTTTAACTGCTAGCGCCACGCTTTCGCTAGCGTCTTCGAACGAAAACACTAAAAGGAGATCGTTGTTGCCGTGTGTCTGCGCCGCAAACACCTCTTTGTTAAAAGTCTTTCATTTTCGTAAAAGACCGCTTACTTAAAATACTTTTTGCGTGCCCGTGTGACACAGGTATCATCCTCCACAAATCGAAAAAGAAAGAAATGCACATATATATTCAAGTGAACCAGGAAAAAGGCCATGCAAAATCCTTGGTGCGGTGTTCGGCAAAAGTTTTGGAACATTGTGCGACATCTCCTTAACTCCAGAAGAATGGTAAGTTGGGCTAGTTGGTAATTTGGTCCCTCGAATGGTAAGTTGGGCTAGTTGGTAATTTGGACTAAGTTTGGTGATTTGGTCCCTCGTGTGTTTTTTTCTCCTCCCCCTTTGCCCCCTCTTGCTTTTTATTCTGCCTATTATATATATTGCCTCGTTCTTGCAATAAACCTTCAGTTGATAGTCTGCGCTTGTCTGTCCTTTTTCTCTCCTTCTTGTTTCCGTCAGTTTTTTGCGCAGTTACATACCTTATGTCTCCTTAACTCATCTGATTAGCCACTGGTTGACGTGAAAGATCTCGCTCTCATCGAAGTGCTTTTCGCACACCTGCAGGGGATTAAATGTGAAACTACCAGTTGCTTGTTGCAGACCCGTCGTTTGCTTTCTAGGCAACATGCAATTTGTTGTCATTTTCTTTGTAACCAGATCAACACCCAGGCACGCAGCATACACGGCATCCTTTTCAATCTTCATTCACAGCATGCTTAACACCAAACATATTGGCACGAAGTAGTGCGCTAGCCATGACGTTTTCGCACGTCCGTGAACTTTATGCACATTCTGAAGGCATCAATTCTGCCAGAGCTAGATCTTCGCTAAGAATGAAGAAAACAAGTGTAAATTTAAGGGTTCATTTTCTTTGTTAGACACAAAACAGACAGACTGGATTTGATGCCTTCAGGTAGTATGCAAGGGATTATTTGTCAGCTGCTAACTCATGATAAGATTATGACATGTCACGTGATGCCAACTGGCAAAGTGTTCCACACTCGCCGCAATGGCAACATGCGCGCTGACTGACACTTGCACAGAGGAATCACCACGACTGTAGCTCAGTGGAAAAGAATCGGATGTGTTATTCGAAGGCCGCAGGTATGGATCCTGCTGGTGGCAAGATATCTTTTCATCCACTTTTCTTTCCTCATGTTTACATTACAGTTACTTGTAATAACACCCCTTGGCATCATTGTCTGTCGCTTCTCATCGTCTTAAAGGAGGCATTCTGCTCGGGCTGATGTGTTGTTTGTGGCATGGTACGCAGATCTGCTCGCGAAGACTGTATCGGACGCGCACAACCGCACCTGCCTCTACAGTACGGAACAGATACAGGAGCTGATGAGAAAGCCACTAGACATCTCTCGAGTCATGCTCTACAAAAATATGGTGGGTGACGTTTGAACGTGTGGCATCCACAAGTTCTGACTTCCATTTGAAAAGCAAGTAGTACTATACTGAGACAGCACACAATACGACAGTCGCCACAACATCCTCTTTCACATTTGTCAACAAGTTTGTTATTTTACACTGAGTGACAGCTGCACAAACAGAGATGGAAAGCATTTGAACATGCCTGGAACCAATGTTTCAACCATTGTTCTCATTTACTTCAAGATAGTGCATTGGTGAGAACTGTTCAGAGACAACCGGTGTTGAAGAATTTCTCCTCTCTTGGAGCTCCCATCCTGTCCTGGACTCCTGCCTTGACTTTATTATCAGCAGGCAATGAGTTGCCATGCTTACTATTGTTTCATTGTCTCACGCGACTTTTCAGCATACTTAGCTTTCCACTGGTAGGTTATTCTACAGCTTCTACGTTATGTGCTTGGGATGCACTATCTCGGGCTGCTTTTGCTTTCAGCACTTGTCCACACTTTTGGAAAATGTCAACTCGATGACCTGCATTCAGTGATGCACTGCTCAAAGAAATTAAAAACTAGTATAGTGAAAATGCTTTATAGGAAACAGGAAGCGATTTTTGTCTCAGGTGTCTCTCATAAGCAGGATGCAATGTCTTATCAAACCCTGTTTTAATGTAGCGCACACTGGTGTCTTTTACACCCATATCTGTTAGGTCAGTGTCTCCTATAAAGGGGTTTGACTGTATTTACGCTGCTACAAAACTAGACCAGACCAACATATGTGTGGTTGCGGTCATATAGGACTATACAAAAGTCAGTTCATGCAGGCTCCTGCCTGACAATGCTTGGTGGCACTATAAAAAGGGAAATTACATCAAATTTCATTAGAAACTGTCAAGAGCCACTGATCAATAGGACAGGTATTGCGCATGTCGTATTTTGCAATGAACTTCGTTATCAGATACTTACTATATTCCAAATCAGTAGGAAGTCAGTGCCACATGCAAGCCCAATCTGCTTCAGTGGTGAAGCTGTTTAAGCTAGCCTATAAAGAAATGAAAACAAGTACTGTGTACGCCTCTGCAGCTTGTCAGAAAACTATCATCATGAACGGGTGCTTGCAGCAGAAATGAGGTAAGTCTCACTACTCTTCTACTAAAAATGAAGAAAGCAACAGCTAGTCCAACAAATAGTTGCATAGCGATAGCAGCGAGCCAAAGACCCTGAGTATGTTAGGAAAGGCAACGAAGTCTTCGGAGTTCGAACATCTTTCTGTGACTCTCTGTTGTTCTAGCTTGAACCTCTCTGCACTGACTAAAGAATCAATGTAGGAAAACCCCCAGTGAAGGCCCAGAAACAAACCAGATCTTCAGAGTTGTGAAGCTTTGCTCTTTCAAGTATTGCATGATTTAGTGCAAGCTTTACCAATTTTTTTCCTCGTTTTTTTTTGCCTCTCTTGCTTATTGCCGCTCTTAGGGGAACACAGCTATTAGCCGATGGTGGGGATGCAGTGGTGGGTGATGTCTCTGTAGCAGTCTATGTAGCAGCATGCTCTGTGCTCAGACTTTAATATGCCTCATTTTGTGGAATCTCGAAATGGCTGCTCATGGATGCAGTTCACATGCACAACAAACATGTGATTTGTTGAGAGCTTTCATATAATGGCGATTTTGCCAGCCAAATCTTGCGGTAACCATGGCACATAACCCATTGTAAGGCCAATGAAACTACACACAGGCAACCTATAGCACACAGGGTATATTGGGAATGTGGCGCCGCCATAGAGTTTCATACCATAACACCTAGAGAAAAATCTGGCCCTGCGATCGTGTATCCCCATGGAAATTATGGGAAGCACAGGCTTCAGAGTGAATAGCGTTAGCTAGCAAACTTTCTACAAATCGTTTTCTACGGTTTCAGTTTCGTTCTTCATGCAGCATTGGTAGTGGGGTGTGGTGAAAGCGCTGAAGCACTGCCTTTGTTGTTTGAAGAAGCTGAAGACCACTAGGACTCTTGATTTGCTGCAATGCTGAAGCTTTACTAGTCGCATTTGACAGTTTAAACGAACCGTCGTCCAGTCACTGCTGTGCATAGATGTAGCGTCTCATGCCAATGCAGGATGTTGTATCAACTTCATGTTTTTTCATGAGCGCGTCTTGCCTAAACTCATTTGAATCGACTGCAAAGTGACGACGAAGCTAAGCAGAAGCTCTGGCATGCTTCTCTGACCTATTTTCAGAACAAAACGAGAGGTGCATTGGGGGCAGAGGACTTGGACAGACGTATCTAGCATAACAGCAGACGTTGAGTGTTTCTCACTTTGTACTCTACTGTTATATACATAAATAAAAAATGCATACTTTCAAGCGAAAAAAAGCATGTTTGCTGTCAAGTGCAGGAAAAATATTTTATGATATCTTGATGCAAATCTGGAACGCAGAGGCAGAGCGAGGAACACCCTGGTGGTTAAATTTGTTCAGGTTTAACTCCTATTGCATAGTCACAAAAACCTTTTGCAATAAAGTTTGCATACAACAAAATGTTTCAATTAGACATGCCTTCATATCACTTTGTTTTATACTTGGCATAGAAGTGTTGCGAATCTCAAGACTGTAATCCGTCCGAAGCAGATCTGCAGTTATAATCCCCATGGGGGTACACGCACCGCTGAAAGAGCCTGCGTAGACAGTAGCGTCAGATTCCCCTCTAGATATTATGGGCATCGCCAACATCGTCTCTACGGACCTCCTGTGAAAGGCGACCATTCACAGCAGTGCCAAGCCCCAAAAGCTCCTGATACGTCCACATTGAACTCCCTCCCGCCGTTTGGTGCCACTGATGCCACCGTGCAACTAAGTGCCAACTGTTGCTTGGCAGAAATTAGGCCATGACGCACAGGCACCATAAGGCAAAAACAACTTTTCAGGGGGTGATTGCATCTCACAATCTTAGTTATTATGTTTATGGCGGTATAATAAGACTACGAGAAGCCATTTTACAGAAGATATAGTCCGCCATATACAGAAAATATTAAATTAAAGGAAGATGCAAGGCGAAAAATGAAGATTTCAGTAAAACTTGAAGCAGGTTAGAATTGCTTTTAAAGAGCACAATTAGGCTACTAAAAAGAGCTTATTGTCTCCTGCAAATGGTCGCCTGGCTGCATGAGGAGACTCATGCTCAAAATAACCACGATTGCAAAGATCTCATGGTCACCTTCAAAAACACACCTTTTCCGCATAGATGAGATTTCATTTATCCTTTAAAATGAATTTTCTCAAGATCAAATTTTGACCAACTTCCTGTGTTTAGACATAATTTTTTTTGGAACTACTGATAGTCCGATCAAGATGAAATTTTTCTCACGCATTTTTCAACATGTGAAGAGTGCAAGCATTTTCTTTAAAACTTGATACCACCTGTAATAACTATTACGAATTTAAAGTAAGATATTAGTGTGAGCTCAGAACTGCAAAAACTTTGACAACACATTTTTTCTTGTCGATTAAAATGTTTTATGAGGACTTTTTGATAGTTATTTATATTCTACAGTTAATAAAGATCAATATAAGCAAATATAGTGGCATAAAAAGTTTGTCCAAAACAAACTACATTCCACATTGTCATGGCATACAATAAATCTAGTTAGTAGACTTGTGCGAATATTTGAATGATTCGAATATTCTAACAAATAGTGGGGTATTCGAATTCGCTTCAATTCGAATTTAAGTTATTGAAAATTTCGAAGTATTCACGAGGTAGAATAGATGCATAATATTACGAATGTAGTTTGTAAAGGTGGTTTCACTGCAGTGTAGGAATGCGAAACCGTGAAAGCACTTATCCAGAAGAAATCTGCTTTGCTGCCAAGCCCCCCTCCAAATTTAAAGGGGCCCTGCAACACTTTTTGAGCGGACGATAGTTACAGCGCGAGAACAAAATGACGACGCAGAGATAAGAAGGACATGAAGGACTTGAGCTCTTTTTGAGCATTGTCAGAAAATGCTGTCGATCTGTAGTTGAGGCTAACAAGGACACAGAAGCCAAATATTATAGCGCAGAACGTGGTGTGCGATTCACAATAAATTCTCAAAACCAGCTGAAAATTGCTCTGTTCTCTTGGCAAATCACTCCACAAGCTCAGAAAGCACGCGTGACGTATTTTCTTTCCCCATGCCATCCCTCCCTGCTTAGCTTCTAGCGCTTTCGTCAGGACGAGAAGAGAAAATGCACTTGCAGTGTGCGAGAAATCTTTGCAACTCCATGCGTACTGGACAGATTTTAAAAATTTTTGCAGTGGTGAATTCATGAGGCAATAAGCTTCTTTAGTGAATTCATTATAGCTACTTGAGAGTCGGACGGCCCCTTCAAGTGAAAATATTATCCTAAAATCAATTCATTTTATTAAGCTTGAAAGCTTGTCATGATGGCTTATATGCTCTAAGCATAATAAATTTGTAAATGTTATGTGTTTTAAGGGTCATTACTCGCATCTTCTTGACAGTCAAATTCTGCTACTACTCAAAGCTGTTCCGACTTACTTTGATCAAAAAAAGAAATTGAATTTGCATAGAGGCCCTAATTCAATTAAAAAAAAAACATTGTGCAGGTTGCTTCGGTCATGATAAGTATGCCCATTTTTCTTTATATTTTATGCATACTATTTGATTTCGATAGGAAATTATTCAACCAAAATCACTATTCACTTTGAATTCACTTCGAACTTAAAATTCACTTTTCACACAAGCCTACTAGTTACATATTTGAAATCCGCACAAAAGCCTATATATACCGCAAGAGTTTCAATGCTTTAGGCTACAGATTAACGAAACTTTTTTGGTAGCTGCATCTCCCCTTAACGATAGTCTTAACGATAGTGATAATGTCATAAGGAAACGTTTATAAATTAAAATAAGATGGAATAACATAGGAATAAATTTTAGTGATTTGACTATGCACTGCTGTAATTTGTAAATAACAGTACGTATTTGGTGGTCCGTAACACATGTTTTCTCACGTTCACCGAAGTGATGATGGTGGATTGCACTGACGCTGTTGCTCCTTGTCATAGGCACACGAAGAGCTGTGGCTTGACTGTGCACAGAAGCTGACACAGATAATCCAGCAGATCATTGAGTTTGCCAAGATGGTACCGGGCTTCATGAAACTTTCCCAGGACGACCAGATCGTTCTTCTGAAAGCAGGTATTCCTCTCCCACCCAAGCAGTAATTGCTTCATTACAGTCATTCCGAACAGCACACAGGCCCTCATCAGGCACTCGCAGGGTCTCATCGGTGGTGTGCATACTGACTATATTGCTTCATTACGAATATATCCGCACCTGGATACAAGATGTGCAGAATACAAACACACTAAGTTGTGTCATACTAGTTGTAATAATTGTACATGTATGAACAAGGTCATGTTGTCAGACTGAAAGCATGTTTCTGTGTTTATATCGAACTGTGAATATTAGTATCAGTATACTTATCTTAAAAGTAATGTAGCCTGCGTCATTCTCTCGTTCAATAATGGCAACTTTTTGCATTTCGCTGCGATATCCAGAAAATGATACGGTGACCCAAGTCATTGTGTTTGTTGGCTATTTCGCATGCAGCCTGTATTTGAGTGAATCATTTTTATTGGTCAGTTGCTGTGGTCATTTCCTTCCTTCATTCCTCCCCGTCAATTCTTTTAAACTAACTTTCATGTCTGTACTGATCCACACAAATAACACCAAAGGGTAATTCCGCATATGCAATTCTTTGTGGGAAGTGCATTGGTGCTGAGTAACAGCTCTGTGGGTAACCTGTTTCACTTTCAATCTCATCACACTCAGCATTTAACGAGTTGTGCTCTGGACAGTTCGTGAAATTGTTCTATACTCATTAAAAGTATGAAATTATTTTCTTTCAAATTTTGAAATCATTCATGCATGTGGTCACCTTAATGCAATTCTCATGACATGAAAATTGTGCAGGAAAATGAGAGCACTTGGCATTGGCTAACAGCATAACATTTAAGGCACAAGCATGTGTATGCTTTTTTTAAGAGACAAATTAAACGAGAGGTGGAAAAGCCTCTTTTTAAGTGGGCTTTCTAAAAAAGCGTACCTATAATCATGTTGTTAGCCTGTACCGAATCCTGTATGTCTTTCTTGTCTCGTTTGGCCGCACTGTTTCCTGTTATAAAAGCCATGCCATCATTGACCTAATTTGGCATTGTGTCTTATCTATTCACTACGATGCTATTGAACAGCTGGATTGCTCGTTTAAAGGGACACTAAAGTGAAATAACAATTTATGCTTGAGTGAAAGCTCAATATATGACGTCTAAAACGACATTATTATCAACAGCAGTGCCCTACTCAAGAACACATGCGCTACGATAGGTCATTCGCAAATGATCCCAATTACGTCAGATGTACCGCCTACAATTAATCACTAGTAATTGAACTAGCTGCACTAAATAAAGAACCTTTCGTGCATCAAGAGACGCAATAAAATACTGCTTGTTTATTTCTGCTTGATTCGTGGAAACCGCCGAGCATCTCTATGGGGAATGACGCGAGTGATTCAAAAGTTCAATTTTCGCCTGGTTAAACTGGACAGGCCGTGCCATCTAGTGGGGCCCAGTTGAATGAAAACATTTCTGCCACCTCAGAGCCAATGGCAGGAAACTGCTCAATGGCCGTTGTTGCTGCTGTGGCTCTTACTGCTTTCGCTGGGCTGCTACTAGTGTCGGTGGCCGCGCAGTAACGACCGGAAACGTGCATGGCAACAGCGACGTGACACGTTCTGCTTGAGGCGGGTATTTTTATGTGTGCTAACCCAATGCGGGCCACTGAAACGTGATTTTATTTCTAAATAAACACTTCCTTGGCACAAAATAACACTACGAGGTTTCTGGACCGCTATTTCAACAATCAATTTTGAGATGCCTTCAGTGTCACTTTAATGAGATCTATTATAAACCCCCATGACCCTACTTAGCATGCACCGCATGTTGGTTCGTTCATGTGGAGGGCCCCGTACTTCCTTGCTTGCAAATGTTGTGTGAAACTCTTGTGTTGGTGCTTTTTTTCCCCGCACACATATTTTGCTTGAGGCGCTTTCTGCACCAAGATACGCTGTTGGAGACTGCGCAACTCTTATGGAGGAATCGAAGCAAGGAGATGATGTGCAGCGAGGGTGATTGGCTAAGAAAGCCACTACTGTCTTTGTTGCAGGGAGTTTTGAGTTGTGCATACTGAGGATGAGCAGGTACTTTGACGTGGCAACAGGATCGGTGCTCTACAATGACAGTCTGCTTCCGATGGATGCTTTTATCACGCAAGGTGAGCAGATTCAATCAATCAAGCAATCAATTATAAATGTTTATTGTCAATGTAACAGTCACTCCAGGTGACAAGTGGCTTGCATACTTGGGTGAGTGTGAATGCCAGTGACGTCCATGAATCATTTGATATCATAAGCTTGCTCAATAAAGCAGGAACATTGATATATGCCTTCTTTGAAAGTACTATTGCCAACAGTAATTTGTGGTACAAATACTAAAAATAAACCTACGTTTGAACATTCTTATTGGGGCTCTAGCCTAATTATTTACATTGTACCTTGGTACTGTCTGATCTGGTAAAAAGTCTAAAATTCACAGTTATATATATATATATATATATATATATATATATATATATATATATATATATATATATATATAACTGTGAATTTTAGACGTAAAGGTGGTACTTCTGGCACCCTTGGCTTTTTTTTTTTATTGACATTACACAAGGAGATGTTGGCACACAAATACAGCACTGATTGCTGCTCAGCTTTTAGAGGAGTCATATATAGAAAATACAAGGTCCGGAATATGCACATCAAACAGCATTTTCACTGTAACCCCATGGCACAACATAACAAATATAGAGCACATGCAATACACAACATGAATTGCATCTTGACACATCAATACTGTAACATCTTGAGCAGGTAGCACGTATGTCATGTACGTGAATTATTACATTAAACACTAAGTAAAGACAACAAATACACAAGGCAAATGCGAAGTATTTCTTTGCATAGTGCAGGCAATTTGAGTATGGATCTATCTATCTGTTTGTCTCTACATCTAGGAGCTCTTGTGCTTCTCCTCTTAGCTTGGGGTGAACCAAAATTAGTATGGGAAGGTAATATGACTTGTTGGTTATGATATGACCAACGAGTCATGATATGACCAACGAGCCATATTACCCGGGCACGACCAGTTTCGAGCGAGTGTTGGCTGGTTGGGCCGCTTTAAAGCCTGGCATGACATCGTGGCCAAGGCGATTTCCGGAGGAGCCGCAAGCGTTGACCCGGTAACAACTTCGTCGTGGCTGCTGACCAACAAAGAAGTACTCGACCAGTACGAGCCCTGCGACGTATACAACGCGGGCGAGACGAGGCTGTTCTTTCGGATGCTCCCGTCGGAGACCATGGACTTGAAAGGCTAGACATGCCACGGGGGCAAGCGCAGCAAGGAACGCGTTACCATTTTGTTGTGCTGCAATATGGACGGCACAGACAAGCAGCCACTCCTAGTCATCGGCAGGAGCGAGAAGCCCCGCTGCTTCAAAGGAAACCGCCACTCGCTGCCCGTTCAGTACACCGCAAACAAGAAGGCGTGAATGTCTCGGGCTCTTTTTTGCTGGGTCAAGGCGTTCGATGCTGACATGCACAAGGCAGGCAGGTCGGTGACCATTTTTTTTAGACAACTGTAGCGCCCGCCACATCGACGAGACAGAGCTCACGAACGTGCGCTTGGTTTTTTTCCCACCGAACTGCACCCACCGGTCTGCAGTCGCTCGACCAAGGCGTAATTCGAAGCGTCAAGTGCGCCTACAGGGAGAGGTTGATCCAGCATCTGCTACTCAACCTCCGCCACAAGCGTCCCACTGACGTCAACTTGTGCACGGCTTTCGAGATAGTGGCCGCCGCATGGGTTGCAACATCCCTGTCGCTGATTGAGAACTGCTTCAAGCACGCGGGCTTCATCACCATGCAAGCATCACGCACGGATTGCGCCTCGGCCTCACCAGACGAAGATTTGGACGAAGGCGCACCGGACGGCGAGAGTGGTGGCAGTGCAGTGCCTTTATCCCTGACCAATGCCTGGAGGGAACTTCGAGCCATTGACATCGACATCTCAGATGAAGTCACCGTTGATGTATTCGTTCGCGCCGTATATGACAAAGTCGTGTACGAGGAAGTGACCGACAAGGCCATTATCGAAAGCGTGTGCGAAGCTGACGACACCGAGGACCAAGAAGAGATGCACGCGGAGAAACCCAACCCGCAGGCTGTTTTGGATGCGCTGGACACCCTTCGCTCCTTCTTCGGCGTATATGAGATGACGACGTAGCAACGGACCACTTTTTCCAGTGCGAAGGGAGAGCTTTGAAGTTGTTGCATGGCAAGGGCCGGCAAAGTAAGTTGACTGACTTCTGGCAATAAATTTTCATTCTGCTGGCCGTATCACTGTTCTTATGTCTCATACTCGCGGCAACGAAATTCTCGCGAAAACGAAATTTTTCGGTTTCCCTGTCGATTTTGTTATTGCGGGTTTCGACTGTAGATGACTTGCATCAGTGTTGTGCAACTGTCGAAATGTGGGGCTGTCGGTAAACGGCAAAGACCTTGTTGAAAGCTGTGCATGCCAAGAAAGTGTCTTTTGTGTTGCAGAGAATGTCGTCATGTTTACAAGATGTAGCGTCTGCGTTCTATTGATTTTCTCTGGCACTGTAGCTACAACATTTGATGCAACAGTGGAACCCATTCACTCGGCCTGTGTCAAGAAGAATGTTTTGGTGCCGCAATGCCTAGTGTCGGTAGTTGAGGCATGTTCTGGATTATGGATGATGAATTACACACTATAGCCTCTACCTTCTGGTATAAAGCTCGCGCTGTTTAGTGAAGAGACACCGGCTTTACTGGCTGTACTCGAAGCTGCTGCCGATGAGCTTCTCTGTCTCTGCCCTTTGGACGTGAAACTACTTCCGATAGTGAGCAAGGCAATGAGCACCAGCGAGCATCACATGCTATCGGGAATTTTATCCAAGCACTCGCAAGTGTTCAACTTCTCCTTAAACGATAAAATGTTCACGATTCCGACCTCTAGAGTATGACATGGTATCAATACAGGGTCAGCGCATCCTATACCACAGAAGCCAGCAAAACACAACGTATCACCAGCATAACACAAGATAATTGGCGAGCAAGTCGTAGAAATGTTGCAGAAGGTAGTGATTCAGGAGTCCACGAGCCCTTGGGCTGCGCCTGTCCTTCACATCAAAAAGAAAGATGGCAGTTGGCAGTTTTGTGTAGATTACCGACAACTGAACAGCATTACTAAGAAAAATGTGTACCCACTATAGCGCATATAGACGACGCTTTAGACAGTCTTCACTTGCCTTTTAATTTCCTTCTGTTGACCTGAGATCTGGTTGTTGGCAAATACCAATGCATAGTGAAGACAAAAACAGCATTCACAATACTCACTATAAATTTAATGTTATGTCATTCGGCATGTGCAATGCACCTGTCACCTTCGAACGATTCATGAACACTGTTCTGTGCGGTTTAAAACGGGAGATATGCATGTGCTATCTCAACGATATTATTGTCTTTTGGTTCACTTTTGAGGAGCACAATGTGTGTCTTGACACCATCTTCAGCTGTATTCAGAACGCTTGTCTCAGCAAGGAGTAGCGTTGCCTTGTACCGGTGCACTTTGGTCACTCTTTTTCTCTACAAGCCACGTGAAAGCTCAATATATTTTCTTCTTTTGATGCGCTGAAGCGGTTGTGCTTCCGAAAGTCGAATTATCGAACGAAAATGGGTCGACACACTCTGTTTGGCTGCGACAGTAAATACCGAAAGCGCAAAAGGCCGAGATACGTGAGTTGCACCTTTCTTAGCTCTTCTTCTCCAACAAATATAATAATATATGTGGGGTCTGTCCTTGTGACCGCTTCTTCACTACACCAGCTTGTGATTCTGCTGGTACACCTCATCGTCTGCAGCAAAGAGAAGCAACGAACACAAAAGAAAATATTGTCGGCAGAATTATTGTGTTGTAACATCTCCCATTTCTATGCAACAGCACATGAGTTACAATGCCTGCGGCTACCGATATCCCGAGCATGTGCAATTAAAAGATTATAGAAGGAGGACTTGACGAACTGCATGGCAGAAGAGCCGGTATGACAAAAGTGTTGTTTGGCTCACATTCATCTAGCGTTTTTTTTACGGCACATCATTTCTCGGCTCATCAGTTTTGCGACAATATGTGGGGCAGTCTTAGAACAACTGCACTTTTCTTTTTTAAACCAAACCAGTCTCAGTGCTGTGAATAACCCACCCACAAATGTTAAAGCCAGGTCGTTATCTGAAAACGTGCGCTCTTCGTAATGCGTCTTAAAAAAACGACAATGTTGTTGAAAACGAGCGCACTTTCGGCGTATCGCCAGTATGGCTGCTCGCGCCGACGTGAACTTGTACCGTACCGTGCTTCCAGGCATGCAAGACGTTTATTGTCATTGGCTCTTTGTGTTGCTTCTACATGGAAGCTCGAGCTCATTCGTCGTACATCCGTTAGTTATCCTGTGCAGGCACAAGATTTTGAGTATGATGGCGATGCGAATGAACACACACAGCGGTGTCTGTGTTTCTTAACTCAATAAACTTTATATTGTGACATTCTGAATCGAACCAAATGATCTGCTAGCGATGGCAGTGTTACACAAAACACAAAGAATCATGGCAAGGAAACTCGAGAGTCATTTTGAACACTAATGGGTGCACTTGAAGTGCAGCTGGACAATAGCATACGTATTCGCTTGTGTCTATTTCGTTTCACCCATTACTTCCAGAGTTGCCCAAAAATTTTAACACTAGTGTGTACTCCCAGAACCGTACAAGGCCAGCTATAACAAAACATACTAATCAATTGCTTATTTACATGTGCTGCTTAAAGGGACGGACAACTGATTCTTTCCGACGCAGTTTTTTCCAATGCGACAGAAAGCTTACCCTTCATAGTCTTCACAGCTGCAGTAGCCAATCCCAAAAGCAAACAGTTATTTTATAAGCAGTAATCATCGATCTGAAAGGCTCTGAACACGTATGTTGCTTTTTCATCCAGCAACACTGGAAATTGATAGAAATGCCGGTAGCCCTCCTAGTGACTTGTGCATGCGGCCGTTTTTCTTCTTTTGTAGGAGTTCCTGTAACTAAGCTTAACCACGTTTATTCTTAGTTTTACAACTATGTATTTTTGAGACGATGTGGCTTCATACATCTTCCGTGTATTTGTACCGCATCGCATGCACCTGTGCCCAAAGTTGACGCGTTTGTGTCGTGAATGGCTTGTCCTGCTGTCGTTACTTACTCAACACACGAGCCAAGCCAGATCACCGAAAACTTCACTGCACATATGCACGGCAGGGCCGAGTAGCACGTCGTTTCTGAGACAAAGTGTAGGTAGAAAAGCCATGTCACTCCAAAACCTTAGTGTCCTTGAAATTGCATGCACAGTTTCATGAGTACGCAGAAAAGTTGCTCAAGACGTGTCAACCAGCGTCATGTGAAGGCCTGACATAATTTTAGTGTGTAGTACTAACACAGGCCTTTATCTATAGTTTTTTATGCTGCAATAATTTTTACTACAGAGAAATAAACAATATTTCAATATGACGGAGAAAATCGTTGGCCGGGCAGGCTAGTCTACAATCACATGACAGGGTACCTCGGACAAGTGTTGTATTTGCCTCCAGATTGCGCCACAGGACATTTTTTACAATTTTAATGAAGAAATAAAAATATAACTCCACTTCTCACGAGAAAAACAGGGTTGGTTTGAGTCACTAGGAGGGACAATTATTTTATTGTGCATTACATGCTCTAGGCAGTTGTCGGTCGTTTTAAGAAATGCATTAAAATTCTACTCACCTCCTGTCTATTATCGGCACTGCTGCGGAAATGTCTCGTTGCCGCTGCTCTATGTTTGAGCCATTTCGAAGCTGACAGCTTAGCAACTACTTACTGGTGCCTTGACACTCGCGAAGCATTGCTGTAGTTTGACGGTGTACTGCAAAAAGCAGCAATACCGAGCGTGCAGCTGCATACGCTGCCGCAGATCCCCACACACCGACACGGCGGTTAAACATGGCAGACACTAGATGGCGCTGGGGTGCGAAAAATGGCAGCCTCCTGGTGAAATATGTCTATAAAAATTAATTGTTGGGCGAGTTAGTACGGCATTCTAAAGGCAGCACCAGAACACAAAAAGTGAAAGTGCCAACACAAGCACTCACTGATTGTGAGTGCTAGTTTTAGCACTTTTGCTTCGTGTCCTCATTTTTCAATGCTCACTTGAAATGTCGCATTGGCAGTTTCGCATGTTGATGAGTTCAGAGCGCCCTGGTTGTGAAGTGCACTTGATTCTGGTTTCCTTTCAATGGTGGTTTGAAGCCCCGTACAGCAATCTGCAAAATGAGGCTCCACTCAACAGCTCTCACTGAGCCCCATCATGTATCCAAAAGCATTTTTTAATTTTGAGCACTTTAGGGGGCAAGGCTATTGTATGCTGTCGTCGTGGCTTGGCGTAATGCTCTACGTGTAGCATATTCAGCCTGCACTCTCGCCTGGGAGAAGTCTCCTTCGAGTGCCTTGATCATCAGAAAAGAAAGTGTGCTTGGTGTAACACAGGCAAAAGGTACAGAAATAGAGAGTCGTGAAATAGAGAGAGAAGGGAAAAGTAGGAGAAAATGAGAGAGGAAGAAATGAAGATGACGGCTGCACTTCCTTCAGTCTTGGCACCACCTCTCTTTGTGTGCGTGAGGCCTGCTTGAATGGCACATTACGAGCATGCAATATTTCTTTTATCTTTATCTTATGATCGCTGCCATTAAACTTCATGTCTGCTTAGGCCACTGCATCATCCTTCTCGTTAAGATTTATTATCAGCGTCTTCAAAGTTGGAGGAATGCTTTGACTGCCATGTTTGGCACCGTCTATATACTCGAGCACCAGACAGCTGTGTCATCACTAGTTATTTATACTTCCGCTCAAATCGATGGGACAGTAAAGTAGCCAAGGCGATTTTCCCGCCATCACTGGCCTAAAAAAGTTGGCAGAATGGTGCAAAGTAGCCAAACCTGGCAACCCTGCTGTACGAAGAGTGGAGTGACACAATGTCAGTTGAGAGTATCACTTTGTCCTTTCTTCTTTCTTGTACTGTCGTTTTGCACTAAAAAACACTATGATGTACACTGTGTCATCTCTCATTTATTTCCGGACTAACTTCTTTACACTAATTTCAGTGCCATGAAAGCTTTGATAATTTGAGTTAATGACAATAATGAACCCTGTGGATACCTGCCGGGGAATGAAAATTTCTGTGCTAGGAAAAAAAATTGTAAAATCTGGTTCTGTCAGATCCAACTTTAACTGTATTGCATAATGCCACTTAAGTGTTTGTCAACTCTTGAAGGTTCCTGTGCAAGATATGATTGCATTGGTTAGCATGAGGCATTGTATAGTTGCGACAGCAAGTATCTGGACACTCTTGGTAGGTTTTTTCATCACTGTCACATCCAGTGTAAAGTCAAACGGTAACGTCACCCGACACATTGTATGTTCTACATGCTAGTAAAAGTGCGTGAGCACTTGGAACAAACATCGCTAAAGCAGAGAGGAAACACCAAACCAATCTTTCATCGGGGACGATTCGTGGGATAGGGCGCTGCGTCACTCAAGCAGCAACTCTGAATGATAATAAGTACAGACTTTGCTAGATGGCTGGTACATATGCTGTGAGCTCGCTGCTTACTCTGACCTCTTCTAGGCAGCTTAACTGAACATTGGATCACTTTGCCTCTTTGGGGCATAACAAACTTTCAATCAATCAATCTTATTCAACCAATCACTTTTATTGAAAAGAAAAAAAGCACAGAAAAACCGTCTTTCTTTTTAAAGTGGCTGTATTTCCTCACCCGAGCGTTTTGTAGAGTTATGCGAGATCAGATCTAAAAGATTTTTGCTTTACTTTGTGCAATATTCCAGTTTGTTGCTAGTGCATTCATTACTTCACTGTTGTGTAAAAGCAGATTTTTAATCGCATTTGTGCAAGCATGAGACAGTGATGTTTCCCCTGTGCGCAGAAACCCAAGAGATCAAGCTTGTAAATAATGCCTTCAACTTTGTGCGGAGCATAGCTGAGATGAAGCTCACAGAGACGGAACTGGCGCTCTACTCTGCCTATGTGCTGCTTGCTCCAGGTGAGTGACAACGTTCTTAATCTCAAGATACTGTGCTAGTTTACTCCCTTTTCGTTTTAATGGCGGACTCCTCGTTAAAAAAACTCCTACTTGTGCAATAAGCAATTTTGCCCAAAAAGGAATATTACTGAAATGACCATAGCTGCATTGATAGGATTACCTAGCATTAATCATACACAATAGAATTTGACTTGGAGACTGGCAACCACATGTAATTATGCTATCACTTTGTAGTAATGATTAGAATTTGTTCTCAATGGCTTTGGGACTGATCACGTCTTGCACGGCGCCTTTGATTGCAAAATGGAAAAACACAAATGTGTGAGCATTTAATTAAATTTCTTGCATGCAAAATGTCAAGGAACAATAAAATACATGCCAAGTGCTTTGTGTACGTCCTTTTACTGTGCTCATGTTCAACTAAAAAGCTTTTAGCAATGTTACAGCAATAAGCAGATTATGCATGTCATGGTACAATCCTCTCTACAGAATTATAGTTTCGGGACACTAAAGAGCAACATGCTTTTTCGTGTAAAGTGCCATTTCACATTCCCAAAAACACCATGACATGACACTGGGTAAGTGAGAAACACTCAGAAGGAAACTCGGGGTGGAGGCGCCACTACCTAACACTGTGACGTCATCAATTTCTGAAGGCATGTACTGGGTGCTACGTAGCTTCTAATATTGATACAATTGAAGTACATTGTAATTTTTGGGTGCCATAGATTTAGCATACCAAGTCTTAGAAAATTTCGTCGAGTCATCGTCGCAAAAATACAAAAATTACGTCGGGAAATTTTTTATGTCACGCGCAGAGATTGTGACGCAAATTTTAAAAATGAAATTTCAACCTTGATGTTAATAGGGAACTTATGACAGTGAAACTTATGACAGTGAAACTTATGACAGTGAAACTTATGACATCAGATTTCTCGGAGTGCAGTTTATCAATCTAAAACAACTCATTAATTCTCTTTAGAGCTCCTTTATCAAGTGCACAGTTTCTGTATTTAACAAGTTTTTTATTTTATGTAGTTTTAGACTCTACGAGAAAGTTGTGCCCACCAATGCCGCACCTGAATATGCTATGCGAGCAGAGCTTTCTTAGTTTTCGTATTGCCTTGGTGCCTCATTGCATTCTGGTCATGAAAACATGGGCCGTGGTACAAAACTCATGTGATCTATCAATTGTGACCTTAAAAAACATGGTTTGAGCCGGACATTACACGTGGCCGTTTACCAAAGCGCCATGCCAGCACTTGAAACTCCTTTGCAAAAATACAGATGCCATGTCAGGCGAGGAGTTGCATCAATGCAAACTTCGTATGAATTGAACTGTGAGTGGGTGCTCACACTTGCAAGGGGCTCATCCAGAATTCTTGAAATTCAATTGAAATCATTCAAATACAACCTGTCAAACGAGACCTTTTAGCACCTTGCCTAACACATAATGTCAATCTCTCTTTGGAGATGTTTTAACCAAACAACTTTAAGTAGCAGTGTACTAAAAGGGGGCAGTGAGGGGCAGAAAGTGAAGAAATGCTTGTCGACCGCCATGTCTCCTCAAGCTTTCCGGTGGGTTGAGAGGTGTAGATATTGGACGTTGCTGTTGCCCGTCTAAGAAATGTCAAAGTTACGGGCGTATGCAACTTTTCTGTTTGTTTTGAAATAAATTACTGCCATTGTGAGAGATTTTCCGAGAGTGGATGATGTTTTAAGCAGCTATTACATGGATGAACGCTCCTGCACACAGCTGTTGCAGTAACAGGGTGTGCAGTTGGAAGCGTTCAACCTTTTTTCTTTCCTACCTGCTCATCGATACAATGTTCAGTGCTCCCTTGCCAGAGTAGTCATCATAGCGACTTCACTCCTGCCTTTTTGAGCCCTGCTATGAAAAAAAAAAACAATGCATCAATTTCCTATTCTTTTGTTTTTCCATATGTGCGGGTCATCTACTCAATGCTTTTTTTTTTCGTGAATGGCTTAAATCACTTGGCTTTACGAGAAATGTATCCACATCGTAATCCTAACACTTAAACTTTTTATTTGCACATGTAGATCATACAAGGTTATAAGACCGGTTGGACTCGTAGGCAAAGTTGGTATTCTATAGTTATAAATTTAATGAAAAAAATATTTATGCATAGTTATGAGTACATAGCAGGTAATATGCATCATGCGTGTACACATATTTTTAGTACATAGTGGAATTGCACCTGTTCTTCAGCATCATGAATAAAACAGGACACAAAGACACTGCACAGCGTCACGCATTGACAAATTGATTTTATTTAACAATACCCTTCTGTGTATGCATAAATGCTTGTTCTATCACAATGTAGACTAAATATACAGAAACGCTCATTTGTGGTCAAAGAATAAACAGATGCAACAAACACGAATGAATATCTGCTAATTGACCACAAAAAGAAAAAAAAAGAAAGGGCAGCAAGGAATAATCAATGCAATTCAGAAACCCATCAGTAGGCATCTGAAGGCTAAAGACAAAAATGTAGTTACTGTACAACACCACTAAAGAACTATCAATGCACACAACACAAATGAATCTACACCTACAGTTAAAAGCCAGCATGAAATACTAAAAAATAATGAAAACATAGAAGGTAAGATGAAACACTGAATCAACCCACACAAAACCACCCAGAAACTAAATTTTGGGTCATTCAACATAGGTGACTCGATGGTGTAGTTGCCATCAGCCAAAAATTCAATTATGAAAAGACCGACATCGTAATGTTTTGCTGATTCATTTCTCTAGCTTGATTGATTTCTTTGTCCAGTCACACAAGCATTCCAGAGTGAGGTCCCACTTTGACCCAAAACGTTGGGATTTCACATTTAAAAAGGAAATATAAGTTAGTATCCTAATTGAATACATTGGTAGGTGTCCCTTTAAAAATGTCAGTTCAGTCTCTCTTTTTCTTCTTTTTCTTTACACTTTTATGTAGCCCATCACACCCCAGCATTTTTTTTAAACTCCTAACCTCCCCCCACCCCCCCCCGGCTTCACCAACACACAATTATGAGGTCACCGCCCTCGTGTCTTCTTGCTTTTTATTTATCTATATCCTGTTTGACTTTGCGATCACTCCTCGATGGTCCAGCTCTTTTTGGTGTCAAAAGCTGCCCCAAAAATTTCTCAGCACGTATGCAGCATGCTTTGTGTACGCGGCCACCGGAGGCTGGAAAAAGCATGTCCTTCACTTCTAGATTCAGCAACAGGTCATCTTTGAGACAGTTGCAATTTCCTGAGAGACACATATGCTGGTCCTTCTGAAAAGCAAGCATACACAAGAAATGCAGCAAGCTGGCACGTGAGGTACCGACAAAGGTGCTTCCAACAAATTATGCGCTGCAGCTGGGCGCACACGACTAGAAACAGCAGCTTTAGCTACTTGGGCCAGTTATAAAAGAAAAACAAAACAAATACATATATACCTTGTGTTATTGTGCTGACCTTCTCCCCACCTCCAACCCCGCGTTTAATACTCCCCTCAAACTGCAGCATAACCAGAATGACCCTAGGGACGTGTGGATGCGCTTAACATGCCGAAAAAGTTTTCAGGAAAAACTGGCGGCAGCGCCCTTGGTGGGCACCCAATCTGTCAACTTGGGGAGGGCCATGGCGGTGAAGAGAAAGGGCAGTCACCACACTGCCTCCTTCTAGTTGACTGTAGTTTTGTGTACATATGGAGACAAAAATCATATACGCCTAACTGCAGCCCAGTGTTCCAATTACCTGCAACTTCAAAATGCCTGTAAAAGGCTGTTTTCTCAAGATTGTCCAGCTTTATGCTAAACATGAGGTAATACATATGGTGCAATTTAGAGTCGGGAAGAAGCATTCAGCAGAACTGGCTATATTTGAACAAAAGTGGTTCATCTTAAATGCTTTAAAATGGCTCTGAGTATCTACTATACTGGTTTCGCTGAAGCTTTTGATGATGAACCATAGCCTGTTATTAAAAAAAACTCGTTAAGTGTGGATTTTACTGTGCCCTTCTGCCCTCTTACTTAAGTTGCGGGTGCCAATTCATAAATATTATGGTGGCTATTCGGCTTATATAAAAGCAGTTTTGTTCCACATAGAAGTATCCTGGGTCTAGTTCCTTTCAGCTTGCACATTGTGAATGGTATAGATTAAACTACAATATTGTGACCAGATGTCATGCTTTGTATTTCTCCGTTACATTATTGTTTGGTGTAACCAAAAGGGAAAACAAAACATTTACACAGCTGGATAAATGGATTGATTTCAATGCTTAAAGATTAATACTGTCAAAGCAAAAGCTATAGTTTTCTGACAAATGATGCAGTCTCAGTATATAAAAGTATAATAATAGACCCAGTTAAAGTGTTTGAAGATACTTTGCATAATATTTTCGAAAACAGTGTTTTGCAATGACCTCAATATTTATGTAGCTAAAAATATAGCATTGTAGGGATAAAGCAGACAAGTATGTATATCTATAAAATATGTATATTAAACTTCTTATAACTCGCCATTTCACTCCTGTGTAACCTTTTATGGGCATTTTTTACTTCCATGAATCTACAAATCAGAAAGCTATGTTGAGACAAACACATAATATAGCTTGTGATTGTCCCTCAGTGTTACTTTTCTGTAAACATCACATTTTACAATCTCTCTGTATTCTTATTGCCTCTCTACAGCATACAAGCCAGGGATAAAGATTAACACGTCAGTTAATTAATCTGCTTAGAAAGAAGGATGCAGAATTATTCACTTTTCCATCCAGGGACTTGGAAAGTAACATTATGCTGAACCCATTATGGAACACAAAGGCTAGGACTCAAGCTTTAGGAGTTATTGAACTTATCTACCAGTAAAAATTTTGAGTTATTCAACTTATGTAGCTGTAAAAACGTTGCATCAAAGGATCCTCCATGAAAAAACTGCGTTCTTTTATTGCAGTAGCACTTAAATGGACGGTCTTGTCTGGTTTTTTGCCGTTGCCACTGCTGCCATCATTCACCATATATGTATATGTATCTATATACAGAAACTAAAAAAAAAGCTGCCTGCGTTCCGCGCCCAGCTCATCACGATGCGCCAACACGTGCTTATCTCCCACGGGTACTTTGCCTCACGAACGGGGGGATGGGGTGTATATAACTGTGTGCGTGCGCTTATTCTTTGGTGAGAGGACCGTGTGCCTTTGCCTTTCACCAGAACGATTGCGTTAGTTTCCGGGCCCACAAAGGTCACAATTCGCTCACGGCACAGGCATCGTTTGCGAAAAGAGCGCATTTTTCGTGCACAGCAAAGTATAACAACTGGAACACTTTTTAGTTTGCACTAATCTGTGCTTGTGATTATGTTTTGTGCGTCGTTTTTGTGTAAACAGGGTGTGAAGTGTCGAGCGATAAACCTTGTTAGTTCGCTCTCGTTCTGTGTTTGTTGTTAGCGTGCTTCTTTTGTGCATGAGTGGCACGCTGCACGTTTCGTTCTGCTTGCCGTTCCGAGTGTTACATTCCAAGTTTTGCTTCGTTCTTGCGGTGACACTGTGACTTTTGTTTTCTTACATTGTCGGTGTTTTTGTTTTATTAGCTTTGTAAAGAACACTGTAATAATTTATACTTATATATCAAAATGGCGTGGTAGAATATATGGAGCAAAATAAGCGTTTGTCTTAAATTCAGTCTCTAATATTGATGAGAATTCTGGCGTACTGCATGGCTTTTTTTGTCCTAATTAATGTCATTAAGGGCCCTTATGCATTTTTAAACGTTACTAGTGTCCAGATTTCAAGGACCCCATGTGTTTTGCAGTGCTAGAGATGAAATCTTAACGAATAAATGATACTCTGCCTCATATTTGTGCACTGTATGATTCAAGGAGAGAGTAAAGAGCTGAAGGTCGAAGCACGCGTACACATACCGAGCACAAGCAGGACTGCACAGTGTGATGGAGACAACTAGGGCGCTACCAGCAAGGACTGGCGCGACAGGGAGTCCATCTTCTAATGTGGAAAAAGTGATCACACCAGACCTTTTGCCACATCAAACTGATGCACTTCGTCTTGTTCTGGAATTGTACTCAGACGTATTCGACTTTTGTGACCGTCCACTTGGTCAAATTAGCATTGTGAAGCACTGCATGAACACCAGCAATGCATCTCTGGTCGATCGACGTGTACCGTGCCTCTTATATGGAGCATCAGATCATTTAAAAGGAAGTCGACAAAATTCTCGCTAAAGACTTTGTTGAGCCATCTTCTAGTCGGTGGGCTTCCTCTGTTTTTACTGTAAAGGAAAAGGACAACAGTTGGCGATTCCGGGTCTACTACTGACATTTGAACCAGATCACTAAAAAAAGACGCCTACCCTGCTACCGCGAATTGACGCTTCTTCCTTCATCGAACTTCGATCAGGGTAATGGCGAATTGCTGTCGATGACATGGACCAGGAGAAGACTGCCTTTGTGACCCTTGATGGTCTTTACCAGTTTAAGGTCATGCTGTTCAGGTTAGGCAATGCTCCAGCCACCTTCAAGCAAATGATGGACACTCTCTTGCGCGAGTTCAATTGCTCAATTTGCCTATCTTACCTCGACGATGTCACTGTATTTTCCTCGACTTTTGAAACACACCTAGACCAATTTTTCTTCATCTTTGTCGTTTTTCGTAACGCACAAGTGTAACTGAACTCATAGAAGTCCCCCTGGAGATGCCAGCAACTAATCATATTGGGCCCTCTTGTCGACTCCTTTAGGGTATGCCCTGATCCTGATAAAGTTTGCGCTGTGTAGAACTTCCTCGTACCAATCTGCACTAAGAAAGTTCGCAGCTTTTTAGGTCTCTGTTCCTACTTTCGACGTTTTTTAAACAATTTTGCGGAAGTCGCCCGCCCTCTCACGGACTTTCTGAAGAAGAATGTTCTATTCTCCCTGGGTTCTGCGAAGGATTCGGCGTTCTCTAATCTCATCCTGTTGCTCACAACACCGTTTATTCTGGCTCATTTCGACATTTCAACCCCCAACAGAACTCTGAACTGATGAGTGGTCACGAAATCGGTGCTGTTGTGGTCCAGCATCAAAGTGGCTTTGCCTGTATTATCGCCTATGCCAACTGTCTGTTCTCCGCAGCCGAGCGGAACTACTCTATCGCCGAACAGGAATGCGATGCTCTAGTTTGGGTGATTGTCAAATTTCGGCCCTACTTACGTGGTCAACGTTTCACCGTTGCAACTGACCACCATACCCTCTGCTGGCTCTCGTCATTAAAGGATCCCATTGGGCGTCATGGTCGCTGGGCGCTAAGGCTCCGAAAATATGACTACTCAGTGTTTTAGAAATGTGGTTGCTTACATCATGATGCTGACTGTTTGTCCTGCCATCCAGTGGACCCTGCTGAAGCTTTCGATGAAGCGCCGCCATGTGTGCTCTATCTCTCGGCTTTGAGCACCATCCGTGATCAACAGCACCGAGGTCCCGTCTTGCGTGACATCATTGAGAAGCTGAACTTTGTGACACCCCATTCATCTACTGCACTGTGCTTTCAATGAAGGTACCTTGTACCGTTACAATCTCGACACAAATGAACAGGAACTTCTCCTCGTGGCGCTTTCCCACCTACGTTTGAGTGTTATCAGCCAGCTTTAGGACACTCCCACCGCTGTTCCTTGGTCTCTTTCTGACGTTCAACAGTGTGCAGCGTCGATCGCTTTGTCCATCGCTAAGTAGCCTCCTGCGACCGGTGCCAACGCCAGAGTCCTGCCGGACGCTTCCAGCCATTTGATCTTCCTACTGACCCCTTCTTTTAAGTTGGTCTTAACCTTCTAGGCCATTTCCCTGAGTCTACTAACGGGAACAAATGGATAGCTGTTGCTACAGTTCACACAACCAGGTACATCATCACATGGGCTCTATCAATCAGCTGTGTCACAGATACTGCTGATTTCCTTCTGTACGATGTCATCCTCCATCATAGTGCCCCATGCCAACTCCTCACAGATCATGGATGCTATTTTCTGTGCTGAATTATTGATGACCTGCTTCGCTCTTGCAAGACCAAATATAAGTTTACGATGGCCTACCACCCACAAACTAATGGACTTACCAATGAATTCAACCGGACTTTAACTGATATGCTGTCTTTGTACGTCTCCTCCGACCACCTAGACCGGGACGTTGCATTGTCTTTTGTTACATTTGCATACAACTCCTCAAGCCAGGATACTGCTAGGTTTTCATCATTCTATCTTTTATTTCGCTGCAACCCAACTCTACCTTTTGACGCGATCTTTCTGACATCTGTCGATTCGCTGACTGAATACGCCCATGACACTATCACCAGAGCTTACAAAGCATGAGAATTTGCTCGTCAGCATTTTTTAGCATCGCAAGACTAACAGAAGCAGTGTTACGACGCACATTATCCCAACGTTTTGTTTGCCCCAGGTTCCCTTGTGCTGTTGAGGACCCCAACTCGGCATGTTAGTATCTTTGAAAAACCGCTTTCCCGATACTCGGGAGCCTACTGCGTATTGCGCCAGGTGACCGATGTTACCTACATGATAGCTCTGCTGCAGTCTTCATGTTCCTCCGCTCTACTGTCTACAAACATTGTTGATGTCTCCCACCTTAAGCTCCACTGCTCCGTAACACCATGGAAAGCACCGAGATGGTTCTTCAGCACCTGGGGGTCATGTTACAAGACAATGTCACGCTGAATAAGCAACAGAGACAGGGAGAAAGATGATGTGATTCTGGGAAGTGGGGTGCGCTCTCTCTTGCCATTTCAGCTAACACTTGGCATAGTGTAAATATATCACAATTATCGCCTCATTTCCCTATGGGCTCTCCTGTAACAATATTTACACATCTCGGCTCCAACACAAAGTTTGAAGGCATCTCCAATTTTGGGAGGAGGCTTTCTGCTTCTTCCAGGAAATGCAAACGTTTTTATTTAACAAGTTCATATGCACTTTGAAGTGGGCTTCATGACGTCTGTTGCAGAACCTGGCACCACAGTCACTTCATCACATAATGTCCAAGTGCAATGAAGTGCGTACCCTTTCAGGAAAACAATGCTTCGTCCACCACTCGGAGGCTGTGATAAAGTGCAATAAAAAAAAAACACCAGGCCTGCGCGGTAGATGCAGCACAGTCACAGCGAAAGCTAGAAGAGTGGTCTTTCAGAGCCTTTTCAAAACACTCATTGGGTAACTACTGTAAGCACACTAGCCTGGTACCCACTAGGGCATTAATAATAAACTTGTGGATTGTAGGCCGGCACTCGCTATGCTATTTTTCATCGTGCTTCTGAGAAGCGTGGTATCCGCTAAACACTTCCTTGGAATTTTGTGCCAATTTTCCATGTAATGGCTGACAACGATGAGGAATTATGGCTGAAGTGGCTGTGCACCACAGTTAATAGAGAAACAAGAACAAGCTTTTGTAGTAGATTGGAGCATAGAACGGCCTACTCATTACGCTAATCGCATTGTGCGACGACTGGTTGTTTTTTCGCTGTTGTAAAACACTTTATAAGTCGTGTTAACGTGATTGCTTTTCCAACATGAAGCTTGCCTAAGGCAAGTTTGACAAGTTACAAGCACCGGCGTAACTCAGTGCTAGAATATTGGGCTGGCACCCAGCATACCCAGGTACCAGCCCCGCTGTGTCATTGGTACAAGTTTTTTTTTCTAATTTCGTGCGATGCGCTTACGGACACCAGCGGTGGCAGTGGTGGTGAACAACATGCAACTGCGCGTGACCCATGTTGTGAACTCGTAACAGCTTTTGCTGTAAAAGTTCAAATCGTCTCGTCTTGAAAAAGTAGTTCCAAGACATGGCGTGGCTCTGTGGTACAATACTTGATTACCGCACAGAATAATGGAAGGTTTGATTCGTGCTGGGACTGTGACAATTACCCAATGCCTTCGTTGGGTTAACACTGCTAATGTCAGCTTTTTCTTGACACTCCCGCTTATAAATAATTACCCATGTGTGTTACCCAGTGGCACATACCTGCAAGTATGTGCCACTGTTTGGCGGGGAGTGTTAATGAAGTATGCGAGAAAATAATGCCGGTATTCTTGTCTTGACCAGTGCGTCATATTTGTCAAATCATCTAACTAGTCAACTCGGCTTCTATCTATACCACAGAGTCGGAAATTGCCGAGCAAGTAGCCATTGCATTGGCACTTTTGGACCAAAATAGATAGAGGATTCACAGGGACTCTAGGGCATTGTTTTTTGCCTTTAGTGTCCCTTTAAGCACATCTCTGAGTAATCTTTCAAAAATTTTTCTGTGTGATCAGTGATTCACATTGTAGCAGAAACAGAAATGTAGCGATTGCAGATTTCCAGTTCATGATAATATTGATAATTTTATTTTCTCAACCACAACCCAAGCAACAATTTGTCCTTGGCAAGAGGTCGGTGAGAGGTTGACTGACTGTGAAGTGGTTGTCCCGACCTTGGCAACCAACGTAGGGCCGGTCTTGGGGATTGACATTTGCCTCACGTTAGCCGATGTCGAACCGCATCGTAGGCCTGACCGCGTTGGCCAACGAACCCGAGTGCGTGCCTTGCGCGGCTTGACCATGGCCTAACCTTACATAAGCATGAATTCACTGATGGCTGTAGGTCGGCTGCCAACGTTCTTTGCTCTGCTTTTATTATTTTTTTATTTTGTGCACATGACATTGGCTGAGTTCACATGTAAGACGAAATCAAACGCCTCTAAAGTCCGCACTTGTTAGTGTGTAAGGATGTAACATGCAATAAAAGAAAGACAAACGTAAGCTTCCTCACTTAATACGTTTATTTCGCAGTTGTATAAATGCACTATTTTTTCATGCCACATTGTTCGCATGGAACGATTTGCAGCAGACCTTGTGCAACATAACTATACAAGTGATGAAGTAGTATTCCTGCTAGATCAGTTCTTTCTTTCTGTCAGTTTTTGCGCTCCTATTTGTGAATACGTGTATGGTGTGTGACCTTTTACCACCGAGATGTGAGGCTTGTACCGTTCTCTTGCTGAGAAAAGCTGAAAAGAACAAACAGAATGATTAATAATTACAAAAAGGCAGACTATTTACATAGCCAGTTGCACAGTCGCATGCATGAATCGCATGCGACTGTGCACGCACAATTCGGCAAAACAATTTTGTGGGTGTATACACAAACCAGAAAAAAATGTGCACTTACAGTAATTATGTCAGTGCGTTGATATTCTGAAATATGCTTGAAGCCCCAGAGCATACAGTTTCCTCATAATATGTCGCTGGAAAACAAACAGTACAAATAAATTAAGGACAACACATATTACCTTCAAGGCGGGCCAGGCAGATATTTTTTAGGCATTGTTTACAGCTCATTTGCAACCTAATGTAACGTGAAAAAAAATTGCGTAGGACTCCAGCAACCAAGCATGCATCTTACCAGACTTCCTTTCAGCACGGCGAGACCAGTGCATCACGCTATCCACACTTTTAAGCAGTCGTTGTTGCAGTGCTCCCTAATAGAAAAAAATAGCAATATTTGTCATGCTCTTGCAATATGAACAAACGAACAAAAAAACTCAAAAAGCGTATATTTACTCGTTAACGATCAACAAAGACTGATACAGCAGCCGTCCACCTGAACCACTCTTATTCGTCAGCTAGAGGAGACTAACGGATTGGCACATCAGTTGCACAGATCAAAGTGAATTTTCCAAGAAACAAAACTGGTAATGCACCAGGAAACATTGCCACTTACGAATACGTATGAAATTCTCGGCGGCGGGACGCGGCTGCCTCTAGGAACATGGCAAAGGAAATGCTGCTCAATGCATGTGCGTCTTACGACTATCCATTGTAGCGCTTCAGCAACTCGTCGGCGCTCCGAGCGTCCTAATGCCACGACCTAAAAAAAAGTAGAAGAAAAAGAAGCGGAGGGCCCGCATTCCTTCCCTCTATTCAGGTCATCTTTATCCGAGCTCGGTCGTGCTCTGAGAGAGGCGGTATGCGTTGTGTGTGCGTTCTGTCCCCAAATCCAAATACAGGGCCCCAACTTCTTTTAAAGAAACGCACATGCTGCTCTGTGTGGTGAGAAAACAAATACCATCAAAAAGAGAAGTTATTCCGTCTTTCCACTGGGAGCTTACGGGGCCGCAGGCCGGGTCATGAGAACCATGCAGTAGTAAATGTTTTCTTTTGTTACCGTATTTACTCGCGTAATCCTCGCACTCGCATAATTCTCGCATCCCCCACATCGCCCAACAAAAATGCAGTTTCTTTTTTTCCTCGAGTAATTATCGCACCCCCGAAAACTGCCACAATAATGTCGTCTGCTCGTTCCAGTCAAATATGATGATAGCGCGCGCCATCTCTTAAGCATCAAGCGTACTATTGCACGGATTTTCAATCCAATCTAAGCCAAGCCGAAGTGGCCAGTGCGCGTTGCGGCATTTTGTATGTTGTGTCGGTAATTTTGATTCGTTATGGGGCGATACTGAAGCTACACGGCTGCTTCAAGTTGCGAGTGATAGATCATGCACTAAACAACGGCAACAGGGCCGCCGTTTGTCTACGAGTTTTGTGTTTGCTACTGGTGACGGCAGCTGAAAGCCACCAAGACGCATTGGGCCTGCCGTATGCCTAAAGCTGGGAATGATGGTAAACTTTATTTCTTCAGAAGGAAACTGCAGACGATTCTGTTAAATAGCTATCAGCCTAATATTGACGTCCTACGCTTACCTTTTGAGGGCTCCTGTTGAGCGACGAACACTACCGCTACGCCCACAACGCCCACAAGCTTTGTGTATGGCATTCTAATTCTCGACCATTTGCTTCCACTTTTTGTCTCAAATAAATCTTGCTTTGTGTTGAACCTCTGCTTCTATTGTTGAGATAAGTTTTAATTAATACTGCTTAAAGGTTGCTGTTAATTGCTGGTGTGAGAATCCCGATTTGCGGCCACTTTTTTTCTTTTTCGCTCTGTACGTTTTCGTGGAAAGTTTTCCCCCCGTAATTCTTGCACCCCCCAACTTTGCATCTGTTTTACGGCAAAAAAAGTGCGAGGATTATGCGAGTAAATACGGTACATCTGTCTTTTCCCTTTTCCTGTTTCTCTGTTAGCGCGCGATTCCCGAGTTGATCTTGGCTTGCAGGCGCTGTGCTGTGCTCCCAAACGGGTTGCTGAAATTTATTTGTTTGTTTGTTTCCTTGGATAAATGGCACGTGCCCATTTTGGGGAATTGGTTGAGCACTTTCTTCTTCTAGCCACTATCTCCACCACCACCTTAGCTTGTTTGTACTTTTTCCATGCTTTTAGCTTATAATTGGCATAAATTCATTGTTTGAGTCAAATTTGCTTACGCTAGCGATCTAATATTTATGTAATCAAATATTTTAGGAAGAAATGCACCATTTTTTTAGCCACTTTTAAGAATCCTCTGTTAGCATAGTTGAACATTCAAACACAAACACACACACACATATATTTTGCTATGGTATGAGCCGGTCTGTGGTATGTGCCGGTGATGTGAAAGAGGAAGACAACATTGTCTTGTGCAGTCTGAGGACTCCATTTTTACTTCTGATTGCCCAATCTTATCCTCACCCTGCAAATAAACCGAGTCATCCTTTATTCAACCGTAACAATATATTTGTTGCCCTCTTGGCAAATGATGGTGCAGCGAAATTTCTCAAGGTGGATACGCTCCCCCGGAAAAACCATGTACGAATTAAATTACTAATATTTTTGTTATTTGGTCTATAATGTAATCAGATTGTTGTGCAAGTACTCTCTGCCAATTAAAGTAATCGAGCTTAGGATCACAGGTATACTGTATCTCACTGTCTCTCAGGTATTGTTTTTAAATGGTAAAGAAAACACAATGGTGTTTATATTGTTACGTGGAAATAACAATAATTCTGTCGTAAATCACAGTACAGCTCACGCCCGAACGTCACCTTCTTCAACTTTCATCTCGAGGCTTTTTTATATATGTCCCAGTATACACCGAGAGTGTTAGTTAAAATCACTCAACAATATATTTTATGCCAGTCTAAATAAATGCACGCTGTTTCACTATGCTGATTCGGCAACCAAGGCTGGCCTGATGCGTTGCCGACTGGTCACCTTGATGAGGGTTTGGCACGATCGGCGTTCACTCGGCCGCCGACGGAGGCCCGAACCACGCCGCCGACCAAGTGCCGACGTAACCGGCAGCGCACCTCGGGCCAACCCTTTTCAAATATTCGGGGGCCAGTGAAGTCGGCTGCCGACTACATGCCCGCCATACGCCAATGGTTGGCCAAGGTTGCTTGGGAAGAGCCCTCTGGTGACATGCGAGGCTAGGCAGAAAGGAAAAATTGTTGCATGTGTGCGTTTGCTGGCCAGTAACAGGGTATGAGTGTATTATTTGCAGCAAATGGGTCGCTTTATGTTGGACGCCAGACTTACTATTATTGTAACGTGCTGTGCAATGTTTGCTTGAACATGTGGCTGCACAATAACATCTGCGAAATAGGTCTTAATGGACCCTAAAGAGAAAAATGATTTTTCACGTATTAGTAAAGTACAATTTTACAATCCCCAAATTACCACTCTTACTGTGAGACTACACTTGGTGAATGAGAAAACGTGAGAAAAAAAATGCGGAATAAGACGCCACAATCATATTACCGCACCGAACACAATGACATAAAAGGTTTCAAAGACGTCTGTTGAGTTCTACGTAGCTTGCAATAGATAAATACGAAGCACATTGCCGTCTGTGGACGCTAGCATACAAAGTTTCAGAAAATTTAATCAAGCCATTGTGATGGAAATACCTTTTGAAATTACACTTGTCATTACACTTGTCAGTTTCGGGGTGAATTTTAAAAATGAAGTTTCAATCTTTATTTTATCTGCTAATAGTGGACTTATGATAGTAAAGCATATGGTATTAGAGTTTTCAGACTACAGTTTATCAATCTAAACAAAGTCATTGTTGCTGTTCAGTGTCCCTTCAACAGAGCGACTTATAGAAATAACGGAAATACCACAAGAAATAAAAAAACATGATTGGCCTCCGAGAGAGGGTGTGTTTTAACCCTATGACCTGGAGGACAAAACTTGGAGAGTAAAAAGTTGCTATCTTCTGTGAAAGAGCTCACTTTAAACATATGACGCAAAGTCATTATATCTATATTTGTTCCTTGTCCTGTAGATCGGCCAGGCCTGAAGGGCATCTCGGAGATCCAGCGGTTGAACGCGGCCATCCTCAAGTCTTTGCGCTACGAGCTGGGCAAGACTCACGAGCAGCCGTACAAGGGCGATGTGAGCGCCTTTGACTGCCTGCTCGCCAAGTTGTCCAGCTTGCGCGAGGTTAGCCTGCTGCACATGGACGCACTGGCCAAGTTCCGACGCACAGTGCCCCACCTCGAGTTCCCTGCGCTCCACAAAGAGCTCTTTTCCGTCGACATCTGAAGCACCGGCTGCTGGCCCAGCTGCAAACGCCATGTCTTCTCCGGATTGTTGCTTCTGTGCCGCATTAAAAGAAACTCCGGAGACCGCTGAGGTGTGCCTTTCGACTCTGACTTTGGGAAAGTCACGGTGGCATAATGTTGAGAAGCGGTTCAAATGATATGCCCTATCCATGCCCTGCTGCTTCACCTGTTAGCCGGCACATTATTCATACGTGCCCTTACAAATGACTAGCCGGGTTATAGCTCCGACAGGATAACGTGTCTTGGCACGACCAAACTGCCGCTTAATATCAAGGAACGTGGCTCTGATGAAATGCGGCTCCAGTCGCCAGTGTTTCTTTCTTAGCTGTGTGTTGTTCTTGTCTGTACTCCAGAGAATTGCTGCTGAATCTGACAAAATGGCACCAGTGCTAAAAGCAAGCTCTAGAAGGATCATTGCCCGAGGAGATGCACAACCGCTGTTTTAGCATCATTCTGGCGGGTTTTACATGGTAGGCGAACGCAAAGCTGTGAATCTGTGGGATAACCTCTCGCAAGTTGATTTTCCTTTTTGTCTATTAGAAAACTGCCGGAGAAGACGCATCTTTATCAAGCGCCTCCTCTTCTCTGTTTGCTGTGGCAATCACAGGCTTGACGCGTGATTTAGTTATGTTCAAATTGCTGCATTCGCTCGCACAAGTGGTATGCCAAATGTGAATCTTATTGCAATTGATTTCAGGAATTGCAGGATGAATTGTTATTGTAGTTTGAGGATCAATGATCTGCATGAACTCCTGTTTTCTTTTTTTATATTTTTACTGCTATGAAGCGTACAAACCTGTTTGATAGTATGCATGTTTTTTTACACATCAGAGCTCATTCATTTGACATTGATGGTTTGGGCTCAGTGCTGCAAAACTGTACACGATTCTTTTTTTGAATTTTAGCAGAAAAGCGTGTGAAATGAAGTGAGATTTTCCCGTAACTTGCAACAAGTAAATGTGGATAAATTTTCTTTTGACATTTCTGTGCGAATAATGCAAGAAGAAGCTGCTTAGTCAGTATTTTATATTTCGAACAATCATCATGCAAGAGTTTTAGCGTAGTCAGCATCTTTATTTACGGTGCCTAGCTCAACAACCAGGCAGGGCTCCTTAGAAGGCAGCGTACTTTTTTCATCATACGTCATCGAAGCTTGCAGATCAGCCATCGGGTCATGTTCACTGCTCCACGTATCGTCATCATTGCATGTCATTTCCACTCCCCACATCGACAACACTGCCACCATTTTTTCTAGTCGATTGTGGGGGGCATGTGCAAATTGCAGCAGCTATCGCACAACTGCGTGTGGTCGACTAAGAGGAAGTCATGGTGTGTCCGCCGACCCTTAAGGAAGTACGCAGCTGGTTGAAAGGGAATGGTGCTTTCTTAATTGCGAAGATGCGACAGAGACGGAACAAAGAATCATGTCGTGGTGCGTTTTGTCTCGTCAGGCACGTTGTTGAGATTACTAGCCTTTTTCTTGTTCCATTTTCCCTTGTCGCATCTGTGCAGATGTTGTTCGGTGTCGGGCGTTTTCTTGTTATGCCATCAGTGTTTTTACGAGCTCTTGTTCTCGCTGTAAGAGAAGAAATTGCCTGCTAACTTTGCGGAAGATGGTCGAAAAAAGCTTCAACACTCCCAGAAACACATCAACACACAAATGCAAGCACACATATACACACACCCATACATGGAAAGTTTACTGTACATAACAATTCATTACCACGTAAAGAAGCTCATCCAAGAAATTTTGTTTCTTTTTTTTTGTCGCTGAGATGCGTACTGGGTTATCATAGATGGAGAGAAAGAATGAATAAAAAAGAGAGCGAGAGAAGCAATAATGTGATATCTTACATGACGACGACACTCCGTATACAAAAAGAAACACGAAAGAGTTCCGGGCTGACCCTTGTACATATTGCGCACTTTCACAACTGGTCGATCTCCATAGATGTGTAATTACTACCATTATTATATATTATTCTTCTCTGATCATGTGACGATGCACTAACGGTATTTCTCTGTTTTGAAATGCTGTTATCCTGTGTTTTCAAAGCTTGTTAACAACGCCCAGGAAAGTGTTTGCACGCAACCCTGTTGTGGACGCGTGGATGCGATCGGTGCTAGAGGGCACCAGGTGCTCGTGCGCACTTCTCGTTTGGTGTTAAGCACGTGCCTTGCTGCTCTCGTGTGCAGAGAGTAAAACTTGTGTATATTGCTTCTCTGTGGATGTCGTCACATTCATAACACCCGTCCTGTTAGCGTTTCCTGCTGTACTTAGAGCAAAAACGTCACTGTCCACATTGCAGCTAAATGTCCAGCCTGCGTGGAGTGTCGGTTAGCTGCATAGGCAATTCCAAATGTAGGCATGGCGAGCGCCTAAATATGAACTGTGGCGATTCGCCAAAGCTAAGGTCGATCCTCGGGACACCTGTGCAACTATTGTTATGTGCCCACTCGCAGGTGAAACCCCGATAATTATGCGATAGCAGGGGGCGAACATTCATTCACCCCCTGACTGTGAACAGTCAATTATTGGATATTTTTTCGACTTCCTTCGGGGTTTTTTAAAATTTATTTATTTAGTTCAACATTTTCTTGTGACAGAAGACAATGTTGAGAAGTGTGCACTGCGCCTGGCTGCCCAGTTCGTCAATGTGGACGAGGTTGTTTCATGATTGCTGTTAATGACTGACGGCCTCCAAAAATTTTTTCTACTTGTCGTTAAGTGGTGCAGCAATTCGTTAAACGAGGATGAATCAAGTAAATATGTAGTTACATATGAAGGAAACGTCAAACGTTTTCGAAGACTACTATCGTGCTCCATCGCTGTAAAATGCATCTTTTCTCACTACTTGAAAGATTATGGTGTCTTTGGTGAAAGGTTTAGATGTTTTAGATGGCCTATGGTCTAACATGTATTTTTTTTTTTTTCAAATGTTATATGCTCACTTATTTATGAAGCACCAATGCGAATGTTCGTTTTATGACATGACGTGAATAAATGTACATTGTATGCCATCCTAATTTTCATTCACCTGTTCTGCTCATTTCTTTGTGTGTTTGCATATTGTGCGAGTTCCACAGTCTGTTCATTGAAACTGGGTTTTTGGTGGTACCACAAGGTCTGGCTTTTAGAGTAACAATCATTATTTAAGTTTGCCATGCAATCGGCGATACATCTGCGCCGCACTTTTCAAAATTGTTCACGAATAAGCCGGACACCCTGGAGGCACCAAAAGGCCCCCAAATCTGTAAATCATGTTGTTTTTTTCTTTCTCGCCTTGTTCTCACCCACGCTTTTTTTTTATAGGTTCTGATGCTGTTAATGTCGCTAATTGCTACCAGCCCTGTTTTCGCCCATCACTTTGACGGGGTCATTTAATGCATCTGTCACATGTGAGCATGCTACTAACCTGCCATCATAAACACATAAGCGAGCACATGATTAGAAGCTTTCTTTCGTATATCATAGCCCCCCCCTTTCAGTGCATGCTAAGTTCACGCATGCAGGACGCACTAACAAATGCAAAACTCTCTCTTAGCGCCTTATTAAGCTTGTTTGGGCATATCGTCAGTGGAGAATATGTGACGTCACAGGTAGAGCTCTCTGCTTTAATGACGCTATCGATGTCGGAACACCAACACTTGTCCATTCATTTTATAACCACCAAAGTTGGGCACATATTCTAGACTTACGCGATATGTGTTGTTTGTAACAGACAAGGTGCACAAAGAGATTGAAATGTTCGAGCGACTTCCTCATGTACAGATGTTAGAATGCGCTTGTTATCGCCAGTGACAGTATATCGCAGGCTTCGTTGCACTTTCTTTTCTGCTGCATCTGTCCTGTACCTGAATATGTGAGCGCATTCTCTGTAACATGCCGCTCACCATAAAAATTCGAGTGATGTAGCGTTTAGGAGACATGTTTTTACACAAAACTACTTCGAGCAGCAGTATTATAGGCGGGACAATCGTTGAGAATTATCAAGGGAAATCTAAGCCCGAATGAATTAGTTTCATACTTAAAGTGGTCGAGCTCAGCCCACACTAAAGTATATGGGTCCATACACCAACTGGCAAAATTGGATCTAGTTTTTTTAAATTGGCTGATTTGTAATGAGTTATTAGCAAAGATCGACCGTAAGCAACGTTGAGCTCACATCTCAAGCTTTCCTTGTTAGTATCGCATGTTTTCATATGATTGTTAAAGGATAGAGCTAAAGCTCGGGTGGATTTTTTTAAGGTTCTGAGCTAGAGAACAAAATTTTCTATTAATGAATCGTAGGCTCCCAAACTCTGAGCGCCGAAAAAAATAATGCAATGCTAAAGGTTATTCATAAAATGAACTACTTTCACAATAAAACATAAGATAATTTTGCTGTGACCATCTGTAAGTACGGACGGCGGTCTGCAAATTCTAATTTTAATAAAAAATTCATTGTGGGAAAAATGGTACTTAAAGGGGCCCTGCAACACTTTTTGAGCGTGGTCAGGAAATGCTGCCGATTGGTAGAAGAGGCTAATGTAGAGGCAAATGTTATAGCGCAGCATGCGGCCTGGCATTCACAATAAATGATCAAAGTCAGCCAAAAATTACTTTATCTTACCTCGACAAATGTAAAAAAAAGCTCGAAAATCGCACATAGATTGTCCATCTATCAGCAATTGGCTGATTTGAACATGGCGCACTTGGTTGTTACTGAGATCGTCGCGAGAGACCGTCACGTCACTCTTTCACGCCTGCCAAGACGTACCGAGCCAAATATGATGGCACAGACATGGTATGTAGCACGTGTGGAAAGGAGAAAGAAAAGGCTGAACGTTTGATAATGTTCTGTTAAGGGCTCTGCCCTATAGTCCAAGATAATGACGAGGAATTTTTCAAAGCATTGGGGTTTAGGGACAGTGAAGGCAAAATAGACTTTAAATGGGTAGAAATAACCAGGAGGAGGCTAACTGATTGATGGTTACAATCGAGGCGTGAGTGAAATCCAATCCCTAAACACATAGTGATAGTACTTAACTTGATGGCTAGTTGGCGTGAGCCACCACCTGATCTAAAGGGCACAGCCGGATACATCCATTCATGCGCTTGCGATCGCACTTAAAACGCTGCATATTGGAAAAAAAAAGTTCTCAAGGTCATGAAGTGCGCGTGACTTTTTTGTTCGCCCCTCCCATCCTTCCCTGCTTAGCTTCCAGTGCTTTGGTCGGGACGAGAAAAAAGAGAATGCTATTGCAGTGTGGGACAGATCTTTGTAACTCCGCTCGTACTGGACGGTTTCTTAAAATTTTTTCAGCATTGAATTTGTGAGGCAGTACACTTTTCCAGTGATTTAATTCCATGGTTACTCAAAAAAGTGTTTCAGGGCCCCTTTAAGGTAATTTGGTTTTAAAGCCATAGATGCTAGATTGCCACACTGTCTTGCATTTCAGTAATCCAAGAGGCTTTGTTCTGGTCACGCATTCTATTACAAAATACTGTCGTACAAGTGTCACTTAGCCTCTTGAGCTGAACTGTTCGAGGAAATGGTAGAGAAAGAAAAAGGGACAGGCTCTGCATACCTTCAGGCACTTTCTAGTGAGGCATGACTAGAGAAAGATACAGAAGTTATTGTATGACATTTCTCACAGCTCAGAAGCACAGCATCGTGCAAAAGGGGGTATTGCACATGTCATGTCTTGTACTCTGTATAGCGAAAAGCTTGACATTGGCTATGTTTTTCTGGCAATGTCATTTTTTTTTGTAAACAAGTGACGACCCACGAATAGCGAGGTATAGGAAGAAAACTAGGGTTGGTGACTGATCGAGGCCACGCAATACAACCATTACCTCCTGGTGCCATAAATGAGCGAGGGATAGTGCCACCTGTGAATTGCTGCATAACTTGATCAAGTCGCAGGCGCCCAGCAAGTTGCATTCATGGCAGAGCGCACCAGTGTAAGCCAACTATAGACAGAGATGGTACTATATTCGCAACTTAATATATTGTTATATTATAGAGAGTGCCTTCATTTTCACCTGCTCGCATAACACATGATCAAGCTGCCAGCGCGCCTCGAAAGCACCGCCGGCTTCATTAAGCGTCGTCTTCTACCCTTTCCCTCAGCACGCAAAAGCTTTGTAGATATTTTCTGCTTATCACTGCCACTGCGTTTACTCATTTGCCCCTTCTTCACTGCTGTGAATCTCTGGTCGAATCCTGAACGAATAGTTTCTGTGGCTTCTTTGCACCCGACCGGCTTCTTTCATGCTACGCGGCACTAACAACTGTTTTTGAGGGAAAAAAAAAAGCTTTACAAATACCACATTGCACCGCATGTGCGATTGAAGTGAACCAAAACTTATCTTGTATCTGAGTGCCTGTTGCAGCGTTGTATGGCAACATCTGCTGCCAGTTGCCAAGGCTTAGTTCACGACTGTGGTGATCTTTTCAATCCCCTAGCGTATCATGCTTTGCATGCACATTAAAAAACTAAAAAACTAAACGGTGAAATTTTAATCCAGAGTCCTTCATTACAATGTCCTTTTTCATAACCGGTGTGCACTATTAAGGCCAGTTTATTGAAATTGAAATTCAGTGGTGATCTGACCTGCAATAGGAATTCGAGGCACTTAAGCTCTTGTCGAAACTCGTGGGCCGGAAAGCCCCTTCTGGTTGCAAAACAAGCCACATGCTGTGTTTCTTTGGAAAGCTGCACTTCCACTAACCATTTGTTTTTATTCTCTCTGCGTCTGACTACGTAACAGTGCTTTGTAAATTTCTGTCTCGCAAGTGTTTCAACATTGTTGTCCTCCTTGGCATCCTTTCTTTGCCTCACTTCTTTGGGATGGAACTTATTATTTTGACAGTGTAATATATATATATGAATAAATCAATAAAGAGAGCCGTGACACAAGATAAAGTGTATCCATCGAGGTTCTCGTGTCTCTCTGGTGTTCGTTCAGACCTGGCATTGTCAGCTTTCATGTGTGCTGAGGAACGAAAGAGAGGTGAGTGTTGCATAAAGTGACACCGAAAAAGTGAAATAAGTATGGTTACCAATAACCCTAAGTGTTGAAAGCAGACAAAGAGAAAGTGCCAAGAAAAACTTGAATCTTGGCCTCTGATATGACAGGCGCACAGCGCGTTACTAGCCGTCTCAATCGCACAGAAGGAGCGTGGGTGTGGCTCGCACTTTTCTGCACACCGCGGTGCTCCCATATAGCAAAATGATATTTTCGGAGAACTTCAGAATGGAACTTCAGGCGTTTAGACGAGAACTTGAGGTGGTTAGACGATATTGCGCTTGTTCTTACTCAGTGTATAGAAACTTCTTAAATACAAAATAAACCCTTATGCATAGCTTATCGGGACATCACTAAGGCGTATGACGACGTTAATCGGGAAATTTTGTGGGACATATTGAAGGAAGCGAACATAGGTGATGACTGTATAGAGCTTTTATTTATTTATTTATTTACAAGTACCTTATAGGCTCCTCGGGGAGCATTGAGTAAAGGGAGCATCACAAAAAGAAATGGAAAAGAATGCATACATGAGTCTGAAAAGTTCAACAGTAACGTACTTGTGAGACCCTGAAACAAATTGAATTACATGGCAAAATAATACTAAGAATAACACCAACTACTAACTAACAGCAGAATAATATGAAAGCAATACTAAGGAAAAGTAAAAATATACCGAGAAAATACAGTTTTCATAGAACGGCAAGGAATAAATATCAATGACAGCATTGAAATTAAAGGGGGTCTGAGACAGGGATGCCCTTTGTCGCCGCTGTTCATGCTGTGCATGGTGTGGATGGAAGTGTGCTCGAGGGTATCGAAATCGGCTTTAATCTGTCACGCAAACAGGCTGGTGGGATGGTTCTGCAGAAGCTTCCAGGTCTGTTTTATGCAGGCAGTATTGTTGTATTTGTGAACAGTCAAGACAATATACAGTGGCTGCCAGATATATGCGGAAGGGAAGGCGACGACGCTCTAGGAATAAGATGACAAAGACCAGGTGGCCTCAATAAAGGGCCAAGAAATACCAAAGGTACGCGGGTACAAGTACATTGGAGTATGGGTAAATGAGGGAGGTAGATATATGGAGACACTAGGAAAAAACATCAGCAGGAAAAAGAATGTTGCAATAATGAAACACTGAGCATTATGGAGATATAATACTTATGAATTAAGTGCTTCGAGGTCTGTGGAAATGCGTAATGGTTCCAGGGCTTGCATTTGGGAACTCAGTGGTGTGCATGAAGTCAGAGGTGCAATTAGGATTGGATGTAAAAGGAATGAGCGTCGCCTCGCTTTGGGCGCTCACGGGAAGACGCCGAATGAGGCTGTAAAGGGGGATATGGGATGGACAGGCTTTGAAGTAAAGAAGCTCAGTGCAAAACGAGGTTTGAAGAGAGCCTTAGGAAAATGGAAGAGAGTAGACTGGCTGGGAAAGTGTTCAGGTATTTGTATAGAAAGAGCGTGGACAGAAAGTGGAGAAAAAGAACTAGGAGGCTCACGAGTAAATATAAACTGGCAGTGTAGATGACATGGCAACAAGGAGCAATAATTAAGCGGAAAGGATTTACTGGATGACAGCAATGAAAAAAAAAAAAAAGCCGGCTCTGAGTAACTAAAGGGCAAGAACGAAATAAGGCGGGAGAGGTTTTGTGGTAATTCAAGGGGAAGCGCTTTACTGTTCGAAGCGAGGTCGGCTTGCCTTAGAACACGTAGTCATAAAGCGAGATTCGCAAAGAGGAAGAAAAATATACATGCTGTTGGGGAGCTAAGGAAACGATGAAACTAGAGTAACTGTATGTGGTCCCTACGGGACCAGAGTAGCGCATAGGTCCGCCATCTTGCCTGGCTAGCAACCAGCTATGCGGCGAAGTCACCTTCTGTTTCTGCAGGCGACACTCCTGGCATGTTTTTCTTTTTTTTTTACCGTGATGTATGTTGAGATACTAGCTTGGCTTGCATCTGTTTGCAGTGCTTAAAGGCCGCTCTTGTGCCCGATTGCCAACAAAGTGCAACGTAAGTGCTGACTAGCGTGGTAAAGAAACAAAAACAAAAGAGCGACGTTCTTGCTCAGCGTGTGGCGAAAAGGGCAGAGCGAGCATTATCAACTTATTTGGTCTTGTGACATTCAAATTTCGCAAATTTTCGGTAATTTTGACCGAACATTTGGTATTGACGTTATGCGGGTGAAATATGCGACACTCGATCGTTGACCTTGACGGTACATATACGGAATCGCCCGATTATTCTCGGTGAAAATAAATAACCCAATGAAAAGTTATGCCTTTGGCGTTTGAAGTGCATAATAGCATATAATGGTGCACTTTTTGCACAATTCGCATTGTGTGACGCACGGTTGTTACTTCACTGTTCTAAAACGATTTATTTCACACGTAAACGCAAATTCTTGCCCGATATGTAGCCTACATAAAGTCAGTTTAAAATGCGGCGCGCACTTTTGCCGTAATTGTGCGGTAGTGTACTCTGTTGCTATGCAAAGGACCCTGCTTCGATTCCCAAGTAAGACACGTATGTTTTTTTTTCGTCTGGCTTTTTTTTTAATTTCATGTAATAGTGATCACGGACACCGGCGGTGGCGAATATCTCCAGTGCCGAAGTCGGTCCTTGTGATCTAATAAAAGCTTTTGCTGTAAAATTCAGCGACTTCAACAACCGGTATGGGATATGGCACAACGGGAGCGTTGTCAACAAGGATATATTTATTTCCCAACAGTTCCGGGAGGGGTCTTCCCTTCATCAGGGGATGAGTTATACTAACATCAACGTTTCTAGACTAGGTAAGTTGCAAAACTCCCCGCCTGAGACTACTCGTCACACGGTGCCGGGACAACTTCCGGTTTGGTGGCGCTGGCGGCGCAACAAGCTTCCGCTAGCAGACGAAAGCGCGTAGTTGTCGTGGCAAGGCACCGTGGCGGCCGTTCTGATACAGCTTTGCCAACAGTACATTATCGAGATTTCTTGTGCCGCCGCGTGAACCTAATACTGCGTAATATTTAGCGGTGTAAGGCAAATACAGTATAATTATGGTTTTCTGAACTGCCCACAATAAACAATGCTTGATATATATAGCATAACATACGAGCCTGTCGGTTAGTTGATTGATTGATTAGTGGGGTTTAACGTCCCAAAACCACCTTATGATTATGAGAGACGCCGTAGTGGAGGACTCCGGAAATTTAGACCACCTGGGGTTCTTTAACGTGCACCCAAATCTGAGCACACGGGCCTACAACATTTCCGCCTCCATCGGAAATGCAGCCGCCGCAGCCGGGATTTGAACCCGCGACCTGCGGGTCAGCAGCCGAGTATCTTAGCCACTAGACCACCACGGCGGGGCTGGTTAGTTGCTAGTTGGTGTACGTTCGCAATAAATTTTTAGACGCGAAAACCCCAGTTACAATGTCTGGCATCTTCTTTTGTGGCTGTGTTTTTCGGGCTTGAAAATAAATTACAACTATGTGGCACAATCTCGTGACTTTTGTCTGGTTATGTAGTCAGATTTTTTTCATGTCAGTCACATTCTTTAGCAACTTAGACCGTCTAAAAGCTACGCGTGCGGCCATTTTCTTCAGCATGTCTTCCCTATGCTTCTTCTTGAGTTCTTCTAACAAAACCTGTTAACACAGCTGCAGCCAAAGCTTCGAGCAGAGACCGCACTTTGGGGTATCGGTGAGCACTTCGCGGTCATTACTCACGAGTCTGCCTGCTGACGCACTGGGACAACATGAACAGACTTCCAGATGTTCTATGTCCTCCAGAAGTTCGGCCCATTGGGTGATGGTATCTGCATTGCCAGGCGACTTGGCTAAGCGATGGTGACGGCTGCTAATGGTGACTGTCATGTCTTCTGCGACGACGACGCATTTCTCCACAAATAGCGCTCTTTTTTGAGCCCTAGAAACACCACAAGACGTCTTGTCTCGCCATTCTCAACAATTTTCCGCCAGCATGCAAACAAACGGTTTCTATGTCTTGAAGCGATATGACGCCACTAGTTGACGGTGTCAGGACTTATTTCACTGTCTTCGAGCTCAGTGCTCGGAGATAGTCTATTCTTTTTCGCCGATGATATTCTGGAAAATACCCAACTCCTATTGGGCAGCTTTCGCTTCTTTGTCGTGGGCCCCACGACAAAGGTAAGCAAGCAAATTCGGGAATATTCGTGGAACGCATCCTTTGACGAGGTCCCACTTTCCTCTTGCGATTTGTACCATATGACGTGAGTGAAAGTCTTCAGGATGTCCTTTTCATGAAAGTGCATATCACACATACGTGAGGTGCTGGGCAGTTTCTTATCCGCATGAGGAATAGCGTGGTCCCATACCTCTCGCTGCTCAGGTACACGCGGGCACAAAAGAAATGTCGTGGTGTCTCTCATTTCCCGTAGATATTCTACAGCCGAGAACGCAACATCTGGGCATGATGAAAACACGCAACACATACAAAGCAGAACAGGGCACGCTGAAGCAAAAACTGTTCACGCAGAAAGAAACCTCCACAGATATCGACGCACTGCAACATGCACAGGCGATGGAGGTTACGAGAGTGACACGAGCGAGCTAGGTGTTTTGTGAGCGAGCATGCAGTGAGTAAATCCGGATGCGACAGCAGCGCCACATTTGTCGCTGGCAGCGGCGGCGCCGCGCCAGTTTTGCAACTCAGATTTGCTCAGTTTTGCAACTAACCTAGTCTAGAAATGTTGAATAACATGAACTTCCAAACTTCGTTGCTGCCGCGTTCCTCTCGCCTTGAAAGATGTTTGCGACAGTGAGAGAGAACTAAAAGAAGAAAGAAAGAAAGAAAAAAGAGAAGAAAAAGACGAAAAGAAAAAAAAGAAAAAAAAAGTAAAAAAGAGCAAGAACCACTGTCAACACTGAGAACGAAACCAAATGTTCGTGTACATCCGGTTCTTATCCCGGTTCTTATCCCGTGCTGGTTCTTATCCACATCCGGTTCTTATCCCGTGCTGGTCAGTTCTCGACGTGTGTCGGGCCACCCAAGATTGTCGCCGCGGTGCCGGGAGGGGTCCGCGACGGCGTGCGTAAGGAAAGGGTTTCCCCTTAATGGGTCTGTCGGCTCTTTTTCATCTTCGCCCGTTTCCCTGCAATGGTCATCAAGTGGTAGGCGAACATAAACACATTGTATGTGCATGTGAAAAAAAGGAAAAAAAAAGAAGAAGAAAAAATAAAAGAAAGAATAAAAAACAAGAAAGGACAGTGTACATGTACGAGTCAGTCAGAAAAACAAGCATGGTCTCCAGCTATCAATCTTTGTCACCAATTTCCTCCTGGCTTACTTCTCGGAGGCAGGACAGTCTTCCGGGGTCCTCGTTGATGCCGGCTACTAATGTTCGAAATTTGCAAATAAAATATGCCTCACGCTGTTTGCGCTCGCGCCTGTTTGAGAAACCGGACTGCAAAAGAGTTACGCTGATATTTTCAAAACTGTGGTTTGGCAGGCGCAGATGTCTAGACAAAGGTAGCTTCGGCAGTGAAGTGGCGTGGTACCGACGATTATTGAACCGCAGCCTAAATAGCGTGTCTGTTTGGCCGATATATTCTTGTCTGCAGATGTTGCAATGTAGCATGCATATTACGTTACTGGAGTCACAATTAAGGCTTTCAGTTATGCAGAACTTGAAATCCGAGAAGTTCGCTTTGGATTCACGTGTTGTGACCATCTGTGGGCACACCTTGCATCGAGCTTTTCCGCAGGGATGGCACCCTGATTGAATTTTGGGGGTATTTGTTTTTGCTCTGACAAGATTGTCCTTCAGATTTTTATCCCTGCGGTACACCACGTGAGGTGGCTTCGCGAAATTAGAAGTTAGTCGTTTGCTTTGCCTGATTATGTTGAAATGGCGGGAAAGTATGTTGTTGATTCGCGGCGCTGATGAGGAGTAAGTTAGTACAAGGTTCATTTGGGGAAGTCGTTTTAGATACTTTCTTTGGTCCCTTAATTATATCATTCCTGTTCACATTGAGAGCACGCAGTATGGCATCGTCAATAATGTCTTCCGGATAATTTTGTTTCAATAAGGAATACTTTAGGTGTTCTGCGTGTCTGTCTAATTCCCACATATCGGTGCATATTCTTCGGTACCGGTAGGCCTGAGAATATGGAATACCCGTTTTGCAATGATTTGAGTGGCTGCTGTTGAAATGTAGGTACATATGACGGTCTGTAGGCTTTTTTTAAAGGTTTGTTGACAAGCGGTCATTTTTGACCGGTCTAAGCCAGCGTTTCCAAACAATCCCGCAGAAACAGGCAGAAGACCACAAAATAACGCTGTTAAACAACGCAACGCCGCTCGCGTGCACAGGGCTGAGCTTGTTCAGGCACGTCATGCGCACGTCACCTCTTGGTCGGATGCCGGAGAGGGTGGGGAAGAGATTTGGCTTGCGCAGGCTACGCGGAGGAGCGGCAAGGGTTTCGAGCTCACCTCCTCTCACCCTCGTTTCACGCCACTTCAAAAAACCAGTTTTCTCCGCTCGTGATGAACCGATTCGATTCGAAAAATTTTTCTGGCAAAACGTTCCTCATCGGCCACCCAACAACTTCCACTGTCTAACAAACATTCCACATGGAGTCCTAAAATTCCATATGGAGTGGCCCTTTAACGTGCACCCAAATCTGAGCACACGGGCCTACATCATTTTAGCCTCCATCGAAAATGTAGCCGCTGCAGCCAGGATTCGATCCCACGACCTGCATTATCAGCCTAGTAGCTTAGCCACTAGACCATGGCGGCCGGGCCGTACTGTAAGAAGTGCTCTAAATACAGTACACGAAACTTACAGTGACCGTTTGAAGCAACGGCCTCTCGCTGCGCCATTGAATGGACTAGTCTTTGAAAACGCATTATTGCAATTACCCAACCGATCAAACAAGACCTCGTTAATTATTAGTATTTGTTAAGCGTAGGTGGCGTAGTCCTCATCGGGGCGAAGTTCGTTTGACAGGTCAAGAGCGTTCCGCGTACAACGCGGAATGAGAGGTATACGCAGCATGTTTTTGTACATTCATAATTACATTTTGGTTTGGCTTACTTTGCTGAGCGAATTTCTTCCTGTCTATGTCTGTAAATTCATGCCCATGAGACTGATATTTAAATTATTCTCAATGTGTCAAGTCGTCTTGACACAGTGGTAGCTTTTAGTGAGTTTTTTCTTTACTTTAATGCGTGCATCCAAGCATGCTTGCGATACACAATGAGTAATATTTTTGTAAGATATGCTGCGTGTTATCGACACTATTATGTACAGGTTAGTTTTCGGACAGACTTCCAGTTGCACTGTGACTATTGATATCAATTGAGTACTTCCATCGTACAGGTTTTATCGTGCAATCTGCCAACCCAAGGTAATCACTGATGAGAAATGTTCGCTTGGTCTCAATCAAAAGTGCACGTGCGAATGGACTATACCTACTCACATAAAACTTGGTCACTGCGAATATGCGCTAAAACACTTAAATACGCGCAAAAAAGGTGGTATGTTTTTTTTCGTAGCTCTCTTCACTCGGCTCCCTGAAACTATAGCGTTGCGGCAAGGTGTCTTCCGTTGTTTGCAAGCGTGCAATCGACTTTTCTCTTTACCTGAACAGATTCAGGACTGTACGGAATATTTCACTGCGTAGCATAGTAGGTACATTCATGTTTTCAGTACTTACACCAGCGTGAACAGAAGCAGCCTCGAACCTCTCAAAATCTTCAGTGATCGGTTCACCAGTGATGAAGGAATGAACTACGGATTTTCTCAGAGCATGGTGCACCATAATCTATTTATCAGAACGCGTGAACTCTGACAAGAACTGCCAGCGCATGCAACACGAGTTTACTTGCACTCTACTGTGCACCGTCCATGCCTATTGGTTATCTGTTTTGGGCATTCTACTGGGAGTCGCTAAAATTTCACTACTGCCATTACCTCCTTCACGTTCTTTAACGTTTCTGGTATATCATCTCAACGTGACAGAAACTACCAGCCTTCCGTATGGGCACGAACGGGAGTTATCTCGCGCGAAGAGTAAGATTCTGGGCGAGCTCGACGTTACCGGCACCTGAAGGGAAGCGGAGGAAATGTGTACCCGAGGATCTTTCCGCCAGGAGAGAAACGAGCGCTGGTGTTCAAGGCGGAACTTTACCAGCCGACATGTATAGTCGCTAAAGTTCTTGTTTCTCGCATTCAGGGTCACTGCCCGAACATTGCTTAGCTTGTTGTTTCCTAGCAATGGGAAGTCACCCCCCTTAAAATACGCTGCCTATACGTATTGCTTGAAAGTTAGTGTCCTGGGTCAATGACCATTCTTCTATGCGACTCGATGGTCGTGCCGAAACGCGGTAGGGTATAACGCTTGATGATTATTTTCCGAAAAGCGACATTGCTCCTAGTGCATACTTAACAACTGGCGAAAATAAGAATGCCGCTTCTCACAGGCAGGCAGCCTTATTGAAGTGACGTGCCTTTGGCTGGCGTGAAAGAGCACTTTAGGCTTTCAGTATTTCTGGCTTTTTCTGAACTATTTAATAGACCACTTCAATAAGCGCTTTAAGAGGCATCGGCACATTCTGAAGATGCTTTCTTCGCTTCTGCCACATAACATTCCCAAATCTGCCACTCTTCCCAATGCCGAGAAGTTTACTGCATGGCGTGTATACTCAAACATTATCTCAACTTCAGCATTGCAAGGGGAGTTCGCAGTACAGACTGCGAAATGGAAGCGAGAGAAGTGAGAAACGCTGAGAATGTCTGTGATGCAAGCGGTTGCCAATCGCCCAGAGGTATTCTTCCCAAACGTGCACCATATTCTAAAAATTCCGGCAACTCTGCCGGTGAGCACAGCTGAAGCAGAACGCTTTTTTTTATCGCTGAGACGCCTAAAGTTGTACGTGAGAACTACAACAACACTTGAAATATTGTTTGGCATCGCTCTCTGAACATCCACCGTGAAATACAAGTCTGTCCGGAAGACATTTTATCTGTTCTTTAACAGGAACGTAGTCGGCTTCAGCGGAATGTGTGTGTAATATCAACTATAGGCGCCAGCTCAATCAAGGATGAAAATTGACTGAAGATATTCTTGGATTCTGATGTTCTAAATAACAGTAAAACATGGTTGTTAATGATCAATTGATGGTGTTTAACATCTGATTGGTGACTTGATTGATGTGATTGATTTGTGGGGTTTAACGTCCCAAAACCACGATATGATTATGAGAGACGCCGTAGTAAACGGCCCCGGAAATTTAGACCACCTGGGGTTTTTTTAACGTGCACCCAAAGCTGAGCACATGTGCCTACAACATTTCCGCCTCCATCAGAAATGGAGCCGCCGCAGCAAGGGTGACCTGGGGGTCAGCAGCCGTGTACCTTAGCCACTACACCACCGCGGCGGGGCATCTGATGGGCGACTTCAATACCAAGTTACGGAAGAAGCAGTCTCAGAACCCAAATGTTGTCCCACCAGTAATTATAGAAGTCGAAAAAGCCTTGGAGGGAAGAAAAAGAGGCAAATCTGCTGGTGAGGATCAGATAACATCAGATCTGCTAAATTATGGAGGACAGATTGTTTTTTTTAAAAACTAGCCACCATGTTTATGAAGTGTCTCCTGACGGGAAGAGTACCAGAATCTTGAAGAATGCTAACATCATCTTAGTACATAAGAAAGGAGATGACAAGGACTTGGAGAATTACAGGCCGATCAGCTTGCTCTCTGTCATATACTATCTATTTACAAAGGTAACAGAATTAAAACAACATTACAATTCACTCAACCAAGGGAACAAGCAGGATTTCTGACAGGCTATACTCAAGAATCGACCACATTCATACAATCAATCAGGTAATAGAGAAATGATCAGAATACAGCCAACCACTATACATAACTTTCATTGATTACGAGAAGAGAGTGCGTTTGATTCAGTAGAAAAATTAGCAGACATGTGGACACTGCGGAATCAAGGCGTCGACGAAGCATATATAAACATCCTGGAAGAAACCTACAGGGTATCAACTGCCACCATAGTGCTCCATAAAAAAGTGACAAAATACCAATCAAGAAGGGTGTAAGGCAGGGAGATACAATCTCCCTACTGCTATTTACTGCGTGCTTACAGGAGGTTTTGAGAGGCCTAGAATGAGAAAAGTTAGGAATAAGAGTTAATGCAGAGTACCTTAGTAACCCACGCTTCGCCGATGGCATTGCATTGCTGAGTAACTCAAGGGACGAATCGCAACTCATGATCACGGAGTTAGACAAGGAGAGCAGAAAGGTAGGTCTTAATATGAGTGTCCAAAAACGAAAGTAATGTACAACAACCTTGGAAAAAAACAGCGCTTCAAGGTATGTCCACCCGAAGTTGTAAAAGACTATGTCTACTTAGGGCAAATAATAACCGCGAAGCCATACCACGACATTGAAGTAACTAGAAGAATAAGAATGGGGTGGAGTACATTTGGCAAGCACTCTCAAGTCATGACTGGTAGATTGCCACTATGCCTCAAGAGGAAGGTATATAACAGCTGCATTTTGCCGGTACTTAGCTACGGAGCAGAAACATGGAGACTTACAAAGAGAGTTCAGCTTAATTTGGGGATGACGCAGCGAGCAATGGAAAGAAAAATGGTAGGTGTAACCTTAAGAGACAAGAAGAGAGCAGAGTGGATTAGGGAACAAACGGGGTTAAGGATATCATAGCTGAAATTAAGAAGAAGAAATGGACATGGGCCGGGCATGTAGAGCATAGACAGGATAACAGCTGGTCGTTAAAGGTAACTAACTGGATTCCCAGAGAAGGCAAGCGGGTTAGGGGGAGACAGAAGGTTAGGTGGGCAGATGAGATTAAGAAGTTTGCGGGTATAAATTGGCAGCATCAAGCACACCACTGGGTTAACAGGTGGAACATGGGAGAGGCCTTTCTCTTGCAGTGGACGTATTCAGGCTAATGATGATGAACATCCAAAAACCACAATATGCCTACAAGAGACGCCATAGTGGGGTGCTCCGGAAATTTTACCACTTTGCTTCTTTAACATGCACCTAAATGAAAGCGCATGGACCACAAGCATTTTCGCCTACATCAAGAATATGGCAGGGATTCGATCCCGCTACCTGCGGGTCAGCAATAGAGCACCATAACCACTAGACCAACCTGGCGGGTAGTAAAAAATACGGTTTTGGTAAAGTCGGTATGCGCTACTTGTCGTTTAGCACGGTAAGGATGCAAGTTAAACTGTATAATACATATTGCTGAAAATATGACAGCATGGTAGAGTGATCCCATTCTCTCAGTTTCAAACTCCTTGCTTTTCAGTGGCAACTTTCACTTGCAGACGTGGTTAGTGGATACGAAAGGTGTGAACGACAATGCAATCACCTAAATTCGTATATGACAACTCTAGCAACCTTTAGTTAACATATGGGGCATATAATGTGACATGAAATGCACAGGATAATTTTTGTGTCAATTGACAAAGACAATCAACAGTATTCCGCTATATAATGTGTCTGTTTGCGGCGTAAGACATTGCTTGCACATAGTTTCTTTAACTTTATGTAAATAATATCGTTACTATGTATATTGCTCGTAACTTTGGTGATGACACGCCCACCCATGTTTCTACATTCTGTGCATTTCTTTTCTTGCGTCATGTCGCTAGCTGTAGAACTTGCTCAGTGCGCCCGTCTAGTCATGTCAATGTGAAATAAAAAACAGATGAAGCGAATATATATATCTTGTCGTATATTTTTCAGCTTGATTGATTGATTGATATGTGGGGTATAATGTCCCAAAACCACCATATGATTATGAGAGACGCCGTAGTAGAGGGCGCCAGAAATTTCGACCACCTGGGGTTCTTTAACGTGCACCCATATCTGAGCACATGGGCCTACAACATTTTCGCTTCCATCGGAAATGCAGCCGCCGCATCCGGGATTCGATCCCGCAACCTGCGGGTCAGCAGCCGAGTACCTTAGCTACTAGACCACCGCGGAGAAGCTATTTTTTCAGCTGAATGTTCCTTATTCTTGCGCTGTTTACCACAGTGCTGAACAATAAAGCTTGTGCTCACTACAGCTGTGATGTGTTGGGGGCTGGCTGGTCCCGACGAAGCAGAAGAAGAAGACGGCCGACGGAGACGTACGCGGCCGGCGGGGACACCGACCAGCCCGAACACGCGGGTTGGCGCGAAGCGCCGAAAGAAAGCACAACCGCACTCCACGGTTACCTAACACACACTCCTTTATTTTACAGTCGCCTTGAAATCCTAGATGCAGAGCGGCGCCCCCTGGCATCCTCACATGTCAATCCGAAACCGAAACTGAAAACCCAAAACACAACAATCATCCCCTCCTCGAAAAAAGCACACCTATACACTGTTTATATTTATACATGCTCGATACCAACATATTTTACAAGGTATGTACATTAGAACACATAAAAATTCAGAGCACAGCACACCGAACTCACACACTACAAGTCCTGAAAATGCACTGACAAACAAGAAAAAATATGCACAACTGTTCGGAACAAGAGTTCTACATTACGTAGTCTTCGAACCGACGCGGCTTCTGCCGCTTCTACTTAGGGCGGGCCCTTTTGGGTGTAGAATCAGGTGTCTCTGCACTTTGGTCACTTGTGCTCTGATGTGACCCATCAAGAGCAGTAGAAGATTGTGATGTCTCTGAACGAGCGTTGAAATTCGCAGTCTCATCAGAGCTCGCAGCATGAGCATCGGAAGAATTTTGCGGACCGGAGTCCGGTTCAATGGTCTCAGCCAAACTTGAAGGTTCGAAGTTAACCATAAGACTTGGTGTACTTGAACCAGTGACACCGCCTGGTAACTCCTCCCCCATTGAAGAAGAAATGCCTGTACATGGAGGCCACATGTAACAGTCTGATGCGTAGTTGAAAGGCGTGGACGGAACGTGATGGGGAAGACTTTTAGGTGTTGAAGGCGAATCCGTATGAAAAATAACAAGGCGCGAAGCATTCCAGATGTTACCATCACTTAAGCGAAAAGAAGTGGGGCTAACCTGGCCCAAGACTTTGTAAGGACCCCGATACTTGGGGCGCTTGCCTGGCACACGAACCTTGACTAGATCGCCAATGCGAACTTTGGACTGCTTTGCACCTCGACGGGTGTCGACATACTTTTTCATTGCTTGTTGACGAGAAAAAACCCTGGCACGAATTTGATCAGGAGAAGACACTGCTATGTTACGAGGCAAAGAGACTATGTCGAGAGCAATTCGCGGTTGCCTACCGTGGAGAAGTTGAGCAGGAGCCACTCCAGTGGTGCCTTGTGGTGTGAACCTGTACGAAGCTAAACATTCTAACAAGACTTGCTTGAGGGGACGGTGCTATAATTGGGCGATCTGGATATGTTCCTTCAGAACACGATTAAAGCGCTCGATTTGGCCATTTGATTGGGGATAGAAAACTGATGACCTCAAGTGCTGAATTCCTCGTTGTGAAAGAAAAGCCTCGAAATGTTGGGACTGAAACTGTGGACCATTGTCCGTAACTACTAGGAAACCCTTCCCGGCTGAAGATTGAAGACAGAAATTCAACGATGACCTCAGAAGTAACCGTATGTGTGAAACAAATTTCTGGCCATTTGGAATGGTAGTCGATGAGAGAAACAATGAACCGGGCATTTTGCGGAACATTATGCAAAGGACCGATGATGTCCATGCCGAGTTTCTGCCAAGGCCGATCAGGCCACTGGACTGGGTGCAACGGAGAAAATGCAGGTTTGGCAGACTTGTCAGCTGCCTGACATATATGGCAGTTGTAAACTGCATGCTCGACCTGCTTGTCTAAGGCTGGCCACCAGTACCTGTCTCGGAGATTCTGTTTGGTGTGGACAATGCCTGGATGGGTCTCATGGGCAAGCTGTATTAGCTTGTTAAGGAAAGAAGCAGGGGGAATCACGCGTTCATTGCGGAAAAGAAAGTCCTCGACACAAGACAGTTCCTGTCGGACTGCGAAGTAAGGCAAGAATTCAGAAGCAAGAGCACTTTTGGAAGGCCATCCTTCACGTAAATATTTGAGAACTTGAGACAAAGTGGAATCTGCAGCTGTAGCTGCCTGGAGCTCACCTTCAGTAAGGCAGAAAGTAACTAATGAAACAACTTCCTCATCCCGCTCTTCAGTAACCGGTATCTGAAGAGGGAGGCGCGACAGTGCATCAGCAACCACGTTATTAGATGATGATGTTTGATGTTTTATGGCGCAAGGGCCGATTCACGGCCAAAGAGCGCCAGTTCATCTAACTAAAAATATGGACAATGATTGTGATAAGCGGCTGTATAAGGGCCATAAAATTCCTCGCAGTAAGGCGGGTAAAAACATACAAATAATAAAATCATGACCATGTTGTGAAAGGTGTGTGTGTGGTGTGAACAGATGACAAAAGTTGGTGATAATAAAAGACGATGGTGGATATGTATGGCATTAGCACAAGTGCCTCACTCGTTCAAACCCTTGCGTCCAAGGGCCGTGAGGCATGTGCTTTCTTGTGTAGCCACCGCAGCAAAACCTCTCTGGAGAGGTCATGCTACGGTATGCCCGGGTATATGACATGAAACCTGTGAATTTCTTTTAAAAACGCTAACAATGATTTGTGACTAAAAAGCGGTTCCCTACCGACGAACATTGCAGGGTGTAAAGGTATATGTTGTCGGTAGGGTAATGGGAAGTGTTGTCTTCTTAGAGTGTCTAACTGTTTACATTGGATTAAAACGTGAAGAACTGTTAAAGCCTCACCACATTTATCACACAATGGTGGATCACCACCGGATAAAAGATGTGTGTGTGTGTCGTGTATGTGTGCCCTATCCTGAGTCTTGTTAGCGTTACCTCTGTTAGACGTGATTTTGATACTGGTGGCCAATGGCCAAGGTGTGGCTTGATAACGTGTAGTTTGTTTTGTGTGTGTGTATCCCACTTGCTCTGCCAGTAGTCCCTGAGGTTTAGTTTGAGAGACGGCTTAAGATCAAGGGCCGGGATTGATATGGATGTAATGGCGTTGCTCTCATGGACGGATGCAGCGAGCTGATCCGCCCTCACGTTGCCTTGGATCTCACGGTGCCCTGGCACCCAGCACACTACAATATGTTGTTTGTGCGTGTAGAGTGTGCACAAAATGGAGTAAAGTGAGACAAGGACTGGGTTTTTTTGTTTTTTAAGACTGTGCAGAGCCATTACCACACTGAGGGAGTCCGTATAAATTACTGCTTTTTGTATTTGTAATTGTTTGATGTGTTTAGCTGCCACCAGTATCGCGTGAGCTTCCGCTGTGAAGATACTTGTGCGTGGATGTAGAGGGCCAGCATCCGAAAAGGATGGGCCGACAGCAGCGTAGGACACAGAGGAGTTAGTCTTGGAGGCATCTGTGAAGAACTCAGGACATGTGTATTTGCGTTGAAGTTCCAGAAAGTATGTTCGGATATGGGCAATAGGTGCATGTTTTGTAACCTCTAGGAAAGACACATCGCAGTCTATAGTCTGCCACTGCCACGGTGGCGGGTATGCTACAGGAGCCATTAAACTGTGTTCAAGTGACACTTCAGTTTCTTCAGCTAGACACTTCAGGCGAATTGAGAAGGGCTGCCTCATCGAAGGCCTGTTTTGAAACAGAGTTGAGCTCGACAAATCATTAATTGTAGAGTATGAGGGGTGCTTCTTGTCTGCTTTCACCTTAAGGAAATAAACAAAGGACATGTAAGTTCTCTGCAGATGAAGCGACCACTCATTTGACTCAACATAAAGGCTTTCTACGGGGCTGGTGCGAAAAGCACCCGTAGAAAGGCGGATGCCCAAATGGTGCACGGGGTCAAGCATCTTCAAGGCACTTTGAGTGGCAGACTGATAGACAACGGCCCCATAATCTAAGCGGGTACGAATAAGGCTTCTATAGAGGTTCATGAGGCATTGCCTATCACTACCCCACGTAGTACGTGACAACACTTTTATAACATTCATGGCTTTTAAACATTTTGTTTTTAAATACTTGATGTGCGGTACGAAGGTCAACTTGTTGTCCAAGATTAAGCCTAAGAATTTATGCTCGGCTTTGACGGACAGACGTTGCCCGTTCAGCCGAATGTCAGGTTCCGAGTGCATGCCTCTCTTTCGAGAGAACAAGACACACGTGCTTTTTTGTGGGTTAAGTCGAAATCCGTTTTCGTCTGCCCATTTGGAGACCTTATTTAAACCCATCTGAACCTGCCGCTCACACATGGCTAAGTTGCATGACTTGAAGCCAAGCTGAACGTCGTCGACATATGTACAATAGAACATCATGCGGGGAATGGACAAATGCAAAGAATTCATTTTGATGATAAAAAGTGTGCAACTAAGCACACCACCTTGTGGCACGCCTGTTTCCTGGACAAATGTTTGAGAGAGCACACTGCCCAGACGGACACGGAATGTCCGGTTTGACAGGTAACTTTCGATTATATGAAACATTCTTCCGCGCACACCAAGGTGGGACAGGTCTCTTAGGATTCCAAAACGCCATGTTGTATCATATGCCTTTTCGATATCGAGGAACACAGAGAGAAAATATTGTTTATGGACAAAAGCGTCTCTGATCTGTGCCTCGATACGAACAAGGTGGTCTGTGGTGGATCTACCTTCTCGAAATCCGCACTGAAATGGGTCGAGCAAATTGTTTGTTTCAAGGATATGTACAAGTCGGCAGTTTATCATTTTTTCGAAGACTTTGCACAAGCAGCTTGTAAGTGCAATAGGCCTATAACTTGAAGCTAAAGAAGGGTCCTTGCCCTCTTTCAAAATGGGAATAATAATAGCCTCTTTCCAGGAGATAGGGATAGTGCCAGAAAACCAGATAGCATTGTACAAACAGAGTAGAGTTTTTCGTGTTTCTGCTGGTAGGTTTTTTAACATTTCATACACCACACGGTCAGAACCTGGGGCAGAAGTACTGCAGGAGTTTAGAGATGTTCGGAGCTCAGCTAGACTGAAGGCTTGGTTATATGCCTCGTATCTAGTGGTTTTGTGTTCGAGTTTCAGCTTCTCTATTCTTGTTCTGTATTTTTGGAAAGTGTCGGTATAGTGGGACGAGCTGGATATCCTTTCAAAGTGTGCACCGAGGAAGTTTGCCTGATCTTCCAAGGTTTCACCCTGAGTGTTTACGAGTGGGAGTGAATGAACTTTTCTTCCTGCTACACTACGAACCATGTTCCAGACTTTGGCCTCTTGTGTATACGAATTTATCCCTGATAAAAACTTCTGCCAGCTTTCTATTCTGGCCTGCCGACGCGTTCTCCTGCCTTGAGACTTCATTTTCTTGAAGGTTTCAAGATTTTCGGCTGTCGGTGAGTTCCGAAGCAGCCTCCAAGCTCTGTTTTGCTGTTTGCGCGCGTTTCGGCATTCAGAGTTCCACCATGGCACACGTCGTTTTCCAGATTGTCCATTTGTTTGTGGGATGCATTTTGTAGCAGCATCAATCAAAAACGCTGTGAAGTAGTTCACAGCAACATCAATGTTCGAAGTACAGATGTCATTCCAACCTAGACTAGCGATAGTATAAAACTGTTCCCAGTCGGCTCTGTTTATTAGCCACTTGGAAACACGTGGTGGGCACTCGGTTACTGTAGTTGTGCTCAAGACTACGGGGAAGTGGTCACTTCCGTACAGATTAGTAACGACATTCCACTGGAGTAGAGGGACGAGAGATGGAGATGCTATGCTTAGGTCTATGGAGGAGTATGTGTTATTGGCGATATTATAATAGGTTGGTTCTTTTCGATTCAGGAGACACGCGCTCGACGAGAGAAGGAACTGTTCGATCAGTCGACCTCGCGCGTCATACCGAGAGTCACCCCATAGCCTGCTATGCGCATTAAAGTCTCCAAGGAGAACATAAGGTTCAGGAAGTTCATCAAATAAAGAGTGTAAATCACGTTTTTGCAGCTGATAGCTAGGAGGAATGTAAATGGTGCAGATTGTGATCAGTTTATCAAAAAGAACCGCTCGAACAGCCACTGCCTCAAGGGATGTTTGGAGTTGTAATTGTGTGCATGCAATTCCTTGATTCACTATGATGGCAACACCTCCGGATGATGTCATGGCATCATCACGGTCCTTCCGAAAAATAGCGTATTTACGAAGAAAATTTGTGTGTTTTGAATTAAGGTGTGTTTCTTGTACACACAGCACTTTTGGTGAGTGTTCGTGTAGGAGTTCTTGGATGTCGTCAAGGTTTCTGAGAAGGCCCCTGACGTTCCATTGTATAATTTGAGTGTTCATGGTGAATGTAAAATAATGCTGTGTGTACGAAAAGCGAGTGGCTGTTTAGAAGGGGAGTTTGAGTTCACTTAACAGGGCCGTCACCAGGCCCTGTTATTTGCTTTTTTGTTTTTTTGGCGCGCTCCAAGGAGCCACGCCGCTCTTTCGGCACCAAGGGTGCCGACGTATCCATTGCCTCCTCGGAGGCACTGGATGCCCGCACGTGCGGGCTGTTAGTTTGGATTTTGGGCCTCGCCTGGTGAGGGGAGGCCTTGAGACCCGAAGACTCTGGAGTCTCCGCTCTCTGTTTGGGAGTTGGCGGTGTAGCCTGGGCTACAGCCGCCTTGGGGGCAGGTGCCACAGCCGACGGCTCGCTCTGCGCGGGCCGAAGGGGTGGCGAGGGTTGGTGCGGCGGTGCCCCCTGACGCGCCGCATCAGCGTATGAAGGTCCATAGAATGGAGCGACTCTTCGCCGTGCTTCCTTAAACGTAATGTTCTCCTTCACCTTCAATGTAATTATTTCTTTTTCTTTTTTCCAGTATGTGCAGGAGCGTGAATATGCGGCATGGTTTCCTTCGCAGTTTACGCAGTGTGGCAGTTCTTTGCAGTTCTCGGACACGTGGCCTAGGACTCCACATTGTGCACAAGTCTGGCGACCACGACAGGTTTTAGAGCCGTGGCCATACTTCTGGCATTGGAAGCAACGACAAGGATTTGGTATATACGGCCTGATAGATGTCTTTGTGTATCCTGTTTGAATGGAATCTGGTAGTTTACTGGATGCAAACGTGAGTATCAAGTGTTTCGTTGGTATTTCCTTATTATCTCTTCTGATGATAATTCTCTGTACATTAGTGACATTTTGGCTCTTCCACCCTTCCAAAAGTTCAGTCTCGGTGAGCTCAAGTAAGTCAGCATCAGATACCACTCCGCGAGTGGTGTTCATGGATCGGTGTGGTGTTACGGTGATCGGTACGTCACCAAACGTTGAGAGGCTGTTTAGCTTTACAAATTGTGCTTTGTCCCGAATTTCTAGAAGAAGGTCTCCGCTCGCCATTTTGGTTACTTTGTATCCAGCCCCGAGAGTTTCCGTAAGACACCTGGCAACTACGAAAGGAGATACGGTCCTGGCTTGCTTTCCGGTTTTTTCACAGTGAATGACGTGGAAGTGGGGAAAAGTTACTATTGGCTGGTTGAAGAGATTTATGTCGTCGGTGCGTACCCGCTTTAAGCCGGTACGATCAGATAGTAGAGGAAATGCGCTATGCATGCCGGTCTTATTTTTGTTCAGCAGCGTTGGCGGCCACCCACCACGGAGCCCAACAAGGGGACGCTGCAAGTTTACAGGTGCTGAAAGCTTGCAGACGTCAGCCGTACAACACTGCCATAACCCAATGCGCCTAGACCAAGGTAGGCTATTTGCACAGGGTTAACCCTTGCCGCCAGGAAATTTGGAAGTAAACAGAAGAGAGTAGAAGACAGGACAGATTTAAAGACGAGAAAAGACTAAGATGTAGGAAGAGAGAGATAGGAAAAGGCGACTGCCGATTTCCCCTGGGTGGGTCAGCCCAGGGGTGCCGTCTACGTGAAGCCGGGGCCAAAGAGGCGTGTTGCCTCTGCCGGGGGGCCTTCAAGGTCCAATCACCCGGCTTTGGCTCAACCCCCAGGATCCCCTTTTCCCCGGACACGGCAAAGCCACGCACGGCTAGGCGTGGGAGGGAGCCGAAACTCCCCCGTTAGCTCGGGTCCGTGGTGTCGCTACACACCAAACGCCTAATTGCGCAGGCGCCCTTGCGGGCAACCACGTTATTAGAACCCTTACAATATTGAACACTGAAATTATAATACATGAGTTTGGCACACCAACGGGAAATGCGAATGGGGAGGCGGCCTACGGATCCTGCAGCAAGAAGAGCAATTAGTGCTTGGTGATCTGTACGTAATGTGAAGTGCCGGCCCCACAAGTAAACATGCCATTTCTCACAGGCGAAAAGACAAGCGAGAGCTTCACGCTCTTCTACTGAATATCTGCGTTCAGCAGGGGTCAATGTACGAGATGCAAAAGCGATAGTGATCAGCTTATCATCTCTGAGTTGTTGAAACACTGCTCCCAGTCCAACATCAGACGCATCCGTCGTGATGACGATGGGAAGCTTCTCATTGAAAATACTAACAGCTGGCTTTGAGGCCAGTATTGACTTAACTTGAATGAAGCTCTGCTCAGCTTCAGCTGACCAGTTAAAGGGCTGTGCTTGACGAAGTAGAGTACGCAGTGGTTCAACAACATCAGCATAGTGAGGAACAAACTTGGCATAATAACCAACAAGACCTAAAAAAGATTGCAAGGTTTTAACATCAGTAGGCCGTGGGGCATTTAAAATGGCCTGAACTTTAGATTCAACAGGTGTCAAGCAGCGGGAACTGACATTATGTCCTAGAAATTGTAACTCATTCACAGAAAAAATGCACTTGTTATTAAGTTTCATACCACATTCACTGATGCGTTTGAGAACAGTATGCAAGTTAGCATCGTGCTCTTCGCGAGTACGTCCCCACACCAAAATATCATCCAAGTAACAAACCGCGCCATTACAACCCTTAAGAATAATTGACATCATTTTCTGAAACACTGCAGGGGCAGATGCAAGCCCGAAACACACGCGGTGAAACCGAAATAAGCCTTCGTGCGATACAAATGTGTTCAAGTCTCTACTGCACTCAGAAAGTTCAACTTGGTGATAAGCGGACGTGAGGTCCAGCTTGGAGAAACATACCGCTCCGGAGAGCTGATGAAGCAGTTCTTCAATGTGAGGAAGTGGAAACCCGTCTACGACGATCGCCTTGTTCGGTTCTCGTAAGTCGAAGCATAGTCGAAGGGATCCATCTTTTTTCTTAATGACGACCAGTGGAGAAACCCAGTCGGAAGCAGAGACAGGCTCGATGATTCCGCTGGCTTGAAGTCGAGACAGTTCCGCAGAGACTTGCTCACGGAGAAGAAGAGGAATGCGGCGCAGCTTGGCACGCACAGGGCACACACCTGGTCGACGCATCACTTTATGCACAAAACCACGCACACAACCCAGTTCACGGGTGAAGAGGTGGTGGAATTCAGAAGGCGCGTTGGCCGGAAGGTCATCTTGGACGTCGACTTGAGTACACGTCATAGACGCACCGACGATGTTGATGGACAAAGCCCTGATGGCATCACGTCCCAAAAGTGAGCTGCCATTGGCTGTTACATAAAAATTAATGGAAGCAGTGCGACTGCAATAGGAGACCTGAGCTGTAAATTGACCTAAATTATCAATCGTTCCCTTGGAATATGTTTGTAGAACGACGTGTGAAGGCAAATGCCGAATGTTGGAAAAATGACTGTGAAAGTCAGCGGCACTGATTAAAGAGACTAAGGCACCAGTGTCTACGAAAAATGACAAGGGCACAAGGTCCACTGAAACTACGATGCTGGGCTCGGACGTAGTGTGGAGGCCATCCACATTTAAAACAGTGACCGTATTGGTTTGTGCAGTGCTCGAAAGAGCGGACGAAGAAACTGGTTCCGGAAGATTTGCTGGACGGGAATTGCACACGGACTGAAAATGTCCGATTTTTCCGCACGCAAGACAAGTGCGGTTTCTCGCGGGACACTGCGCAAAATTGGCTAAATGCCGAGCCGATCCACAACGAAAGCAATGCGCGGTTGCGCTTGGAGAAGAAAATTGCGAACGCGAATTAGGAGCTCAGTGCTGTTCCTGAAAACCGGAATTTGACGGAATGGGGTCGCCATATTGTCGGCTTCCTCGACCCCGTGACGCAGAGGGGCCGCCATGTTGGCCGCCGCGCCGAGACGAAGATGAAGGGCCGCCATGTTGACGCGTCCCGTGAAACGAAGAGCCGCCGCCTTGGCCCCCCGCAGCAGAAAGTTGCTGCACTGAATGCAGAGCGAATTGCTCCAACTGGGAGCGAATAAGCTCGTCCTGTTGCGCAATCGAGAGGGCTTCGGATAATGAAATCGAGGAGCCCTTTTGAAGCATGCGGCAGCGGACGTTTTGCGAGGTTACCCCGGTGAAAATCTGATGGCGGATCATATCGTCCTCGAGAGCGCCGAAGCCACACGACGCGGCGAGCGTTCGAAGAGAAGTTGTCGCGGCGAGAGAAGAGGAGACGTGAGATGACGTCAAAGGCGGCCGATGGGGCCGTGCCGATCTCGCCACTTTATTCCGCGCCTGAAGCGGAGCCGCGGTGGCTGTCCACGTCCAAACCGCCAGGCCAGAAGCTCGTTCTAATCCTCGCGCAGCTCGAGGTAGCATCAGCTGCGCGAGAGGCGCGGCGCGGTGGTCAAGAAATGATGATGGTGATGATGGCGCTACAGGGCTCCCCCCCTAGCGCTTTGCGCGATTTGAAGGCATGTGAAAAAGAAAGAGAGTGACAAATGCTATATACATGAACGGCAATCCATAAAGTGTTCATTGGGCCAGTCCAGGTTGTCAACGTTTATGGGCCATCAGTAGGCAGCAGTCTCTGGCGGGTGACACTGGGAGTTGCGCAGAGGACGCAGGAGGAAGTACCGGGTCGCTGTGGTAGCCGACAAGCGGGTCTCACGGTGACCTGGTCGGACAGGCCGAGAGTGGACCGTGTGTCGCGAGGTCATGACAGGATGGTAGGTGACAATGTTGGCGCTGGGTGCAGAGGACACTATACTGCCGCCTGTCGAGATTAGAGGTCCCGACAGGGCCCCATGATGGTGGTGGTGGTGATGGTGGTCATGCGCCAGTATCTGCGGCTGGGTGAACGTCGGTATCTGCACCAGGGATTGGTGCTGGTCTGTCTGGAACGCACCCAGTGTGGGCTGGGCCAGCATGGTCTGCGTGGGCAGCATGGCCTGCAGCTGTTGCAGCGTCAGTGGCTGTCCCGGGACTATGGCAAACGAGGGGGGCGACATCATGCGTGGTGGTGCCAGAAAGATGTTGGGCCTTGGCCCCAGGTTCTGTGGAATGACAAGCGTCGGGGTGCCAGGCGGTCCTGGATGTCCCCCATGGGGCCTGGGCCCCGTCTGAGGTCCCAGGGTCAGGCCCGTGGCATGGGGTGGCCGCAGGGCCAGCTGGACCCCCTGTATCTGTCCCAGAGAGCTCTGGGTCTGCCCCAGTGCGCCTTGTATCAGAATAGGGCTGTGGCCCAGGCCCGGAATGTACTGGTTCAGCAGAAAAGTGCCCTGCGCAGGTCCAGCCGGAAACATGCCCGGCTGCGTTGCCGCGGGGTTCCCGATGAGCAGCGGACTCCCCGTGTTGAGCCCCATCGCGGCTCCGCGCTGCACCGTGGTCGCAGGCTGTGGCGCCGGTACAGGCGCGGGCCGCGGTGTGGCCTTGTGCTGGGACGCCCGGGGAGACTGGGACCGCGTGGTCGCCGCTGCCGAAGGTGTCGTCATGTTCGCGCTGCCGCTCGACAGCTTGGGCAGGATCTGTGGCTGTTTCGGCTGGATGAGCCGGGGGGCACCAGAGGTGCGAGGACTGGGGCTGGCCGAAACCACCTGTGCGACGCCAGGTCTCGACGCAGGTGCCTGCTGCGGCGCCACGGGCAGAGGGGCGACGGTGACAGTTGCTTTGGTGGTTGCCGGTGTCGACGCTGACGATGAGGGCAGTCTCTGGCTCCGCGAAGGCACGGCGCTGGGGCCCGTCGTAGACCACGAAACAGAGACAGGGAGAGGGGCGGGGAGCGGGGACGCCGAGGGTGGTCGGCTGCTGGCCGGGGAGGTGCGAGTGGAATGTGGCGAGACCGAGGCACCCGGCAGGCCATTGCTGGCACCAGTGGCAGGTGGCGGAGCGGCAGGGGGTACCGTCGAGGAGCTGACCAGCAGCTGCTGCGAGGAGGAGGCCGAGACGTCTGAGCTGGTGGTCGCGGAAACGGCGAGGGCCACGGTGTGACGTGCCGTAGATTTCACGGAAGACGTGCAGTTGGCAGGCACGTGTGATGAAGCTCCGCACGGGGGCTTTGAGGGAATGTACCTCTCGGAGGGAAGATCAGTCACAGTGGGGGAGCCTTCTACCTCGCGGTCGTGATCAGGTGCAGGAGTGCATGTTTCTGCGACCGGATCAGGTGTAGAAGTAGTCGAAGCCGGGGTACCGAGGTAGCGGTCAATGGAGGGCTGCGGACCGGTTCGTACCTTGCTCTGCGACGCCTGGGAAACCTGCCTAGTGCGGGTAAACGGAAGCGGACGGTACGTGTTGCCGCTGCGGGCGAGCACCGCAGTGCAGAGGGCATTGTAAGGCTGCGGGCTGGTGCTTGAAGTGGCAGCGAGATGGCGCAACTCTACCGGTAGGGCGTCGAGAAGAATGGCGTGCATCAGCAGCTGGTCCGTGATGTCATTCAACGCCAGAACGGCATCGAGCTGCATGAACCATACCTTGGGGTAGGTCGATTGGAACGGCGGCACTGGCGGGCAGAGTTGCGGGAACATGGCAGCGGGCCGTTCGGCGAAGGGCGTGTTCTCCGGGTCAACAATGTCGCGGCGAGAAAAGAGGAGACGTGAGATGACGTCAAAGGCGGCTGATGGGGCCGTGCCGATCTCGCCACTTTATTCCGCGCCTGAAGTGGAGCCGCGGTGGCTGTCCACGTCCAAACCGCCAGGCCAGAAGCTCGTTCTAATCCTCGCGCAACTCGAGGTAGCATCAGCTGCGCGAGAGGCGCGGCGCGGTGATCAAGAAATGATGATGGTGATGATGGCGCTACAAAGTAATGAACTTGGCGACTGGCTCACCAGGCAATTGTCGCCTTTCTTGGAATTTCACGCGTGCGAGATAATCGCACGAAACATCTTTAAAATGCCTATCGAAAAGAGCAACAGCATTCCTGAAAGCATCGCCCGACGCTGGTGTCGGCGACGCGTTGGTGGCTTCCAAAGTATAGAAGAGCTTTATCCCGGCAGGGCCCAACGCGTTGAGCAGCAGGGCCTTGCGACGCTCGGGCTTGCTGGCGTCCTCCCCGACCGCGTCTGCGTAGGCCTGAAACACCAATTTCCAGTCCGCCCACGGAAGTAGCGGGTCTCCGGGCGAATGCAGAAATAGGGGAGGTGGAATAGGAGACGCCATTTCACGTAAGAAGAATGGAGAGGTGCAGTCGAGAAGAAAGTGACGCCAGTTCACTGTTTGAAGAAGACGACAGAGGTGGCGTAGCTGAATGAAGAAGGAATGAAGCGACGCAGCACGCAGGAGCCACCTTGCTGGGAACAAAGAGCGTCTAGGGTTATCAGAGTAGGTCCGTTAGAAGCACAAAACAGACGAACACGGAAAACGAAATGGGTTCTTATCCCATCCTCGACGCCATTGCTGTGTTGGGGGCTGGCTGGTCCCGACGAAGCAGAAGAAGAAGACGGCCGACGGGGACACCGACCAGCCCGAACACGCGGGTTGGCGCGAAGCGCCGAAAGAAAGCACAACCGCACTCCACGGTTACCTAACACACACTCCTTTATTTTACAGTCGTCTTGAAATCCTAGGTGCCAGAGCGGCGCCCCCTGGCATTCTCACATGTCAATCCGAAACCGAAACTGAAAACCCAAAACACAACAAGCTGCCCACACTGCATTTCTCATTACGCTGCTTTAGGTTTATGACCACCATCTTTTTATTTATGAGTCTAAGTTACATGATGAGTATTTTAGTAGGCCTTTCTATAGGGCTGCGATTAGCCTGCACGTTTACCTGTGTTGCAACTTTGTAACTAGACAACACTTCGGAGTACCTTAAACGTTAGGGCATAATGAAGATACACATTGCACACTTGCATTTGTAGAAGCCGAGTTGTGTATAAACCGATTATTCTGTAGTGTGCGTGCGCGAGTGTGCATGTGTGTGGGCGTGTGTGTGTGTGTTTATACGTTAGCAGAACGTGGGAAGGTTAATAGAAATGTTGTTTTTTGGGTTGAGCATATCTTAGCACACATACGAAAAGTCACATTGTAATATGCTTGAACGCGGCCTATCAGACCTTGGAACTGTGTCTGGCTATTTTCATTAAAACGACCTCTCCTTATTGCAAATTATCGTAGTGATCGGCTCTGGTGAGATCTGTTCCGGCGGGTATAAGTATGACCACCGCTTGAGCATTTATCTCATCACCGAACCAACTTAAAACACTCGCGGCCAAGATTCCTGCTCAAAATCTCACAGAATGCTAAGCCTTGAGTAACACCACGACCCATTTTTTCGTGTGCAGATTTTATACATCGTAAAAGAATGAAGCAATGATATTGTGATAGCAGCAGCACTTAGTTTTTAAATCATGTCAGCACGAAGCGACAAAAAAAATGCGTTTAGGGGTTGAACCCCCTACACCACTGTCGCTGGTTATGCGACGGCAACGGGCTGGTTACAGGCACGTTGCTGCAGCTAACAAGTCGGGCCAAATGACGGCACATGTGCCATTGTAACTAGTTCCTTCTTTTTGTCCTGTTTGCGTCATTCATAAGAGCATTTACGAGACGTACAAAAGTCTCGTAGATGCAATGGCCGCAGCTACAGAAGTCAGAACTACAGCTTTCACGCTATCTTGGAAAACTTCCGCTTCTTGGCACATTAACGATGCCGGTTTCCTACGAAAGTACAATAGTGCGGTGCAGTTTGACTGTTATAGGCTGCAATGGCCCCGGTCTTTTCTGTCATGATCTACTGAAAAAATTAACATATGAACGCATCCAAGTTCTTAACGTGTATCCGCAGCCTTCAAATTTAAGTAAAGATCAGGAGGTCGTTCCGAAGCTGCCCCAACAAAGTGGCCATAACGCAACAAACGTTTGGATCACTTATATGGCCGCCCATTCGTACGCACAGCCCACGCCTTAAGGAGCTTCGCCCCTAAAAATCACAGCATATCACAGAGTGAATGATAATGAGCGGGGTGAAGCTTCTGAAAGCTTTATCGGTAAGCCGTGAATCATCCGCTGGCCGCGTCTACACGTCCGTCTGTCTGTCAGTGTGTATGTTCGTTCATCTGTCTGCCTGCCGTATGTTCGTCTTTCTGTCCGTATGTTCGTCCGCCCGTCTGTATGTATGTATTGTAGCATGGCTGAGTCACTCTGACATAACCAGCCATTTGGTTAAAATCATGTGACCTGCTACGTCACCATTCTTTCCTATATATCTGCTTTGTTTCTACAAAGGTTGTTCATCCCCCGACTGCAGGCCCGCTCACATTGTGGCAGCGGTGCTAAGCTGAAATGGGCACGCCGCCAGTCTTTTAGCCGTCAACGATCTTGCCGCCGCCAAAACCGTTGGATACATAGGAAACTTGGATGGAAAACTTGGAAGAGTGAGTTCACGCTATTCTCCACTGCTACCCGTTTGACGAAACAAGCGAAAGAATCACACTGTCATCCTTTATGAAAGGGATCTCACGAACGCGTGGCCTGCGCTCTGCGGCGGCTGCTTACAGTACCATCAACCGACAGCAAAAGAAAACACGTTCGCTTTCGGCGTCATCTGTTACCGAAAAAAATAAAGAGTTTTGGGTGGTAGACAAGCGCTGTTAGATTGTACTTTCTCTGTGCTCACGCCTGCAGTGCGTAGTCCACTGCCAACATCACTAACGTTGTTTGCGACCACGGCGCAACCTACAGTAATCGCCCGCTATTGCTCGCCGTGCGAGCAAACAGGGAACGTAATCTAACTAGTTTTATTGCTTGGCCATAGAGGACGCGAAAAGTGAGCGTGCTTTCTTCACTTGTCGGTTGATAAAGCTGTAGGCAGCCGCCGAAGCGCAGGCCACGCGTTCCTGTGTTCCCTTTCATACAGAACGACAGTGTACAAGCAGCCACGTTGCTAGCGATTATTGGTGAAGAGGTAAGGAAGGTATACACCACCTTCACGTTTGAGGCGGAAGAGGACAAAAATAATGTAGACGTCCTAATTGCCAAGTTTGAAGAGTTCAACAAAGCGGAGACAAACTTGACCTATCATGAATTTCTATTTGGGTCTAGAAACCAAAGGGAAGGCGAAGCTTTCAATTTGTGGCTGACGGAGCTACGAATGTTAGTTATAAACTGTGAATTTGGTGTAATAGAAGACCGGGTACTGCGTAGTCGCATTATTCTGGGTATTCGAGACAAGAACCGGCAGCAGAAATTGATTGCGAAAACTCTTCGTACAAAAACACTGTCGAGATTTGTCGCATGCAAGGCAAACAGCTGTTTCTCGAAATCTATGAAACCGCGGAGACAGTGCAGGACACGGCAGTTAACGCAGTGGGAAAAAAAAGGGGGTGCATGTGGCAGGTGCGGCTATCGCGAACACCGTGGCGAATGCTGCCTCGCCACCGGCAGAATATGCAATAAGTGCGGAGGGCTTAACCACTTTGCGCAAGCATGCAAATCGGCACCGCCTTCGCGATCCTTCCCCCACAAGAAGAAAGAACTACAGGAATTATGCGCAGACGCCGACGATGTTTTTTTTGCAAATGTTAGCCGTGAGCACACTCAACACAGACCACTGGGCCGCGACAGTGGACATTGAAGGACAACCAGTGCCCTGCAAATTAGACCTGGGGGCGAATTGTTGCCATTTCCAACATCGCAAAGCTACCGTTTCTACCAGAGCTGGCTTGCCGAGTCGTGCTAACGGCATTTTTCGGCCACAAGGCAACCGCCCAAGCAATAGTGCGCTTGCGTCTTTCAGCCAATGAGAGAATGGTCCTCGAAACATTTTACATCAAAAAGCAAAGGGCAGCAGTGACTTTGAGTGGTTCAGCAGCCGAACGCCTTGAATTTATCCGCCGGGTACAACACATTGATGTCAATCAACTTTACCCGTCGGCACAACCTTTTGCAGATGTCTTCACAGGACTGGGTGAGCTCAAGGACTACAAGTACGAGATAAAACTCAAGCCCGGCGCAGTGGGTGTCATTGTACCGGCTCGGAGAATCCCCATGGCCCTAGTGGACAAGACTGGCGGAACATCAGCGTATGGAAGATCAAGGCGTCATAAAAAGGTAACAGAGCTTACAGAAGGGTCCAGCCACATGGTTAGAGTTGTTAAAAGAGACAAAGTTCGAATTAGCCTAGACCCACTATCGCTCAATCAAGCCAATCTCCGGGAAAACTATCCCATGCCAACGGTGGGTGATGTCACTCCTAGGCATGCCGGTGCAAAACTATTTTCCCCGCTTGATGCGGCATCAGGGTTTTGGCAAATTCGGCTTAGTGAATCGAGCTCCAAACTTTGCACCATGAGCACACCCTATGGTCACTATTAGTTTCTTCGTACACCGGTTGGAAAGGCTTCGGCCCCCGAAATTTTCCAAGCAGCAATGCACCGTGATTTGGAAGGCCTGTCCTGTGTGGCGGTCGTGATGGGTGACGTATTAGTATAGGGCAGAACTAAAGACGAGCACGACCACAGCCTAAAAATTGTGTTGTCCCATTGTCAACAGCACAACCTTCGACTTAACCCCAAGAAGAGTGCGTTTCTGCAGCCAGAGGTTTGGTATCCGGGACACATCTTCACTACAGAAGGCTTACGCCTTGATTCGGAGAGGGTACAAGACATACTAGGAATGCCTGAACCGACTAACAAGAAATAACTGCACTTCGCACGATGAATTACGTGCAGCGATTCATTGTCAACATGGCAGAGGTAACCGCTCCGCTTCGAACACTGTTACGTAAAGATATTTCATGGGTTTGGACAGAGGCGCAACAAAAGAGTTTTGAAACCTTGCGTCAATCCTTGACAAAAGCACCCGTTTTATGTTTCTTCAACTCTCCAAAAGCCTTTCATTCTCTCAGTCGACGCAAGCCAATTAGGAATCGGCGTAGTTATAATGCAAGACGGACGCCCTATTGCTTTTTCGTCCCGGTCGCTCACTAAGGCGCAACAAAACTATGCACGTATTGAGAAGGAAATGCTGGCGATAGTGCATGGTTGCACGAGGTTTCATGACTGGAGGCGGAAATGTTGTAGGCCCGTGTACTCAGATTTGGGTGCACGTTAAAGAACCCCAGGTGGTGAAAATTTCCGGAGCCCTCCACTGCGGCGTCTCTCATAATCAAATAGTGGTTTTGGGATGTTAAAGCCCAGAAATCAATCGAGGTTCATGACTATGTTTTGGTCAAGCGGAAGTGATTGTAGCGACCGACCACTGGCCTTTAGTACCGATACTTAGCAAGCCACTGCATTAGTGTCCCCTCCGCTTGCAACGCACGAGGCTGCCATGCAGCGCTAACCAATCAAACTGGTGTATAAGCCAGGCAAAGAAATTTTTTTTTGCTAATGCTTTGTCGCGTTTCCCGAGTAAAGTGAGCATGTGCGAGGAAGCTGCGCACTTTCAAGTAAATGTGCTTGAATTTGTTTCAGCCTCGGAACCCCGCCTAAAAAGTATTCTCACAGTAACAAACAACCATGCCGTTCTCTCCAAGCTGCGGGAATATGTGCTGACCAGTTGGCCTGACAAGCACGAGGTTCAAGAAGGCATCCGCCCCTACTGGTCTTATCAGAAGGAGATAGACACACAAGACGGGCTTCTATTCCGCAGCATCAAGGTGGTCATACCAAGTTCGATGAAAGCAGAAACATTGGCTGTTTCGCATGTCGCACATCCCGGAGCCGATAAAATGAAAACGCGAGCACAAAGCACCATGTTCTGGTCCTGCCTGGCAAGCGACCTAGAGCAATTTTGCTGAAATTGCAAATTCTGCCAAAAGCATCAGCCACGAAGCGCAAAGATGCCGCTTTTGAGCCATGAGGTTCCAAACCTGACCTGGGAAGCGGTAGGAATAGACTTATTCTCTTGCGGGGGCCGAAAGTTTGCCATAATTGTCGATTTTTATTTCTTCTTTTTTGAGAATAAGGAATTTCGCCATACCCCTGCTAATCAGCTGAAGTCATCGGGCACAAAACTTTTTTTCGGTTCATGGATTACCGCTTAAACGGTGCAGCGATAACGGGCCGCTATTTACACAACAGAATTCAGACTTCTTATATAGGCTCGGCATTACCCACGTAACGTCAAGCCCCCTATCATCCGTGCTCAAATGGTATGGCTGAGAGGGCAGTGCAAGAAACCAAAAAATATTTAAAAAGTGCTCTCTCAAAAGCCCCATTTCCTCATGGCTCGGCTTGAATGGCGTAATACACCATGAGATTCTGTTTTGAACTCCCCTATGCAGAAACTGATGAGAAGGCAGACGAGGACCCTGCTGCCCGTACCCGCAAGCCACCTGGCGCCGGAGACTGTGCACAACCGAGGCGTCAATAACCGTTTCCAGGAAAATTGCCAACGCCAGAGAATCTAGTACAATCGTTGCTCCGGAAACCTGCCACCGCTGTCACCTGGCCAGAGGGTGACTACATACGATACCCGTAAAAAGACTTGGACACTTGCGGTCTTTCTTGGGCCAGCTGACACGCCGCGCTCCGTGGTGGTGAAAACTGAGGAGGGCCAGGAAATTATATGCATTCGCGAGCATCTACGAGACGCACCTAAACATACCAAAGACAGTCCTCGTGAGGTGTCCGAACGACTAGACGACGCCCAGTCCGCTCAAGAGCTATGTAGAAGCACAAGGACAACCGGAAGCCCTCCCGCTACTGACAACCAGAAAAAGCTGTGTAATTAACTTCTTTCCTAAGAAAAGGAGGATGTAGCATAGCTGAGTCACTTTGACGTAATCATCCATTTGGTTAAAATCGCGGGACCTGCTACGTCAGCATTCTTTCCTATATCTGCTTCGTTTCTACCGCAATAAACGTTGTTCATCACCCGAATGCAGGCCTGTTGTTTGTGTGTGTGTGTGTGTGTGTGTGTGTGTGCGTGCACGCGCGTGCGTGCGTGCGCGTGTGTGTGCGCGCGCGTGCGTGTGAGTGCGTGTATGCGTGTGCGTGCGTGTGTGCGTGTGCGCACTCGTTTGTGCGTGCGCGTGTGTGTGCGTGTGTGTGCGCGTGCGTGCACGTGCATGTGTGTGCACGTGCGTGTATGTGTGTGTGTGTCTGTATGTATGTGTGAGTGCGTGTGTGTCTGTATGTATGTGTGCGTGTGTGTGTCATATGTATGTGTGCATGTATGTATGTATGTATGTATGTATGTATGTATGTATGTATGTATGTATGTATGTATGTATGTATGTATGTATGTATGTATGTATGTATGTATGTATGTATGTATGTATGTATGTATGTATTGTATGTATGTATGTACGTACGTACATACGTATGTATGTATGTATGTATGTATGTATGTATGTATGTATGTATGTATGTATGTATGTATGTATGTATGTATGTATGTATGTATGCATGTATGTATGTATGTATGTATGTATTGTAGAGAAGCCGCCGAACACTGAAGTGGGTCAAACTCTCAAGTGTTCTCTAGTGGGTCTACCCAAAAAGGACGCCGCTCACGCTGGGAGTCCATGCTTGGCCGTTACTGTTGCCATTGTGTATACTCGCTGTGTGCCTGCTAATAAACGCCATAACAAATTGGTGGAAAGTGCTACGATCCCCTTCGATGCCCTTGGAACTGCGCTCACGTACCCTGCAATCTACCATGTCCCACGACGCCTCTCAGCAAACGCCTCCTCCCATGCCACCCCCTTGTCCCGGTGTCCCCAGGATCCGAGATCCACCCATCTTCACGGGCGCCGATGGCACTGACGTGGAGGACTGGCTCGCCATTTACGAGCGCGTGAGCGTCCCCAACAAATGGGACGAGGACGGCAAGTTGACAAACTTGGTGTTCTACCTTGCGGGCGTTGCAAGCTTGTGTTACAACAACCACGCGTCCGATTTTGCAACCTGGTCCGATTTCAAGACCGCCATCACCAACGTTTTTGGCCGCCCTGCCGTTCGTAAGCTGCAAGCCGAGCAGCGCTTACGCGAACGCGCTCAGCAGGCCAGTGAATCATTCACCAGTTACATAGAAGATGTCCTGGACCTGTGCAAGAAATCCAACGACAGCATGTCCGAATCAGACAAGATACGGAACGTCATGAAGGGCATTGACGATGTTGCCTTCACGATGCTGCTTGCCAAAAACCCAGGCACAGTAGCTGAGGTCATCACGCTGTGCCAGAGCTACGAGGAGCTCCGCCGGCAGCGTTTGATGACCCGTCACTCCACACCACGAGATACAGGGCTTGCATGATTGGAGGTGAGCTGTGATCAAGTGGCACTGCTGGCAGACCTCAAGCCCTTCATACGTGAGGAAATCGCGCGGCAGTTCTCTATCCTGCCCTTTGCCCACCCACCGGCTGCTCAACAATCGGTCACTACTATTCTTCCACCCATCCGCCGAGAAATTGAGCAGCAAATAGTGGAGGTCATGCCTGCGTACCAACCACAACAGCTTCCGGCCCCTGCGCCACAAAGTTACGCCCAAGTGGTCACCAGGCCGCCTCCAGTCGTTCAACCGCCCGCCCCACTGACTTACGCCGAAGCTGCCGCACGAACACCATCCTTTGCAGCGGGTATGCCGGCTACGTATGTTGACGTGACCTCTCAGACTCAGCTCCAGCATCCCCTGTAGCCTTTCCAGCCACCGTTCCGTCCATCAGCTCTTGCGTCATGGACAAGACCTACCCCAGCGAACCGATGGCGCACACCCGACAACCGGCCCATCTGCTTTGCCTGCGGTTACGCCGGTCACGTAGCCTGTTATTGCCATCGCGTACAGCCGGCTCCAATTTCTTCGCCTGTTGCTGGCCATCTCAGCCGTCCCTATCACGACGAACCACCGTCTATGCCACCGCCGTCTCGCCCAGGTCCATCTCCTCGAAGGTCGCTGTCTCCTTGACGTGGTTTCCTGTCCTCGATGAGGCCAAGTTCGGCTACTCATGAGCGGGAAAACTGGTCGTCGCAGTCCCCGAGGCAAGGACTGCGATGCTATTGCAATGTGAAAGCCTTCAGAGCCGCCCATCTAATGTCATAGACGTGCTTGTGGACGGTGTTCATGCATGTGTTCTTATTGACACTGGAGCTGCAGTACCCGTTATGGACGAAAACATTTGCCGCTTGCTTCGAAAAGTGACGAAGCCGATTTCTGGGTTGTCCCTTCGTACTGCCGGTTCGCATCGTATCCATCCTTCAGCAGAGTGCACAGCTCGCGTTGTCGTTCAGGACGTTCTGTATCTCGGTCAATTCATCATCATTCCTGCATGCTCTCATGACGTCATCCTGGGGTGGGATTTTCTCTCCCGCAACGACGCCGTCATCCATTGTGCCGATGCCGAAATTGAACTCTCACCCTTCTCGCATTTGACACCGGAAGACAGTCCCTCGAAACTGAGCAAGATTCTCGTGAAAGACGATACCATAGTGCCCCCAAGCTCGGCGATGGGTGTGTCTGTCTGCTGCGCTGGACTCTCCGACACAATTGCACTCGTTTCGCCATCCGACCGTGCTTGCCTAAAGAAAGGGTTGCTAGTACCTTTTGCGACCGTGCAAATCACCCAGAGCAACGCCGCTATTTTTTGACCAACCCATCCCCGTACACTGTTACCTTGGTTCGAGGGGAATGTCTCGGCAGAGTAGAACCAGTGGATGACGCAGAAGTCCTGGACGTACCTGATGACTCGCGTTGTCCCAATCCGCGTACCGTCAGTGCTGTTTTCACTTATGATTCATCATCTCCTGATGTATTTGGCCCCTACATTGATGACAATCTTACGTCGGTACAGCGTTCCCAGCTTCTGGACCTGCTGCGAGAATATCATTCTTCTTTCGATGTCGGGCGAAGTTCTCTCGGTCGCGCGTCCGCTGTTACACATCGTATCGACACTAGTGCCCATCCACCATTACGGCAACGTTCCTACCGCGTGTCGCCTGCTGAACGTCGAGAAATTAACGAGCAGGTTGATAATATGCTCAGACGCGACGTTATTCGGCCCTCGGACAGTCCATGGGCGTCTCCTGTTGTTTTTGTTGCGAAGAAAGATGGTTCTGTGCGGTTCTGTGTGGACTACAGGCGGCTCAATAAGATCACTCGCAAGGATGTTTACCCACTGCCGCACATCGATGACGCAATTGACAGCCTTCACGCAGCCGAATTTTTTTCTTCTCTCGATCTGCGCTCGGGGTACTGGCAAGTACCCATGGCTGATGACGCTCGACCGAAGACTGCGTTCATCACACCTGACGGCTCGTACGAATTCAACGTCATGCCGTTTGGTCTATGTAATGCACCTGCGACATTTTAGCGCATGATGGACACCGTTCTGCGCAACTTGAAATGGCACACGTGCTTGTGTTACCTCGATGACGTTGTTGTGTTCGCCCCAGATTTCTCCACGCATCTCCAACGTCTGAAAGAAGTTTTCGCATGTGTGAGCAATGCCGGCTTGCAACTAAATCTGAAGAAGTGCCGCTTTGCAGCACGGAAACTCACCATCCTAGGGTACGTCGTGTCTAAGGATGGCATTCTTCCTCACCCCACCAAGCTTTGGGCCGTGGCTGAATTCCCCAAACCTGCGTCCTTCAAAGAACTGCGTAGTTTCGTGGGCCTGTGCTCATACTTCCGACGCTTCATACGAAACTTTGCTACGATTATATCAGCACTGACGAAGCTCCTGGGAAGTAACGGGCCCCTCAATTCGTGGTCGTCTGAGTGCGACGACGCGTTCGCGAAGCTCCGTCACTTGCTGGCGTCTCCTCCCATTCTACGCCACTGCGTCCCTACGCCCCGACGGAGGTGCACACAGACGCCAGTGGTGTAGGCCTCGGCGCTGTCCTGGCGCAGCGCAAACCCGGATTCCCTGAATATGTCGTAGCATATGCAAGCCGTACGCTCACGAGAGCCGAGACAAACTACACCGTCATGGAGAAAGAGTGTCTGGCGATCGTCTGGGCTCTTACGAAGTTTCGACCTTAATTGTATAGTCGCCCATTCGATGTCGTCACCGACCATCATGCACTATGATGGCTTTCATCATTGAAAGATCCCTCAGGCCGTCTCGCCCGTTGGGCTCTTCGCTTACAAGCCTACGACATCCGCATGCTGTACCGCAACGGACGCCAGCATGCTGATGCCGACGCCCTCTCGCACTCCCCTCTGATTGAAGGTGATGTGCTCTGCTGAGTATCCTCAGCTGCTGTTTCTGCCGTTGATGTTGAAACCATCGCTACCAAACAGCGAAAGAATAATTGGATCGGCATGCTCATCGATTTGCTCTCTGATCCATCCGCAACGCCATCCACGCGTGCCTTGCGTCGTCGAGCTTGCCATTTCGCCATCCGTGACGGCCTTCTACACCAACGCAATTACGACGCCGATGGCCAGCAGTGGTTACTCGTGATACCCTTCAGTCTGCGGTCAGAAATATGTAAATCATTTCATTCTGATCCGCAATGCGCGCGTTCTGGGGTATTCAAAACCTACCATCGCATTCGACAACGCTACTTCTGGCGCGGGATGTACCGCTACGTGCAGCATTTCGTTCGCTCCTGCCTCGCTTGCCAACGCCGTAAACTGTCAGCACACATGTCGCCAGCCAGTCTGCAAACGTTACCTTGCCCTGAGTGTCCGTTTGGGCGCATAGGTATGGATTTGTATGGACCACTTCCTCTGACGTCGGCTGGTAACCGCTGGGCCATCGTCGCCGTAGATCATTTAACGCGATACGCCGATACCGCCGCTATCCCTGCGGCTACTGCACGTGATGTTGCGCCCTTCCTACTGCATCAATTCATACTGCACCACGGTCCACCTCAGGAGCTTCTCAGCGATCGAGGCCGTGTCTTCCTGTCAGAAGTCGTCGAAGCCATTCTCACGGAGTGCCATTTTGTCCACCGCAAAACAACTGTTTACCACCCGCAGACGAATGGCCTGACCGAACGCTTTAACCGCAACCTCGGCGACATGCTTTCGATGTACGTCGCCGCCAACCACACGAATTGGGATACTATATTGCCCTTCGTCACTTACGCCTACAACACTGCCCCTCAGAGCACGACCGGTTTTTCACCTTTCTTCTTGCTGTACGAAAGGCACCCGTCACACACCATCGACACGATACTCCCGTACACGCCGGATCCATCTGAGTGTGCACCTATTTCCGAGACAGCCAGGCTTGCTGAAGAGTGTCGCGAGCTGGCCAAGACATTTACGACACATGAGCAAGAGCAGAAGAAGAGTATTCATGATGGCTCCGCCACTTCTGAACTCACGTTCCTTCCTGGTTCTCTTGTATGGCTCTCAATCCCGACCTCTGTAGCTGGCCTTTCTTCCAAACTACTCCCGAAGTATGAAGGTCCCTACCGTGTGATTGAGCGCACATCTCCAGTCAACTATTTTGTCGAGCCAATTGAACAATCTTCGGACATGCGCCATCGCGGGCATGACATAGTCAACGTGGAGCGCCTGAAGGCTTACTATGACCCGCTCGTAGTGACAAGCTGTTAGGTCGCCAGGCGGCTCCCTCTTCGACACCGGAGTAATTGTAGCGAAGCCGCCGAACACTGAAGTGGTTCAAACTTTCAAGTGTTCTCTAGTGGGTCTACCCATAAAGGACGCCACTCGCACTGGGAGTCCGTGCTTGGCCGTTACTGTAGCCATTGTGTATACTCGCTGTGTGCCTGCTAATAAACGCCATAACAGTATGTATGTATGTATGTATGTATGTATGTATGTATGTATGTATGTATGTATGTATGTATGTATGTATGTATGTATGTATGTATGTATGTATGTATGTATGTATGTATGTATGTATGTATGTATGTATGTATGTATGTATGTATGTATGTATGTATGTATGTATGTATGTATGTGTATGTATGTATGTATGTATGTATGTATGTATGTATGTATGTATGTATGTATGTATGTATGTATGTATGTATGTATGTATTGTAGTGAAGAGTAATGCCCACTACTAAAGCGACATCGACAAGTTGGCGCGAGGAACGAGCTAAGACTGCCTGGTTGTTGCTGCGACGCTGCCAGTACACCCGGCCAGCTCTTGCTGCTTTTGTACAGATGCTGATACCGCTTTTGATCTTGCATTTACATTACCTTTTGGTGGAGAGTGCTGCGGTCTTCCCCAGTCCTGGAACTGCGTAGCCGAAAGCTGCCGTCCGTCATGCCTGACGACGCTGTCTTCACACCCCCATCGGCTTCGGCAACAGGACCTGTCCCGGTGCCCAGCTCTTGCGAGAACCCGACATCTTCAGCGGCACCGACGAGAAAGACGTTGAGGATTGGCTGAAATCTTATGAACGAGCCAGCGCTACTAACAAATGGGACGATCCCACAAAGCTTGGTACCATGATGTTTTATTTAACGGATGTTGCCAAGCTGTGGTACAGAAACCATGAGGCGGATATCCCCACCTGGACGACCTTCAAAGCCTGCATCGCAGATGTTTTTGGACGCCCTGGTGTGCTCAAACTGCGCTCAGAACAACGTCTATGTAGCCGGTCCCAACAAACTGGCGAAACATTCACTAGCTACATCCAGGACATCCTCGGCCTCTGCCGGCATGTCGACCCGACGATGGCGGAAACTGACAAGGTACGACACATCATGAAAGGCATTTCCGACGACGCCTTTCAAATGCCACTTTCGAAGAACCCTGTCACTGTCTCTGAGCTCATCGAGTTGTGTCAGAGTTTCGACGAGTTCAGACGACAGCATCTTCTCACGCGACGCCCTAACGTCGCAGATGCCACACTCTCAAGCCTTACAACCACGTCTGACCATGAGTCCCTGCTATCGCAGATAAAGGAGTTTGTTCCTGCTGAAGTCGCTCGTCAGCTATCGCTGCTATCGATAGTCGGCCAACCACATTCGCCTCTTCCAGCAAACCTTCGCCAGGCCATCCAGGAGCAAGTTTGCGCGGCTCTGCCATCTGCCCGTGACGCTTCACCATTGCCGACCCCCGTTGTCTGTGCCGAGGTAAATGCACCTCTAAGCTATGCTGAAGTGGCCGCTCGACCACCTCTTCAGACTTTTACGTCACTGCCATCAGCCGTGCTACCGTGACCTACTACTGCTCGGTTCGCTCAGCCAAGGTCCCCCCAGAGTAGTGGACAATGGCGTACAGTCGACAATTGGCCCATATGCTTTGCCTGTGGCCTACCTGGCCACATAGCGCGACACTGTCGTCGACGCGTCCCTGTCTGCCACCAGAGCTACCACCAGAGCTTCGAACCTGCCCCTTATGTGACACCGCGCCCTTAGTTCACAGGATCTCAGCCTCCTGACCAGATGTCTTCATACGCCGACCACCGCCCTTCTGTTAACCGTCGCTCGCCATCACCTCGACGCCGCTCGCCATCTCCGATGCGTCGTCGTCATTCATCGCCGGAGCGGGAAAACTGATTGCCGCAGTTCCAGAGGCAGGAACTGCGTCGCCAGCGAAAAGACCAAGGCCTCTCTCTTCCCCAACGAATGTTCTCGACGTATATGTGGACGGCGTCGCTGCACTCGCTCTTGTCGACACTGGTGCCGCAGTTTCAGTGATCAGTGCCAGACTCTGCCGCTTGCTCAAAAAAGTTATGACACCAGTAGCAAGTATATCACTTCGTACAGCCAGCGCAGAGCACGTCACGCCAGCCGCTGCCTGTACTGCTCGCATCGCGATTGATAGCCTCATCTATGTCGTTGAATTACTAGTTTTCGTTTCCTGCTCCCATGACCCCATTTTGGGTTGGGACTTTCTCTCTGCTAACAAGGCCGTCGCCGACTGCTCCCGCGTTGAGGTAGAATTTGAAGTGTTTGGCGACGCGCCGTTAAATGATGCTCTTGAAACTGGGGACAAACTATTTGTTGCTGAAGACGTCATCATACCGCCGCACTCTTCCGCTCTTACCGTGGTATCTTGCAACTCGCTCGCCGGGTCGAGTGCCCTTTTCATGCCATCTGCCCTTTTCGTTTGCCGAGAGTGTTCGCCGCTACCTTATGCCCTTCTAGAACTTCATCATGGCGTCAGCAGACTGCTCATCTTGAACCTCTTGTCATGTCCTGTAACACTACTTCAGGGTGAGTGCGTCGGGTGGGTTTACAGTCTCGACCCTTCTGCAATTTCTGACATGTTGACTGGTTCTTCCGCCAAACACGAAGTCGCCGGAATGACTTGTGCCTCTTCGCCGCAGACTACTAGGCCTGACGTACTCAGCAGCTCCATCGCCGACACGTTAACCATTTCGCAACGTGCTCAGCTTCTACGACTGCTGGATAAGTTCCGTTCTTCCTTTGACTGTCAGCATACTCCCTTTGGCCGCACGTCCACTGTGTGTCACCGCATCAATACGGGTACCAATGCGCCATTGCGTTAAAGACCTTATCGCGTGTCCGCAGCCGAGCGCCAGGTTATCGATGATCAAGTAGCTGACATGCTCAAGCGTGGCGTCATCCAGCCTTCGAATAGCCCTTGAGCATCTCCAGTCGTTCTCATCAAGAAGAAGGACGGGTCGATTCGCTTCTGTCTTGACTACCGTCGTTTTAACAAAATAACTCGAAAAGACGTTTATCCCTTACCGAGAATCGACAATGCCCTTGACTGCCTCCAAGGTGCGGAGTACTTCTCTTCTATTGATCTACGGAGTGGCTACTGGGAAGTCTCTCTGGCACCTGAAGATCAGCCTAAGACGGCCTTTGTCACACCTGATGGCCTTTACGAATTCTGTGTCATGCCTTTGGTCTTTGCAACGCGCTCGCAACATTTGAGCGGATGATGGATAATCTTTTGCGTGGCCTTAAGTGGAAAACATGCTTGTGCTACTTGGATGACATAGTTATATTTTCACCAGAATTTCCAACGCATCTCCGCAGGCTAGATGAAGTACTGCAGTGCCTAACTGACGCCGGCCTTCAGCTCAACCTGAAGAAATGCCGCTTTGGTGCAAACAAGCTCACCATCCTCGGCCATGTTGTCTCTAAAGACGGTATACTTTCTGACACCACCAAGCTTCGGGCAGTTGCAGAGTTTCCTAAACCTGCGTCTCCGAAGAATCTGCGCAGCTTTCTTGGCCTCTGTTCCTATTTCCGCCGCTTTATTCGGAATTTTGCGATGATTAGCGCCCCCTTGACTGAACTTCTGCGCAGTGACTCGAAAAGTTACGCTTGGTCACCCGCCTGTGACGATGCTTTCAAAACGTTGCGCCACCTGTTAACCTCGCCGCCAGTCTTGCGTCATTTTGACCCGACTGCCCCGACTAGGTACACACCGATGCCAGCGGTGTTGGACTCGGCGCAGTGCTCGCGCAGCGCAAATCGGGATCCGAGGAGTACGTAGTCGCGTACGCAAGCCGTACCCTCACCAAAGCGAAAAAGAACTATTCTGTGACAGAGGAGTGTCTGGCAATTAAATGGGCTCTACGTAAACTTAGACCATACCTATATGGTCACCCCTTCGACGTAGTCACCAATCACCACGCACTTTGCTGGTTATCCACAATGAAAGACCCCTCCGGCCGGTTAGCTCGCTGGGCTTTGTGGTTGCAAGAGATCGACATGCGTGTTGTATACAGGTCTGGTCGACGTCACACTGATGCCGACGCCCTATCAGTTCACCTGTGTCCTCCGAAAGCTCTGCATGTCTATCTACCGTGGACGAAATGGTTGTGCTCCCAGAAAACTGCGACATGGCGTCTGAGCAACGTAAGGATGACTGGATCAGCACTCTTCTGCGATTCCTTTCGGACCCGTCGTCTTCTCCATCTTCTCGAACGTTGTGCCGTCAAGCGGCTCACTTTGAGGTCCGCGATGGCCTCCTTTATCGCAGGAACTACAAGTCCGACGGCCGAAAGTGGCTACTTGTCATTCTACGCCATCTTCGTGCTGCAATATGTTCAGCTTTCCACGCTGACCCTCAGTGCGCACATGCGGGCATCTTCAAAACATACGCTCGGCTTTCCTTCCGGTTTTATTGGCGAGGCATGTACACCATTTTGCGCAAGTACATTTAGTAATGCCCACAGTGCCAATGACAGAAAGCTCTGTCTCATCATAGCTCTGGTCCGATCCAGCCAATACCTTGCCCAGCCAGGCCTTTTGACCGCATTGGAATCGATCTGCACGGGATTCTTCCATTCACGGCTTCCAGAAACCGTTGGCATGTTGTCGCTGTCGACTATTTGACGCGATACGCAGAAACAGCCGATTTGCCTGCTGCCACAGCACGCGACGTGTCCTCTTTTCTCCCGCGTAACTTCATTCTCCGTCACGGCGCACCGCGTGAACTTCTCAGCGATAGAGGACGTGTATTCCTCTCTGAAGTTGTCAACGCACTCCTTGCTGAATGCCATATCATTCACCGCACTACCACCGCCTACCATCCGCAGACGAATGGCTTGACGGAAAGATTCAACCGTACCCTAGGGGACATGATATCAAAGTATGTTGCCTCTGACCACTCCGATTGGGACCTCATTCTCCCTTTTGTGACGTACGCATATAACACTGCTTCACAGGCAACTACGGGCTTTTCGCCGTTTTTCCTGTTATATCGCCGAGACCCTTCCACCACACTAGATAACATTCTACCATACCACCCAGATTCCTCCGAGTCTACGCCTATCTCTGAAGCTGCCCGCCGTGCCAAGGAATGCCGTAAGCTCGCCCAGTCATTTGCCACAGTCGATCAATGGAGACAAAAATCTCGACGTGACGTTAACCAGCCGTACCCTAACTTTGTTCCGGACACTCTTGTGTGGCTTTGGGTTTCCGCTGTGCCTACAGGCCTTTCCTCGAAGCTTGTTTCAAAATACCAGAACCCTACCGCATTGTAACGCAGACTTCACCGGTTAATTACATCGTCGAACCCGTTACGCCATCCACAGACCAGCGCTTTCGGGGTCGTGAAACTGTTCACGTACAGCGGTTGAAACCTTATTACGATCCGCTCGTACTCTGTTCACAGTGAGTCGCCAGGGTGGCTCCTTTTCCGACGGGGGACGAAGTGTAGTGAAGAGGAATGCCCACTACTAAAGCGACATCGACACAATGGCGCGAGGCACGAGCTAAGACTGCCTGGTTGTTGCTGCGACGCTGCCCTTACACCCGGCCAGCTCTTGCTGCTTTTAAGCAGACGCTGATACCGCTTTTGACCTCGCATTTACATTACAGTATGTATGTATGTATGTATGTATGTATGTATGTATGTATGTATGTATGTATGTATGTATGTATGTATGTATGTATGTATGTATGTATGTATGTATGTATGTATGTATGTATGTAGTATGTATGTATGTATGTATGTACGTACGTACGTACGTACGTATGTATGTATGTATGTATGTATGTATGTATATATGTATGTATGTATGTATGTATGTATGTATGTATGTATGTATCAATCACCCCAATCACCCAATCAATCACCCCAAGAACCTTTTATGACAAGCAATCATTGTCCTACAGACTACCTTGTTTGTTAAATTTTTTAAACCGCGAAGATTTCGATCCTTCCTCTAAACAAAACTGTCAGATTAAACACTTCGCCCAACTGATTCATTATCTTCAATGATACTTCTCTCAGAATTTATGCCCATTCTTTCTTTTTTATTATTGCTTTACATGTTCATGCCACTTCATGACCATACATTTGAACTACTCTCTTCTTATCTTAGCACTGTTTTCATAAACTTTTTGTATTACTTTTTTGTGATGTTATACCTGTATGTTTATTTCATCTTTGTTGTACATGATTGACTACCATTCCTGCTGCTTTGTCAACTTGTGAACGGGGACAGGACCTCGTTAAGCTCTTGAGCTTTTAGTCCTGTACTCCACCTTATCTAAAGGAAATAAAATGATTGATTGATTGTATGTATGTATGTATGTATGTATGTATGTATGTATGTATGTATGTATGTATGTATGTATGTATGTATGTATGTATGTATGTATGTATGTATGTATGTATGTATGTATGTATGTATGTATGTATATGTGTATGTGTATGTATGTATGTGTGTATGTATATATGTGTGTATGTAAGTATATGTGTATGTATGTATGTATGTATGTATGTATGTATGTATGTATGTATGTATGTATGTATGTATGTATGTATGTATGTATGTATGTATGTGTGTATTTATATAAGTGTGTGTGAGTATGTATGTATGTATGTATGTATGTATGTATGTATGTATGTATGTATGTATGTATGTATGTATGTATGTGTGTATGTATGTCAGACGCTATTGGAAAACTTCTCTGATCAGCCGAAGGAGGCGTTCAATACCAACAAAGTTGCCTGTGTGCTCCTTTTTGACGGCAGCAAGGCTTTCGATAGTGTCCATCATACCTTGTTATTGGATAAACTTTTTCAGTTAGGGTTTAGGGGTGCTTTCTGGTCATTGTTGGCACAATTCCTCCAAGGCAGTTGTCAACTTTTATCAGTTGAACAATCTCACAGAGCGCTCCAAATCATCGAAACCGGCGTTCCACAGGGATCAATTCTTTGTCCGCCACTATTCAACATTTTTGTAAATGACCTTCACAGCGCGATACCGATTTCTCTTTGTCAATACGCCGACGACACTGTGATCGTGACGACTACAAACAACTTTTATGAGGCGATTACTCTTCTCCAGTCAGCTGCCACTAAAGCCATGGATTGGTTTCGAGATAACCTTATCAATATAATGGTGTCTAAAATTAATCCAATCTGCCTCCATAATCCATTGAAGAAAGTAACCCTTGACTATCCTTTCATTTTGCATTGTTCTGACTGTTCATCCTGCTCTTGTAGTCCATTACAATATTCATCTGTTGTGAAATACCTTCGCTTATACATTGACAGCGACCTTTCCTGGAATAGTAATCTCGCCTATGTTTGAAAAAGACTTCGCGCTGTGTCATGTCTGTTATATAACAAAAGATACAACATGCCGTTTTCAGTAGGTAAGATGATAGCACACGATTTAGGTTACGGTATACTTCGTTACGGAATAACCATTTGCGGACACTGTGCTGTCCGATGGCACAATATAATAAACAGAATATTGCGTTCGATTAAAAAAATGTATGTATGTATGTATGTATGTATGTATGTATGTATGTATGTATGTATGTATGTATGTATGTATGTATGTATGTATGTATGTATGTATGTATGTATGTATGTATGTATGTATGTGTGTATGTATGTATGTAGTATGTATGTATGTATGTACGTACGTACGTACGTACGTATGTATGTATGTATGTATGTATGTATGTATGTATGTATGTATGTATGTATGTATGTATGTATGTATGTATGTATGTATGTATGTATGTATCAATCACCCCAATCACCCAATCAATCACCCCAAGAACCTTTTATGACAAGCAATCATTGTCCTACAGACTACCTTGTTTGTTAAATTTTTTAAACCGCGAAGATTTCGATCCTTCCTCTAAACAAAACTGTCAGATTAAACACTTCGCCCAACTGATTCATTATCTTCAATGATACTTCTCTCAGAATTTATGCCCATTCTTTCTTTTTTATTATTGCTTTACATGTTCATGCCACTTCATGACCATACATTTGAACTACTCTCTTCTTATCTTAGCACTGTTTTCATAAACTTTTTGTATTACTTTTTTGTGATGTTATACCTGTATGTTTATTTCATCTTTGTTGTACATGATTGACTACCATTCCTGCTGCTTTGTCAACTTGTGAACGGGGACAGGACCTCGTTAAGCTCTTGAGCTTTTAGTCCTGTACTCCACCTTATCTAAAGGAAATAAAATGATTGATTGATTGTATGTATGTATGTATGTATGTATGTATGTATGATGTATGTATGTATGTATTGTATGTATGTATGTATGTATGTATGTTATGTATGTATGTATGTATGTATGTATGTATGTACGTATGTATGTATGTATGTATGTATGTATGTATATGTGTATGTGTATTTATGTATGTGTGTATGTATATATATGTGTGTATGTAAGTATATGTGTATGTATGTATGTATGTATGTATGTATGTGTGTATTTATATAAGTGTGTGTGAGTATGTATGTATGTATGTATGTATGTATGTATGTATGTATGTATGTATGTATGTATGTATGTATGTATATGTGTATGTGTATGTATGTATGTGTGTATGTATATATATGTGTGTGTATGTAAGTATATGTGTATGTATGTATGTATGTATGTATGTATGTATTTATATAAGTGTGTGTGAGTATGTATGTATGTATGTATGTATGTATGTATGTATGTATGTGTGTGTATGTGTGTATGTATGTGTTAGTACGTGTCAGTATGTGCATGTACGTGTGTGTGTATGTACGTGTATGTGCGTGTGTGTGTATGTACGTGTGTGTGAATGTGTGTGTATGTACGTGTATTTGTGTGTGAGTGCGTGTGGTGTGTGTGAGTGCGTGCGTGTACGCGCGTGCGTGTGCGTGTGCGCGCGCGTGTGTGTGTGCGTGCGCTTGTGCGTGTTTGCGAGCGCGTGTGCGTGCGTGCGTATGCGCGTGTGTGTTCGTGCGCGTGTGTGTGTGCGTGCGCGCGTGCGTGCGCGTGTGTGCGCGCGTTTGCGCGTGTGGTAAGCGTTTGTGTGCGCATGTGGGCGTGCGTGCGTTTGTGTGCGTGCGTGCGTGTTTGCGCGTGCGCAAGTGCGCGTGTGTTCGCGCGTGCGTGTGCGCGTGTGTGTTCGTGTGTGCGCGCGTGTGTGCGTGCGTGTATGCGTGTGCGTGCTTTTAAGCGTGCGTGTGCGCGTGTGCGTGCGTGTGTGTGCGTATGTGTGCGCGCGTGGTTTTTGTGTGTGCGTGCGTGTGCATGTTTGCGTGTGCTCGTGTGCGTGTGCGTGCGTGCCTGTGCACGTGTGTGCACGTGCGTGCGTTTGTGCGTGTGCGTGTGGGCGTGCGTGTGTGCGTGTGCGTGAGTGTGTGTGTGGATGCGTGTGTGCGCGTGTGTGTGCGCGCGTGTTTGTGCGTGCGTGCATGTGTGCGTATGTGTGTGTGTGAGCGTGCGTGTACGCGCGTGCGTGTGAGTGTGTGCGTGTGCGCGTACGTCTACTTGTGTGTGTGTTTGTATGTATGTGTGTGTGTGTACGTATGTATGTATGTATGTATGTATGTATGTATGTATGTATGTATGTATGTATGTATGTATGTATGTATGTATGTATGTATGTATGTATGTATGTATGTATGTATGTATGTATGTATGCATGTATGTCAGACGCTATTGGAAGACTTCTCTGATCAGCCGAAGGAGGCGTTCAATACCAACAAAGTTGCCTGTGTGCTCCTTTTTGACGGCAGCAAGGCTTTCGATAGTGTCCATCATACCTTGTTATTGGATAAACTTTTTCAGTTAGGGTTTAGGGGTGCTTTCTGGTCATTGTTGGCACAATTCCTCCAAGGCAGCTGTCAACTTTTATCAGTTGAACAATCTCACAGAGCGCTCCAAATCATCAAAACCGGCGTTCCACAGGGATCAATTCTTTGTCCGCCACTATTCAACATTTTTGTAAATGACCTTCACAGCGCGATACCGGTTTCTCTATGTTAATACGCCAACGACACTGTGATCGTGACGACTACAAGCAACTTTTATGAGGCGATTACTCTTCTCCAGTCAGCTGCAACTAAAGCCATGGATTGGTTTCGAGATAACCTTATCAATATAATGGTGTCTAAAACTAATCCAATCTGCCTCCATAATCCATTGAAGAAAGCAACCCTTGACTATCCTTTCATTTTGCATTGTTCTGACTGTTCATCCTGCTCTTGTAGTCCATTACAATATTCATCTGTTGTGAAATACCTTGGCTTATACATTGGCAGCGGCCTTTCCTGGCATAATGATCTCGCCTATGTTTGCAAAAGACTTCGCGCTGTGTCATGTCTGTTATATAACAAAAGATACAACATGCCGTTTTCAGTACGTAAGATGATACCACACGATTTAGGTTACAGTATACGGCGTTACGGAATAACCATTTACGGACACTGTGCTGTCCGATGGCACAATAGAATAAACAGATTATTGCAATCGGTTTAAAAAATATATCTTACGACCTGAACAATAATTCTGAAAAAGACATTTTCAAAACGCTTTTATGCTAAACTTCAATGATCTGTTAATTCAAACGGTTGTTTTAAAACATTTCTTGTCCAAAGAATTCCTGGCTCCGTATGTTACTTCTCGTTCTTTAAGGCCCAAAGCACGTTACTGGAGGCCACGGTGTTCAAAAATGTACGGAACTAGAATACGAGCCCATCACGTACCAACCTATTTCAATGTACTTCCCCCCAGTATTTTGTGCACAAAAACAAAATACAAATTAAAGAAACTGCTATGGCGTATCTGTCTAGAATTGTAATGCATGTCATGTGTTATTTCATATACACCCATTCGCAAGCATGATGATACACAATCATCCAGTGCGGTACTTTGCTTAAGAAGCTTTTGCTATATTTCTTTCTTTTTTTCCTTTACATCTTTTCGGAAGAAGAAGACGAAGTGATTCTTTGTAGAACACATCTCGCTCGTCTCAGTGCTTCTCAGGACTTTTCGCTGCAGTTGTGGGGTGTATTGCCTCGTAGGTTACGGTAATGGATGTACAACCTCACGAGGTGACGTCCGACTCCGGTTTGACCGCGGCCACTACCTCGAGGAAGCGAGGAAACACATTCAGTGAGAGTGATGACATTGAGCTGTACTCCGAATCTTGCGACGAGTCCTCAGACGACGGCTTTCAAACTGTCCTGCACCGCAAGGCCAAGCCACAGATCATCAATCTATCGCCGGAGTCAAGTACAGCCACCGTGGAAACGGCGCCCCTGCGATGGCCCCATTCTATCGTGTTTGTGCCAAAGAACGCTACCGAAAGTCTGCGTGTTCTGAACAGGAAAGCGCTTTCGCTCTATTTTGAGAACACTGTGCCGAACGAGATTAAAGACCTACGGCTTAATACAAGAAGGAACATCCTGGCTGTCGATGTGCGGCACCCGAGTGCGCTGAGCACGCTGCAACAAGTAACACAACTGGGAAACATTGCAGTTAGGTCGATTATACCAGCCGATGGTGCGACCACGTCATGAGTCATTTACGACATTAACACGGAAATCCCAAATGCAGACCTTCCAGTACTTATAAGACCAGCGAGTCAAGACAACGTCATTGTCAGCGTTGGACGGCTTGGTAACTGTGGGCAACTGTGGGCACAGGTTAGCCAGATGAGGACAGAGGATGTTCTAGGACAACGAGAGACTTTTATATACACGAAGATGGACAAAGGGATACACACAACATAAACTCACACATATATACACGCGTTCACGGTCCTACGCGAAAGGGAGTTAATGTTCCTGTTCGTCCACTCACATTCTACTCTTGGGCGTGAACGTTGTGCTTGACTTTGAGCTCTCTGGTAGTCAGGAGGCGGTGTGCCTTGTGCTTGCGGAGTTCGTACCGAGGCGGGGCCCGGTCTAGAAGATAACCGCCAGGGGCATCCCAGTACGGTGGTCAACGCCTGGACTTGCCTGTACACCACCGAGAACAGCGTGTCGCCGACTGCCGCGAACAGACCTGGGACAGCGTCTCGCTCCGAGACCAGAACAGCAGCTGGCCGTGAAGAACGTTGCTTCAGACCAACGTGGGGGTGAGGTGGGGCGATGCCCAGTCCAGGACGCACCCGAGGACTTCAACGCCGGGACGAGGCCCGGACACGGAGGGTCAGAACGAGCAGCCGGGGCGTGGCCCGAACTTGTCCTTGCTCTCTGGGGTTAGCCGAGCTGTCCCCGTGGCTCGGGAGCTTTTCACATGGTACGCGCACGGGCACGCGCATAGGCGCGCTCATAGTTTTACCGCTATCCCCATCATGATGATTCCCGCGCACCTTGAAATACTAAATCGGCCCCGCACACCGATTTTCTATGCCAAAGCATGACGCACACTCTCCAGGGCAGCGTGTTTTTACCACATCTTCCCCCCAGTTCAAGAACAGCGAAACGGTGGGGTAAAAAGGGTAGGCATGTTCATAGAGTAGACAACGTATTACCCGCGTCATGAGTTCTTTGTGTACACACACACACAGACACACACAAAATATATTTACATGGAAAAAGCAACTATTAATGGATCATCTCTAACATGGTCTGTCAAATGCAGTTCTATGCGAAATCTCTCACTTAGTTAGACGTCTCTCGCCGTTTTTTGATTGGGCTTTGACGCCGATCGCTCGCATGACATGTCGTCTGTCCCGTTGACGTCTTCAACATGAGTTGGCCCATGCCATCTCACGGCCTTCTGCCGCCGTAGCAGCAGGAGGGTAGCGGTCGCTTGCAAGCTCCGCCCTAGAGCAACAGCTCTCAGCTGCCGCGTTCGTGCCAGTAGCACACCTGGGTCGTGCCAGCCACCCGGAACGGCAGCAGGACCAGCGGCCCACAGCAAACAGGAACTCGTAACCACTCGGGACGGCAGCCGAAACAGCGGAACCTCGCCTGGTCCCTGGGCCAGTCACCCAGCCGGAGTCGAGGCCTCATTCACCGGTTGTGCAGCTGTCAGGAACGGCAGCCGGAACAGCAGCGGATCGCCTGGTTCCTGGGCCAGTCACCCAGCCGGATTCCAGGACAGTACAGAACCTAGAGGACGTCTCCTGGTTCCCCAGACCGGTCGTCCAGCCATGAACCGTCTGTCTTTGGCCGCTTCGCTTCTTCGAACGCTGTCAGTAACACACGCTGTGTGAGAGTAACGTTCAAAGGCGACTGTCTTCCCGCATACGTGAAGGTTGGCCACTTTCGTCAACAAGTTCGACCGTTCATTCCTAAACCCGTGCAATGCTTCAATTGTCAGAAGATCGGCCATGTAAAGGGTGTTTGCAGGAGCTCCGCAGCATGCCCTTGGTGCGCCGAACCACACGCGGAAGAGAACTGTAGCGCTACCACACTGAAGTGTCCTAACTGTCAGGGTGCTCACAAGGCTTCTTCGAAAGAATGTCCACACATAAAGAAAGAATGTCTTTATGTCCACACATAAAGAAAGAATTTTCTATTCTGAAGCAAATTGTATGAGACAGCTCAACCCATAAAGAAGCTGCCAAGAAAATCCGGCGAAGATGACGTCGCCGTCGAAGGTCTTCACGTCGGAGAGCGCCAACTTCAGGCGATAAGTCGACGCATCAGGAAATATCGCCAGCTGCAGTTTACAGCACGGCAAACACAGACGTTGGAAAAGAGCAAAGGGGCAGACCAGTTCCTACAGAAGAGTGGCCTCCACTTACGCGTACACAACGCTCAGAAGAGCCGCAGCAGAAGCCGTCTTCTTCAGAGCAAGCTGCTGCAATGGAGGACTTGCGGAACACAGATCAGCAAGTGATAGCTCTTTTGCGACCCTTCATTAACACCAACCGCTTGTTGTTAAGCGACATGCACACACCGTTAGCAAGAAGTGCATTGCAATTACGGAACGCTTTGAGTCCAGTACTCGCAGCGCTTGAGTAAAAAATGGCTCACCAGCCACTGTCTTTCAGAGAAGAGGTCCGAAAAGCAACTATTATTCAATGGAATGCCCGGGGACTGAGGTCACGCATCGCTGATTTCCGTCGGTTCGTATACACCAATAAGTTCCCCATCATTATCATCTGCGAGCCAAATTTGCAGAAAGAAATCATACTTTCTGGTTATGAGTCATTCGTGTCGTCTACAAGTGCGGACAATAGAAAAGTTCTGATGTTTATTCGCCGCGACTTTACCTACATTCATCATCCGATGTCACCCCACGACGACAATAAAAATATAAGTATAACAGTGAAAAGGAGACTTACCATCACGGTTGTGGGTGTCTACCTCTCTCCGTCAAGCCGTTTCGACCATACAAGACTACAAGGTATCCTGTCAGCAACTTCTCACCCATACATTATAATTTGCGACTTCAACGCCCATCATACAATCTGGGGAAGTTCGAAGACCAATGTTAAAGGGAGAAAGTTGGTATCCTTCGCCTCCGACAACCAAATGTTCTTGCTAAATGATGGCAGTCCAACGTTCCTACGTGGTTCATGGTATAGCAGCTGCCTTGACCTGGCCTTTGTCTCACGTGGCCTCGTCAGGCATGCTGAGTGGTTTCCAGACACAGAAACGCATGGAAGTGACCACATTCCCACTTACGTCAAAATCGATGGATTTATCATGCTAAGATACGCGATTGTGTTCAGCGAGTGAACTGTTTGAAATTCCAGTCTCGCATGGAAGAGCAATGTGAAGCAAACATATCCCTCGACATAGAGGAGATAATTAAAAGCACAATACACGATACTACGTGAACCCTCACCTGCTCTCCCAATGTGACGGAATTTGACGTCGAGCTAGAACGACTTCGAGCAATCCAACGGCGTGCTAAACGAAGATACCGACGCACGGAGGCATTAGAAGACTTACGGATCGCTCGACGTATACAAAAGAAGATTCAGCGCCAGATAAATAAACTCGAGTCACAACGTTGGACTGCTTTTTGTGAGTCACTTGACCCACGAAAACGTTTATCCCAATTGTGGAAGACAGTACGAGGTCTCCGCACAAAAGCCACTCAGTGGTCCCCATTCAGGGCTCTCGCAGTTTCTAAAACAGAGACGCGGCATTGACGTGGCAAAGACTTCTGTGCCAGAGTGTCTGGGCCACTCGCAGTGCCAAATAGCCTATTGCCTTCGACTAACTGTCCACAAACACTGGATTCCCGCATGGATATGCCTTTTTCCATCGTGGAGCTCAGAGCAGCACTAGCTATGTGTGGACGCACGTGGGCACCAGGGCCCAATAGAATGTCTCATAGGGCCTTGTGTCATCTGGGTGAACGCGCGAGAATTGTCCTTTTGGAGTTGTACAACAAAGCCTGGCAAGATGGAACGCTCCCGACAAGCTGGAAGACAAGTCGCCTAGTTCCACTTCTGAAGCCAGGCAAGTCACCGTTGGACCTCTCATCTTATCGTCCGATCGTATTGACCAGTTGTGTAGGCAAAGTTATGGAGAGGATAATCCTTGGACGCCTGGAGTGGTTCTTGGAGTAACAACATCTACCCAGATGCCATGGTAGGATTTCGGCGTGGTGGAGCATCGATTGACAACGTAGTCGACCTGGTCACTTATGTCCTACACGAAAAAGGCCGTAAGCGTCTCTGCGCATCTTTGTTCCTAGACGTCAAAGGGGCGTATGACAACGTTACGCATGAAGCTGTTCTCACCGCTCTCGAGGACATAGGAGTAGGTGGTCGGGTGTATCGCTGGATACGTAGTTATTTGTCAATGCGATCCTTCTTTGTGAGCACTGAAGATGGTCCAAACTCTCGACATTACAGCCACTGTGGCGTCCCCCAGGTTGGCGTACTCAGCCCTGTGCTGTTCAATCTTACGTTAATTGCTCTGACTGAGCATCTGCCAAGCACGGTCAGGCTATCAATGTACGCATATGATATCTGCGTTTGGGCATCGGCTGTAACACGCCTGCAGTTACGAGGAAGAATTCAAAAAGCTGCCACTGAAACATTACGCTACCTGAGAAATCGAGGCTTGGAAATTTCTTCCGAGAAATGCGCCCTCGTAGCTTTTACACGAAGGCCTATGGATAAGTACACTATAAGCATCAATGGTCAAACTGTACCATACGTTCGATCGCACAAGTTTTTGGGCGTCATAATTGACAGGAATCTATCATGGAGTGATCACATTTCGTACATGAAGAAACGGTTAATGAACATCTGTAATATACTGAAGTTCTTTGTAGGGAAGACTTGGGGAATGTCTCCCAGTGCAATGCTACAGCTGTAGAGAGTACTTTTTCTCGGTTTCCTGCGGTACAGTTTACCGGCATTGACCAATGCAAGCAAAACAAGCCTTCGAACGCTACAGAGTGTTCAGTCCCAGGCACTCCGGATTTGCCTCGGCTTGCCTCGTAGTGCGTCATTAATGGCTACTATAGCTATCGCCGGTGACCACCTCATCACGACACATATCAAGGTTTAGGCACTCAGGACACATATAAGGCATATTTCCGGACACCCTGCCACCACCTAGCTTCTTTACCAGCAGATAGACCTCGTACGTCATTTTGCCAAACGGTCACCACATACCGCGATTCTTTGCCAACATGCTTCACACCCGCCGCCAGGCCTTCGACTCCTCCCTTGTGCCTGACTCAGGCTAACATCAGACTAACCATACCTGGCATCAAGAAAAAGCAGATATGTCGTCACCTGCTCTTAGACAGCTTGCTCTGCTCTTGTTATACGAGACGTATCAAGGCTGTATACACGTATACACCGACGGCTCTGTTTTACAGAAGAGTTCAACGGCATCATTTGTTATACCGATAAAAGACACGACAAGAAAATTCAAGACCTCCCACCTCACGACATCAACGGGAGCAGAGCTCACAGCTCTTTGTGCCGCATTGGAATTCATCAGCGATCAAAAGCCACAAAAATGGACAATTTTCAGTGACTCAAAGGTGGCACTGCTATCCCTTTTATCACCTTTACGCCACGCCCCGTACGAACAGCTGGTATTTGAGATTGCAGAAAAGACTCACAAATTTATTGAGGAAGGACATAAAATAGCCTTTCAATGGCTTCCAAGTCACTGTAGAATAATTGGCAATGAACGGGCCGATCGAGCCCCCGTTCTGCCCGTTCTGAAAGCGATGAAATATCAATTCCGCTTTCCAGAACTGACGCTTCACGGAAACTCGGCATGCTTACTCGCAAGCGCACCACGTCACAATGGAACGAGTCAAATTTCATCCATGCACGGTTAGGTACTTTAGACCCAACCCTCAGTCTTCGAATTCCTCCGGAATTACGCCGACGAGACGCTACTATGCTGTGCAGATTATTGTTGGGCATCGCATTTACCAATGCGTACGCGTTCCGCATCGGAATGGGTGACACTGCTACATGTGACCATTGTGGCAGTGATGAAACAACTTGGCACATTCTGTGTGAATGCCCACAATACTGCTCGCAGAGACAGTCACTCTGCAGTGCACTAGACGAACTGGACAATCAGCCTCTTTCGGAAGAAAGACTCCTGCGCTGCCGACAGGACTTTATGTCGCAGACGAAGGCTGTGAAGGCGCTCCTGCGCTTCTTGCGTTCAACCGGCCTGTCCAAACGACTGTGATCGGAACTCCCTGAATGTGTGTGCATGTGGTTTTTTTTCCTAATTTATTTATATCCATCCTCTTTCCGACCCTTTTCCCCACACCCGTACAGGGTAGCAAATCAGTTCGTCCTGTCTCTTCTTTTAATTAATTCTCTCTCTCTACAATCTTTTCACTTTCAATTGCTGTAACTACTGTACAATGCGTGTAACTATTGCTTGTAAGCCCTGTTGTTTCTAATCTTATATGCACGTTTGTTTTTTGTCCTATCACCCTTCTTAGGCCATAAAATACAATCTTGTAACGCGTCCGGTTTGTTTTGCTGTCTGCCATCTCTGCCACTCAAGACACCAATTGGATTTGGCAGGTCTAGTCACATGTACTGTTTTATGTGAAGAA
>WOVY01013772.1:0-177500 GCA_013436015.1 Rhipicephalus annulatus
TGTATGGTGTATGTATGTGTTAGTACGTGTCAGTATGTGCATGTACGGGTGTGTGTATGTACGTGTAGGTGCGTGTGTGGTGTATGTACGTGTTTTGTGTGTGAGTGCGTGTGGTGTGTGTGAGTGCGTGCGTGTACGCGCGTGCGTGTGCGTGTGCGCGCGTGTGTGTGTGTGCGTGCGCTTGTGCGTGCGTGTGTGTGCGTGTGTGTGTGTGTGTTTGCGAGCGCGTGTGCGTGCGTGCGTATGCGCGTGTGTGTTCGTGCGCGTGTGTGTGTGCGTGCGCGCGTGCGTGAGCGTGTGTGCGCGCGTTTGCGCGTGTGGTAAGCGTTGTGTGCGCATGTGGGCGTGCGTGCGTTTGTGTGCGTGCGTGCGTGTGTGCGCGTGCGCAAGTGCGCGTGTGTTCGCGACGTGCGTGTGCGCGTGTGTGTTCGTGTGTGCGCGCGTGTGTGCGTGCGTGTATGCGTGTGCGTGCTTTTAAGCGTGCGTGTGCGCGTGTGCGATGCGCGTGTGTGCGTATGTGTGCGCGCGTGTTTTTGTGTGTGCGTGCGTGTGGCATGTTTGCGTGTGCTCGTGTGCGTGTGCGTGCGTGCCTGTGCACGTGTGTGCACGTGCGTGCGTTTGTGCGTGTGCGTGTGGGCGTGCGTGTGTGCGTGTGCGTGAGTGGTGGTGTGTGGATGCGTGTGTGCGCGTGTGTGTGCGCGCGTGTTTGTGCGTGCATGTGTGCGTATGTGTGTGTGTGAGCGTGCGTGTACGCGCGTGCGTGTGAGTGTGTGGCGTGGTGCGCGTACGTCTACTTGTGTGTGTGTTTGTATGTATGTGTGTGTGTACGTATGTATGTATGTATGTATGTATGTATGTATGTATGTATGTATGTATGTATGTATGTATGTATGTATGTATGTATGTATGTATGTATGTATGTATGTATGTATGTATATGTATGTATGTATGTATGTATGTCAGACGCTATTGGAAGACTTCTCTGATCAGCCGAAGGAGGCGTTTCAATACCAACAAAGTTGCCTGTGTGCTCCTTTTTGACGGCAGCAAGGCTTTCGATAGTGTCCATCATACCTTGTTATTGGATAAACTTTTCAGTTAGGGTTTAGGGGTGCTTTCTGGTCATTGTTGGCACAATTCCTCCAAGGCAGCTGTCAACTTTGATCAGTTGAACAATCTCACAGAGCGCTCCAAATCATCAAAAACCGGCGTTTCCACAGGGATCAATTCTTTGTCCGCCACTATTCAACATTTTTGTAAATGACCTTCACAGCGCGATACCGGTTCTCTATGTTAATACGCCAACGACACTGTGATCGTGACGACTACAAGCACTTTTATGAGGCGATTACTCTTCTCCAGTCAGCTGCCACTAAAGCCATGGATTGGTTTCGAGATAACCTTATCAATATAATGGTGTCCTAAAACTAATCCAATCTGCCTCCATAATCCATTGAAGAAAAGCAACCCTTGACTATCCTTTCATTTTGCATTGTTCTGACTGTTCCATCCTGCTCTTGTAGTCCATTACAATATTCATCTGTTGTGAAATACCTTGGCTTATACATTGGCAGCGCCTTTCCTGGCATAGTGATCTCGCCTATGTTTGCAAAAGACTTCGCGCTGTGTCATGTCTTTATATAACAAAAGATACAAACATGCCGTTTTCAGTACGTAAGATGATACCACACGATTTAGGTTACAGTATACGGCGTTTACGGAATAACCATTTACGGACACTGTGCTGTCCGATGGCACAATAGAATAAACAGATTATTGCAATCGGTTAAAATATATATTACGACCTGAACAATAATTCTGAAAAAGACATTTTCAAAACGCTTTTATGCTAAACTTCAATGATCTGTTAATTCAAACGGTTGTTTTAAAAACATTTCTGGTCCAAAGAATTCCTGGTTCCGTATGTTACTTCTCGTTCTTTAAGGCCCAAAGCACGTTACTGGAGGCCACGGTGTTCAAAAATGTACGGAACTAGAATACGAGCCCATCACGTACCAACCTATTTCAATGTACTTCCCCCCAGTATTTTGTGCAAAAAAAACAAAATACAAATTAAAGAAACTGCTATAGCGTATCTGTCTAGAATTGTAATGCATGTCATGTGTTATTTCATATACACCCATTCGCAAGCATGATGATACACAATCATCCAGTGCGGTACTTTGCTTAAGAAGCTTTGCTATATTTCTTTCTTTTTTTCCTTTACATCTTTTCGGAAGAAGAAGACGAAGTGATTCTTTGTAGAACACATCTCGCTCGTCTCAGTGCTTCTCAGGACTTTTCGCTGCAGTTGTGGGGTGTATTGCCTCGTAGGTTACGGTAATGGATGTACAACCTCACGAGGTGACGTCCGACTCCGGTTTGACCGCGGCCACTACCTCGAGGAAGCGAGGAAACACATTCAGTGAGAGTGATGACATTGAGCTGTACTCCGAATCTTGCGACGAGTCCTCAGACGACGGCTTTCAAACTGTCCTGCACCGCAAGGCCAAGCCACAGATCATCAATCTATCGCCGGAGTCAAGTACAGCCACCGTGGAAACGGCGCCCCTGCGATGGCCCCATTCTATCGTGTTTGTGCCAAAGAACGCTACCGAAAGTCTGCGTGTTCTGAACAGGCAAGCGCTTTCGCTCTATTTTGAGAACACTGTGCCGAACGAGATTAAAGACCTACGGCTTAATACAAGAAGGAACATCCTGGCTGTCGATGTGCGGCACCCGAGTGCGCTGAGCACGCTGCAACAAGTAACACAACTGGGAAACATTGCAGTTAGGTCGATTATACCAGCCGAGGGTGCGACCACGTCATGAGTCATTTACGACATTAACACGGAAATCCCAAACGCAGACCTTCCAGTACTTATAAGACCAGCGAGTCAAGACAACGTCATTGTCAGCGTTGGACGGCTTGGTAACTGTGGGCAACTGTGGGCACAGGTTAGCCAGATGAGGACAGAGGACGTTCTAGGACAACGAGAGACTTTATATACACGAAGATGGACAAAGGGATACACACAACATAAACTCACACATATATACACGCGTTCACGGTCTTACGCGAAAGGGAGTTAATGTTCCTGTTCGTCCACTCACATTCTACTCTTGGGCGTGAAAGTTGTGCTTGACCTTGAGCTCTCTGGTAGTCAGGAGGCGGTGTGCCTTGTGCTTGCGGAGTTCGTACCGAGGCGGGGCCCGGTCTAGAAGATAACCGCCAGGGGCATCCCAGTACGGTGGTCAACGCCTGGACTTGCCTGTACACCACCGAGAACAGCGTGTCGCCGACTGCCGCGAACAGACCTGGGACAGCGTCTCGCTCCGAGACCAGAACAGCAGCTGGCCGTGACGAACGTTGCTTCAGACCAACGTGGGGGTGAGGTGGGGCGATGCCCAGTCCAGGACGCACCCGAGGACTTCAACGCCGGGACGAGGCCCGGACACGGAGGGTCAGAACGAGCAGCCGGGGCGTGGCCCGAACTTGTCCTTGCTCTCTGGGGTTAGCCGAGCTGTCCCCGTGGCTCGGGAGCTTTTCACATGGTACGCGCACGAGCACGCGCATAGGCGCGCTCATAGTTTTACCGCTATCCCCATCATGATGATTCCCGCGCACCTTGAAATACTAAATCGGCCCCGCACACCGATTTTCTATGCCAAAGCATGACGCACACTCTCCAGGGCAGCGTGTTTTTACCACATCTTCCCCCCAGTTCAAGAACAGCGAAACGGTGGGGTAAAAAGGGTAGGCATGTTCATAGAGTAGACAACGTATTACCCGCGTCATGAGTTCTTTGTGTACACACACACACAGACACACACAAAATATATTTACATGGAAAAAGCAACTATTAATGGATCATCTCTAACATGGTCTGTCAAATGCAGTTCTATGCGAAATCTCTCACTTAGTTAGACGTCTCTCGCCGTTTTTTGATTGGGCTTTGACGCCGATCGCTCGCATGACATGTCGTCTGTCCCGTTGACGTCTTCATGAGTTGGCCCACGCCATCTCACGGCCTTCTGCCGCCGTAGCAGCAGGAGGGTAGCGGTCGCTTGCAAGCTCCGCCCTAGAGCAACAGCTCTCAGCTGCCGCGTTCGTGCCAGTAGCACACCTGGGTCGTGCCAGCCACCCGGAACGGCAGCAGGACCAGCGGCCCACAGCAAACAGGAACTCGTAACCACTCGGGACGGCAGCCGAAACAGCGGAACCTCGCCTGGTCCCTGGGCCAGTCACCCAGCCGGAGTCGAGGCCTCATTCACCGGTTGTGCAGCTGTCAGGAACGGCAGCCGGAACAGCAGCGGATCGCCTGGTTCCTGGGCCAGTCACCCAGCCGGATTCCAGGACAGTACAGAACCTAGAGGACGTCTCCTGGTTCCCCAGACCGGTCGTCCAGCCATGAACCGTCTGTCTTTGGCCGCTTCGCTTCTTCGAACGCTGTCAGTAACACACGCTGTGTGAGAGTAACGTTCAAAGGCGACTGTCTTCCCGCATACGTGAAGGTTGGCCACTTTCGTCAACAAGTTCGACCGTTCATTCCTAAACCCGTGCAATGCTTCAATTGTCAGAAGATCGGCCATGTAAAGGGTGTTTGCAGGAGCTCCGCAGCATGCCCTTGGTGCGCCGAACCACACGCGGAAGAGAACTGTAGCGCTACCACACTGAAGTGTCCTAACTGTCAGGGTGCTCACAAGGCTTCTTCGAAAGAATGTCCACACATAAAGAAAGAATGTCTTTATGTCCACACATAAAGAAAGAATTTTCTATTCTGAAGCAAATTGTATGAGACAGCTCAACCCATAAAGAAGCTGCCAAGAAAATCCGGCGAAGATGACGTCGCCGTCGAAGGTCTTCACGTCGGAGAGCGCCAACTTCAGGCGATAAGTCGACGCATCAGGAAATATCGCCAGCTGCAGTTTACAGCACGGCAAACACAGACGTTGGAAAAGAGCAAAGGGGCAGACCAGTTCCTACAGAAGAGTGGCCTCCACTTACGCGTACACAACGCTCAGAAGAGCCGCAGCAGAAGCCGTCTTCTTCAGAGCAAGCTGCTGCAATGGAGGACTTGCGGAACACAGATCAGCAAGTGATAGCTCTTTTGCGACCCTTCATTAACACCAACCGCTTGTTGTTAAGCGACATGCACACACCGTTAGCAAGAAGTGCATTGCAATTACGGAACGCTTTGAGTCCAGTACTCGCAGCGCTTGAGTAAAAAATGGCTCACCAGCCACTGTCTTTCAGAGAAGAGGTCCGAAAAGCAACTATTATTCAATGGAATGCCCGGGGACTGAGGTCACGCATCGCTGATTTCCGTCGGTTCGTATACACCAATAAGTTCCCCATCATTATCATCTGCGAGCCAAATTTGCAGAAAGAAATCATACTTTCTGGTTATGAGTCATTCGTGTCGTCTACAAGTGCGGACAATAGAAAAGTTCTGATGTTTATTCGCCGCGACTTTACCTACATTCATCATCCGATGTCACCCCACGACGACAATAAAAATATAAGTATAACAGTGAAAAGGAGACTTACCATCACGGTTGTGGGTGTCTACCTCTCTCCGTCAAGCCGTTTCGACCATACAAGACTACAAGGTATCCTGTCAGCAACTTCTCACCCATACATTATAATTTGCGACTTCAACGCCCATCATACAATCTGGGGAAGTTCGAAGACCAATGTTAAAGGGAGAAAGTTGGTATCCTTCGCCTCCGACAACCAAATGTTCTTGCTAAATGATGGCAGTCCAACGTTCCTACGTGGTTCATGGTATAGCAGCTGCCTTGACCTGGCCTTTGTCTCACGTGGCCTCGTCAGGCATGCTGAGTGGTTTCCAGACACAGAAACGCATGGAAGTGACCACATTCCCACTTACGTCAAAATCGATGGATTTATCATGCTAAGATACGCGATTGTGTTCAGCGAGTGAACTGTTTGAAATTCCAGTCTCGCATGGAAGAGCAATGTGAAGCAAACATATCCCTCGACATAGAGGAGATAATTAAAAGCACAATACACGATACTACGTGAACCCTCACCTGCTCTCCCAATGTGACGGAATTTGACGTCGAGCTAGAACGACTTCGAGCAATCCAACGGCGTGCTAAACGAAGATACCGACGCACGGAGGCATTAGAAGACTTACGGATCGCTCGACGTATACAAAAGAAGATTCAGCGCCAGATAAATAAACTCGAGTCACAACGTTGGACTGCTTTTTGTGAGTCACTTGACCCACGAAAACGTTTATCCCAATTGTGGAAGACAGTACGAGGTCTCCGCACAAAAGCCACTCAGTGGTCCCCATTCAGGGCTCTCGCAGTTTCTAAAACAGAGACGCGGCATTGACGTGGCAAAGACTTCTGTGCCAGAGTGTCTGGGCCACTCGCAGTGCCAAATAGCCTATTGCCTTCGACTAACTGTCCACAAACACTGGATTCCCGCATGGATATGCCTTTTTCCATCGTGGAGCTCAGAGCAGCACTAGCTATGTGTGGACGCACGTGGGCACCAGGGCCCAATAGAATGTCTCATAGGGCCTTGTGTCATCTGGGTGAACGCGCGAGAATTGTCCTTTTGGAGTTGTACAACAAAGCCTGGCAAGATGGAACGCTCCCGACAAGCTGGAAGACAAGTCGCCTAGTTCCACTTCTGAAGCCAGGCAAGTCACCGTTGGACCTCTCATCTTATCGTCCGATCGTATTGACCAGTTGTGTAGGCAAAGTTATGGAGAGGATAATCCTTGGACGCCTGGAGTGGTTCTTGGAGTAACAACATCTACCCAGATGCCATGGTAGGATTTCGGCGTGGTGGAGCATCGATTGACAACGTAGTCGACCTGGTCACTTATGTCCTACACGAAAAAGGCCGTAAGCGTCTCTGCGCATCTTTGTTCCTAGACGTCAAAGGGGCGTATGACAACGTTACGCATGAAGCTGTTCTCACCGCTCTCGAGGACATAGGAGTAGGTGGTCGGGTGTATCGCTGGATACGTAGTTATTTGTCAATGCGATCCTTCTTTGTGAGCACTGAAGATGGTCCAAACTCTCGACATTACAGCCACTGTGGCGTCCCCCAGGTTGGCGTACTCAGCCCTGTGCTGTTCAATCTTACGTTAATTGCTCTGACTGAGCATCTGCCAAGCACGGTCAGGCTATCAATGTACGCATATGATATCTGCGTTTGGGCATCGGCTGTAACACGCCTGCAGTTACGAGGAAGAATTCAAAAAGCTGCCACTGAAACATTACGCTACCTGAGAAATCGAGGCTTGGAAATTTCTTCCGAGAAATGCACCCTCGTAGCTTTTACACGAAGGCCTATGGATAAGTACACTATAAGCATCAATGGTCAAACTGTACCATACGTTCGATCGCACAAGTTTTTGGGCGTCATAATTGACAGGAATCTATCATGGAGTGATCACATTTCGTACATGAAGAAACGGTTAATGAACATCTGTAATATACTGAATTTCTTTGCACGGAAGACTTGGGGAATGTCTCCCAGTGCAATGCTACAGCTGTAGAGAGTACTTTTTCTCGGTTTCCTGCGGTACAGTTTACCGGCATTGACCAATGCAAGCAAAACAAGCCTTCGAACGCTACAGAGTGTTCAGTCCCAGGCACTCCGGATTTGCCTCGGCTTGCCTCGTAGTGCGTCAACAATGGCTACTATAGCTATCGCCGGTGACCACCTCATCACGACACATATCAAGGTTGAGGCACTCAGGACACATATAAGGCATATTTCCGGACACCCTGCCACCACCTAGCCTCTTTACCAGCAGACAGACCTCGTACGTCATTTTGCCAAACGGTCACCACATACCGCGATTCTTTGCCAACATGCTTCACACCCGCCGCCAGGCCTTCGACTCCTCCCTTGTGCCTGACTCAGGCTAACATCAGGCTAACCATACCTGGTATCAAGAAAAAGCAGATATGTCGTCACCTGCTCTTAGACAGCTTGCTCTGCTCTTGTTATACGAGACGTATCAAGGCTGTATACACGTATACACCGACGGCTCTGTTTTACAGAAGAGTTCAACGGCATCATTTGTTATACCGATAAAAGACACGACAAGAAAATTCAAGACCTCCCACCTCACGACATCAACGGGAGCAGAGCTCACAGCTCTTTGTGCCGCATTGGAATTCATCAGCGATCAAAAGCCACAAAAATGGACAATTTTCAGTGACTCAAAGGTGGCACTGCTATCCCTTTTATCACCTTTACGCCACGGCCCGTACGAACAGCTGGTATTTGAGATTGCAGAAAAGACTCACAAATTTATTGAGGAAGGACATAAAATAGCCTTTCAATGGCTTCCAAGTCACTGTAGAATAATTGGCAATGAACGGGCCGATCGAGCTGCCCGTTCTGCCCGTTCTGAAAGCGATGAAATATCAATTCCGCTTTCCAGAACTGACGCTTCACGGAAACTCGGCATGCTTACTCGCAAGCGCACCACGTCACAATGGAACGAGTCAAATTTCATCCATGCACGGTTAGGTACTTTAGACCCAACCCTCAGTCTTCGAATTCTTCCGGAATTACGCCGACGAGACGCTACTATGCTGTGCAGATTATTGTTGGGCATCGCATTTACCAATGCGTACGCGTTCCGCATCGGAATGGGTGACACTGCTACATGTGACCATTGTGGCAGTGATGAAACAACTTGGCACATTCTGTGTGAATGCCCACAATACTGCTCGCAGAGACAGTCACTCTGCAGTGCACTAGACGAACTGGACAATCAGCCTCTTTCGGAAGAAAGACTCCTGCGCTGCCCACAGGACTTTATGTCGCAGACGAAGGCTGTGAAGGCGCTCCTGCGCTTCTTGCGTTCAACCGGCCTGTCCAAACGACTGTGATCGGAACTCCCTGAATGTGTGTGCATGTGGTTTTTTTTCCTAATGTATTTTATATCCATCCTCTTTCCGACCCTTTTCCCCACACCCGTACAGGGTAGCAAATCAGTTCGTCCTGTCTCTTTCTTTTAATTAATTCTCTCTCTCTACATCTTTTCACTTTCAATTGCTGTAACTACTGTACAATGCTTGTAACTATTGCTTGTAAGCCCTGTTGTTTCTAATCTTGTATGCACGTTGTTTTTTGTCCTATCACCCTTCTTAGGCCATAAAATACAATCTTGTAACGCGTCCGGTTTGTTTTGCTGTCTGCCATCTCTGCCACTCAAGACACCAATTGGATTTGGCAGGCCTAGTCACATGTACTGTTTTATTTGAAGAAATAAAAATGTATGTATGTCTGTGTATGTATATGTGTGTGTATATGTATGTATGTATGTATGTATGTATGTATGTATGTATGTATGTATGTATGTATGTATGTATGTATGTATGTATGTATGTATGTATGTATGTATGTATGTATGTATGTATGTATGCCTGCGCGTGTGTACGCGTGTGCGCATGCGCGCGTGTGTGTTTGCGCGTGTGCGTGAGCGTGTGTTTGCATGTGCGTATGTGTGAGTGTGTGCGTGCACGCGCATGTGCGTGCGTGTGTGTTCGCGTGTATGTTGGCGCGCGTGTGCGCGCGTGTGCGCACGTGTGTGCGCGTGTGTGCGTGTGCGTGTGTGTTCGTGTGCGTGCGCGCGTGCGTCTGCGTGTGCGTGCGTGTGTGCGTGTGTGGGGGCGTGTGCGCGTGTGTTTGCGTGTGCGTGTGTGAGAGTGAGTGTGCGCTTGCGGGTGCGTGCGTGTGCGTGTGGGTGCGTGTGTTCGTGCGCGTGCGTGTGTGTCCGTCTGTTTGTATGTGCGTCGTGTATTTGTCTGTATGTGTGTGTGCGTGTGTGTCATATGTATGTATGTATGTATGTATGTATGTATGTATGTATGTATGTATGTATGTATGTATGTATGTATGTATGTATGTATGTATGTATGTATGTATGTATGTATGTATGTATGTATGTATGTATGTATGCACGTGTGCATGTATGTATATATGTGTGTATGTACGTGTGTGTTTTTGTATGTGTATGTATGTATGTATGTAGGTAGGTATGTGTGTGTGTATGTTTGTATGTATGTACGTGTGTGTGTGTACGTGTGTGTCTGTACCTGTTTGTGTACATGCACGTGTGTGTGTATGTACGTGTGTGTGTATGTACGAGTGTTTGTGCATGTGCGTGTATGTGTGTAAGAACGTGTGTATGTATGTATGTGCGTGTATGTACGTGTATGTGTGTGTGTGCGTGTGTGTGCGTGTGTGGGTGTGTGCGTGTGAGTGATCACGTGCGTGTGCGTGCGTGTGCGTGTGCGTGTGTGCGTGCGTGTAAGTGCATGTGTGTCATATGTCATATGTGTGTGTGCATGTATGTACGTCTGTATGTATGTGTACATGTATGTATGTCTGTGTGTATGTGTGCATGTATGTATGTGCGTGCATGCATGTGTGTGCAGGCATGTATGTATGTATGTATGTCAGACGCTGTTGTAAGACGTTTGCACGCGTGGATGTGTGCGTGTACGCATGTATGCGTGCGTGTGCGCGTGTGTGTGCGCTTGCGTGTGCTTTTATGTGTGCGTGCGTGCGTCTGTGTTAGCGTGTGCGCGTGCGTGCGCGCGTGTGTGTGCGTGTGTGTGTGCGCGCGTGTGCGTGTGTGCGCGCGTGTGCGTGTGCGTGCGCGCATGCGTGTGTGTGCGTGCGTGTATGCGTGGTGGTGTGCGTTTTTATGCGTTCATGTGTTTGTGTGTGTGTCTTTGCGTGTGCGCGCGTGCATGTGTGTGTGTGCGTGTGCCCGCGTGTGTGTATGTGTGTGTGTATGTATGTGTGACTATGTGTGCATGTATGTGTGTATATATGTGTGTGTGCGCGCGCGTGTGCACGCGTGTGCGTGTATAAGCGTGCGCGCGTGTGTGCGTGTGTGCTCGTGTGCGTGTGCGCCTGTATGTGCGTGTGTGTTTGTGCGAGTGTGCGTGTGTGCATGTGTGTGTGTGTGCGTGTGTTTGTGCGTGCATGTGCGTTTGTGCGTGTGCGTTTGTGTGCGTGTGCACGTGTGTGAGTGTGTGCACGCGCGTGCGTATGTGTGTGCATGCGCGTGCGTGTGTGCGTGCGTGTGTGCGTGCGCGTCCCTGTGTGCGTGCGCGCGTGTGTGCGTATGTGTGCGTGTGCGCGTGCGTGTAAGTGCGTGTGTGTCATATGTGTGTGTGCATGTATGTATGTCTGTATGTATGTGCACATGTATGTGTGCATGTATGTATGTATGTATGTGTGTACGTGTGCGTATATATATGTGCGTGCGTGCATTGTGTGCAGGTATTTATGTATGTATGTATGTATGTATGTATGTATGTATGTATGTATGTATGTATGTATGTATGTATGTATGTATGTATGTATGTACGTATGTATGTATGATTGTATGTATGTATGTATGTATGTATGTATGTATGTATGTATGTATGTATGTATGTATGTATGTATGTATGTATGTATGTATGTATGTCAGCCGCTATTGGAAGGCTTTTCTGATCAGTCGAATGAGGCTTTCGATAACAACAAAGTTGTCTGTGCGCTCCTTCTTGACTGCAGCTAGGCTTTCGATAGTGTCCATCACACCTTGTTATTGGATAAACTTTTTCAGTTAGGGTTTAGGGGTGCTTTCTGGTCTTTGTTGGCAAAATTCCTCCAAGGCAGTTGTCAACTTGTATCAGTTGAACAATCTCACAGCGCGTTCCGAATCATCAAAACCAGCGCTTCACAGGGATCAATTCTTAGTCCGCCGCTATTCAATATTTTTATAATGACCTTCACGGCGCGATACCGGTTTCTCTATATCAATACGCCGAAGACACTGTGATCGTGACGACTACAAACAACTTTTATGAGGCGATTACTCTTCTTCGGTCAGCTGCCACTAAAGCCGTGGATTGGTTTCGAGATAACCTTATTAATATAAATGTGTCTAAAACTAATCTAATCTGCCTCCATAATCCATTGAAGAGAGTAACCCTTGATTATCCTTACATTTTGCATTGTTCTGACTGTTCATCCTGCTCTTGTAGTCCATTACAGTATTCATCTGTTGTGAAATACCTTGGCTTATACATTGACAGCGACCTTTCCTGGAATAGTCATCTCGCCTATGTTTGCAAAAGACTTCGCGCTGTGTCATGTCTGTTATATAACATAAGATCCAACATGCCGTTTTCAGTAGGTAAGATGATAGCACACGATTTAGGTTACAGTATACTTCGTTACAGAATAACCATCTGCGGACACTGTGCTGTCCGATGGCACAATATAATAAACAGAATATTGCGTTCGATTTTAAAAATATATATATATGTATGTACGTATGTATGCATGTATGTTTGTATGTATGTACGTACGTACGTATGTATGTATTTATGTGTGTATGTATGTTTTTTGTCTATGTATGTATGTGTGTATGTGTGTGTCTATTTATGTGTGTGTGTTTGTGTGTATTTGTTGTTTGATATGTGGCGTTTAACGTCCCAAAACCACTATATGATTATGATAGACGCCGTAGTGGAGGGCTCCGGAAATTTAGACCACCTGGGGTTCTTTAACGTGCACCCAAATCTGAGCACACGGGCCTACAACATTTCCGCCTCCATCGGAAATGCAGCCGCCGCAGCCGGGATTCGAACCCGCGCCCTGCGGGTCAGCAGCCGAGTACCTTAGCCACTAGACCACCGCGGCGGGGCTGTGTGTATTTGTGTATATGTGTTTGTATGTATGTATGTGTGTGTATGTATGTACGTATGTATGTGTGTGTATGTGTGTGTGTATGTATGTATGTGTATGAATGTGTATGTGTGTTTAAGAGTATGTGTGTGTATTTACGTGTGTGTGTGTGTGTGTGTGCCCCGCCGCGGCGATCTAGTGGCTAAGGTACTCGGCTTCTGACCTGCAGGATGCGAGAACGAATGCCGGCGGCGGCGGCTGGATTTCCGATGGAGGTGGAAATACTGTAGGCCCGAGTGCTCAGATTTGGGTGAACGTTAAAGAACCCAAGGTGGTCGAAATTTCCGAAGCCCTCCACTACAGCGTCTCTCAAAATCATATGGTGGATTTGGGATGTTAAACCCCACATATCAATCTATCATGTACATGTGTGTTTATGTACGTGTGTGTGTGGGTGTGTGTGTATGTCTGTATGTGTGTGTGCGCGTTTAATGCGTGTGCGTGTGCGTGTGTGTGCTTGTGTGTGAGTGCGTGTGCATGCCTGTGTTTGTGTGGGTGTGTGCGTGCGAGTTCATGTGTGTGCGTGCGCGTGCGTGTGTGCGTGCGCGTGCGTGTGCGTGTATGCGTGTGCGCGTGTGTGTATGTGTGTGTGTATGTGTGTGTGTCTGTATGTATGTGTGCGTGTGTGTCATATGTATGTGTGCATGTATTTATGCCTGTGTGTATGTGTGCATGTATGTATGTGTGTGCAGGTATATGTATGTATGTATGTATGTATGTATGTATGTATGTATGTATGTATGTATGTATGTATGTATGTATGTATGTATGTATGTATGTATGTATGTATGTATGTATGTCTGTGTGTATGTGTGCATGTATGTATGTGTGTGCAGGTATATGTATGTATGTATGTATGTATGTATGTATGTATGTATGTATGTGTATATGTATGCATGTGTGTATGTGTGTATATGTATGTATGTTTGTGTGTATGTATATGTGTGTGTGCATGTATGTGTGTATGTATGAGTGTATGTATGTATGTGTGCGTGTGCGAGTGCATGTGTGTGTGTGTCTGTATGTATGTGTGCAGGTATGTATGTATGTATGTGTATGTATGTATGTATGTATGTATGTATGTATGTATGTATGTATGTATGTATGTATGTATGTATGTATGTATGTATGTATGTGTATGCATGTATGTGTGTATGTATGTGTGTTTGTATGTATGTGTGTGTATATGTGTATGTATGTATGCATGTATGTATGTATGTATGCATGTATGTATGTATGTGTATGCGTGTGTGTCTATGTATGTGTGTGTATGTGTGTATGTATGTGTGCTGGTATGTATGTGTGTGTGTATGTGTGTATTCATGTGTATATGTATGCGTGCGTGTCTGTGCGCGTGTGTGCGTGTGTGTGCATGTGCGTGTGTGTGCGTATGCGTGCGCGCGTGTGTGTTCGCCTGTGTGTGTGCGTGCGTGTGTGTTTGCGTGTGCGTGCGTGTGTGCGCGTGCGTGCGTGTGCGTGCGTGTGCGTGCGCGTATGCGCGTGTGCGTGTGTGTGTGCGTGCGTGTGTGTGCGCGTGTGTGTGCGCGCGCGTTTTTGCGTGTGTGCGTGTGTGTGTCATATGTATACGTGCATGTATGTACGTCTTTGTGTATGTGTGCATGTATGTATGTGTGTATATGTGTGTGCAGGTATATGTATGTATGTATGTATGTATGTGTCTATGTTTGTAAGTTTGTGTGTTTGTGTGTATGTGTCTGTGTATGTATGGGTTTGTGTATGTGTGTGTATGTATGCATTTCTGTATATGTGTGTATGTGTGTATGTGTGTATGTATTTATGTGTATGTGTATATATGTGTGTTGTGTTTGTGTATGTATGTGTGGGTGTATGTATGAGTGTGTATGTGTGTGTATATATAGGTGTGTATGTGTGTGTGTATGTATATGTGTGCGTGTATATATGTGTGTGCGTGTATGTATGTGTGTATGTATGAGTGTATGTATGTATGTGTGCGTGTGAGCGTGCATGAGTGTGCGAGTGTGTGTGCGAGTGTCTGCGTGTGTGCATGCGTGTGCGCGTGCGTGTATATATGTGTGTGTGTGTGTCTGTATGTATGTGTGTGTGTATGCATGTGTATGTATGTGTAAGTATGTATGTATGTATGTATGTATGTATGTGTGTGTGTGTCTATGTATGTGTGTGTATGTGTGTGTGTATGTGTGCAGGTATGTATGTGTGTGCGTATGTGTGTGCAGGTATGTATGTGTGTGTGTATGTGTGTATGTATGTACTTGTGCTTGTGCGCATGCATATGCATGCGCATGCGTGTGTGTGCGTGCGCGTGTGTGTCTGCATGCGTGCCCGTGCGCGTGCGTGCGTGCGCGCGTGTGTGCGCGTGTACGAGTACTTGCGTGTGCGTGTGTGTGCATGCGTGTGCGTTTGCGTGTGCATGTGCGCGCGTGTGTATGTGTGTGTCTGTATGTACGTGTGCGTGTGTATGTGTGTCTGTATGTGTGTGTGCGTGTATGTATGTCTGTATGTATGTGTGCATATATGTATGTATGTCTGTATGTATGTGTGCATGTATTTATGTCTATACAAGTGTGTAATTGTATGTATTTATGTATGTATGTACGTATTTATGGTGGTGTGTGTATGTGTGTGTGTATGTATGTGTGCATGTATATGTATATATGTGTGTTTGCGTGTGTGTGCGAAAGTGTGCGTGTGTGGGTGGGTGTGCGTGTGCATGTGTGTGTGCGAGTGTGCATGTGCGTGTGTGCGTGCGTGTGTGTGCGCGCGTGCGTGCGCGTGCGTGTGTGTGCGTGGTTGCATGCGCGTGCATGCGTGCGCTTGCGCGTGCGTGTGAGCGTGCGTGTAGGTGTGTGTGTTTGTATGCATGTGTGCGTGTCTATGTTTCTCTGTATGTGTGTGTGTGTTTGTGTGTCTGTAGGTATGTGTGCATGTATGTATGTCTGTATGTATGCGTGCATATATGTATGTATGTCTGTATGTATGTGTGCATGTGTGTGTATGTGTGTATGTATGTGTGTGTGTTTGTGTCTATGTATGTGTGTGTACATGTGTCTGTGTGTAAATGTATGTATTTATGTATGTAAGTATGTATGTGTGTATGTATGTATGTATGTATATATGTATATATGTAGGTATGTGCGTGTATGTATGTATATATGTATGTACGTATGTATTTATGTATGTGTGTATGTTTGTATGTACGTATGTACATATGTATGTATGCATGTTTGTGTGTGTATGTGAGTATGTATGTATATGTGCGCGTATGTGTGTATGTATTTGTGTGTGTATGTACACGTGTGCTTATGTACGTGAGTGTTTTACGTATGTGTATGTACGTGTGTGTTGTGTGTGTGTACGAATGTGTGAGTACGTGTGTATGTATGCACGTGTGTGTGTATGTATGTGTACGTGTGTGTGCACGTGTGTGTGCGCGCGTGTGTGCGCGTACATATGAGTGTGTATGTGCGCGCGTGTGTGTGTGCGTGCGTGTGTGTGCACGCGTGTGCATGTGTGCGCGCGTGTGCATGTGTGTGTGTGTGTGTGTGCGTGCCCGTCTGCGCGCGCGTGTGCGCGTGTGTGTGCGTGCGTGTGCGCTCGTGCGTGTGTGTGTGTGTGTGCGAGCTTGTGTGCGTGCTTGCGTGTGTGCGCGCGGGCGCACGTGTGCGTGTGTGCGTGCGTGTGAGTGTGGTTGTGCGCGCGTGTGCGCGTTTGTGTGTGCACGTGTGTGCGCGTGTGTGTTTGCACGTGCGTTCACGCCTGTGTGTGTGTGTGTGTGCGTGCATGCGCGCGTGCGCGTGTGTGTGTTTGTGCATGTGTGCATGTGTGTTTGCGTGTATCTGCGTGTGTGCGTGTGTGTGAGTGTTTGCATGTGCATGCCTGTTTGTGTGTGAGTGTGTGCGTGCGCGTGCGTGTGTGTCAGCACGTGCATATATGTGTGTATGTCTGTGTGCGTGTGTGTGTGTCTGTATGTATGTGTGCGTGTGTGTCATATGTATGTGTGCGTATATGTATGTTTGTGTGTAAGTGTGCATGTATGTATGTGTGTGTGTATGTGTGTGCAGGTATATGTGTGTGTATGTATGTATGTTTGTATGTATGTATGTATGTATGTATGTATGTATGTATGTATGTATGTATGTATGTATGTATGTATGTATGTATGTATGTATGTATGTATGTATGTATGTATGTATGTATGTATGTATGTATGTATGTATGTATGTATGTATGTATGTATGTATGTATGTATTATGAAGTCTTTGTAGTCTTGGTTGCGACAGCATTTATTTGAGGAAAGATCTCGCAGACGAACGGGCAGAGCCAGTACACAGACGATGACGATGATGATGACCCAGAGTGGCAATGAGGACAAAGACACAAGCGGATGATGGTGATTGTGATCATGCAAGGATGAGGACGATGTAAGTAACAAATGCTCACACTAATTCCCTCCACTTGGAAGCGGACACCCTGGCCGCCGTAAGTGAAAGTGACGGGGAACGTCGCGAGAAAGGTTTCATGCGACAAACGTGGACAATCGCTGTGCTGCGGTAGCGGCGGTCTGTCGGGGCGACGAGTGGTGTCACACGATAATTAACCGGCGAAGTCTGTTCTAAAACAATGTATGGCCCGATGAAGCGTGGTTGGAATTTGTCGCAGAGACCAGGAGTGCGAATAGGTGTCAAAAGCAGCATCTCATCACCAGGTTGGAAAGACACAATGCGGTGGGACTCGTCATAGATGATCTTTCGCTCGTGCTGTCTCTCTTCAGTATTGATGCGAGCCTGATGGCGAGACTGGGCCAGGCGGCAAATGTATTCTAAGACTGACATGAATTCCCATGGCTGCTGAAGAAGGAGACGTCGAGAAACGTAGTATGGGTGCGTCCGTACACGAGGTAAAACGGTGAGTAGCAAGTTGTTCGCTGAACGGCAGTGTTGTAAGCGAATGTCAGGAATGGTAAAAGAGTATCCCAGTTTTTGTTGTCGGGGTGGACGGAAACGGCTATCATGTCTGCAAGGGTTCGGTGAAATATTTCTGTGAGACCATTTGTCTGAGGGTGGTAGCTTGAAGCTGTCTTGTGAGTAGTTCCAGAAGCGCGCAGTACTTCATTTACCATTTGTGACAAGAACACTTTGCCGCAATCACTAAGCAGTACACGAGGAGCCCCATGACGCAGGATTATGGCGTGAAGAATAAAATCTGCAACTTCCAAAGCTGAGCCTGTAATAACAGAGGAAGTCTCAGCATAGAGTGTCAGGTGATCAACGGCGGTCACTATCCATCGTTTGCCAGCAGATGTGACGGGGAGAGGCCCGTAAAGGTCAACACCTACAACCTCGAAAGGCATTGAAGGGCACGGAAGTGGCTGTAGAGGTCCAGCAGGTGCAGACGTGGGGAGTTTACGACGCTGGCATGGGTAGCAGGAACCGACGTACCGAGCTACACTAGAAGAAATGCCAGGCCAGTAATAACGACATCGATTGCGGTCAAGAGTTTTTTTTGAAACCAAGAAGACCAGCAGTCAAGTCATCGTGGAATGCTTCGAGCACCTGAAGTCGAAGAGAGCGTGGCAGTACAGGAACCCAGCGCTGACCGTCAGGGTGGTAGACGTTGCGGTAGAGAACCCCATTGTCCAGCTTAAAGTGCAGGAGTTGACGACGGAGTCGCGCGTTTGGTGAATGAGAAACTCCCGAAAGGTGGTCCATCATGCGTCTGCAGTATGAATCGGACCGCTGGTGGGAGATAAATGTTAGCTCGTCGTCCGAAAAGGGTTGCGTTATCGATGCGAGCATATGAACTTTGGTAGATGTGGCGGTTGAGTTCTCACCAACGCTCATATGGGTAGTTGGAAGCGGGCAACGAGATAAAGCATCGGCGTCTTGATGTTTTCTGCCTGACTTGTAAGTTTTGTCAAAGTAGTACTCCTGCAAGCGTAGTATCCACCGACCCAAGCGTCCGGACAAGTTCTTCAGCGTAGAAAGCCAGCATAAAGCATGGTGGTCCGTAATGATTGTGAAGTGACGGCCGTGGAGATAGGGACGAAACTTCTGGACCGACCAAACCACAGCCAAGCACTCTTGCTCAGTTATAGTGTAGTTCTTTTCAGCATGGGTGAGTACGCGACTGGCATATGCAACAACTTTCTCTATGGAAGACTTGTCGCGTTGTAGAAGAACGGCTCCTATACCAAGGCCACTAGCGTCGGTATGAAGGATAGTCGATGCGGCTTCGTCAAAGTGGATGAGCAGAGGTTCAGACGTGAGTGCCCACTTCAACAGCTCGAATGCCGTTTGACATTCTTGAGACCACAGAAAGGGGACGTTCGAAGCGAGTAGTTTGTGTAATGGAGCAACAATAGAAGCGAAGTTCTGGATGAACCGGCGAAATTAGGAGGCAAGGCCAAGGAAACTGCGAAGCTGCTTTGGTTTTTCGGGACGCGGAAAGTGAAGGACTGCAGAAATCTTGTCAGGGTCGGGCCGGATGCCATCTTTGCTAACGACATGTCCTAAGACCTTGATAGATTTGCTAGCGAAAGAGCATTTCTCAGTGTTTATTTGAAGCCCGGCGCCGGCAAGGCATGTCAGAACTTGATCCAGTCGTTCTAGGTGCTCAGGAAACGTTGACGAAAAGATAATAATGTCGTCCAGGTAGCAAAGGCAACTTTTCCATTTCAGGCCGCGCCGCACGGCATCTATCATGCGCTCAAAAGTCGCGGGTGCGTTGCAGAGCCCGAAAGGCATCACGTTGAATTCATATAGCCCGTCGGGGGTTGCAAACGCCGTTTTCTCCTTATCGTCTTCATGCATGGGGATCTGCCAGTACCCAGAACGCAAGTCGATGCTTGAAAAAAATTCCGCGCCTTGTAGGGAATCAAGGGCGTCGTCAATGCGTGGCATAGGGTACACGTCCTTGCGTGTGATCTTATTGAGCGCCTGGTAGTCCACGCAAAAACGCACAGAGCCATCTTTTTTTGCGGACCAAAACAATAGGAGATGACCAAGAACTAGATGATTGACGGATGATTTCCCGTTTAAGCATGTTCGCAACGTTTTCTTCTATAATTTTTCTTTCAGCTAGAGACACGCGGTAGGGTAGGCGGTGTACGATAGATGTCCCAACAGTTTGAATTTGATATGCTGTAGTATCAGTGCGGCCCAGCTTAGACAAGCAAAAATCGAAAGAATTTGCATGTTTCTGTAACAATGCGAGCAGCTGCTGCCTTTGTGAATGTGTCAATTCGCTGCTGATAGTGGTGGTAAAGGCGGAGGAAGAAACATGCTCACCGAGGGAAGGTTGTTTGGATGCGATGGCCTGAAGTGGCGTGACAAATACAGGCTCGAAGTCAGCAACACGGGCCACAGTAGTGCCCTGTGGCAGTAAGATCTTCTCCGGCGTAAAGTTGACAGCGGTGACAAGTGTAGAGCCATTGCAAAAACGAGTGACACCGGACGGAAGAACTATACCTTTACAAACGCAAAGTGGTGACGATTAAACCAATACATCACCGTGATAGATGTCATTGGACGTAATGCTGACAATTTGCTCTTGTAGTGGAGGCAGTTCGGTGTCTTTCGCAGCGACCAGACGTAGTGGCTTGTGATTGTCGTCGTCAAGCATATAATCGGTGTCAACGAGGTGAACGACGCGTTGTCCACAACAAATTGCCGCGGAAGCAGATGTTAGAATATCCCACCCTAAAATTAGTTGGTGAGAGCAGCGGGACAGGACAGCAAACTGGACATGATGGCGGATGCCGTCGATGAACACACGCACAGTACAAAACGCGGAAGGGCGAATGACATTCCCCTGGGCAGCAACTCACGTAGGGCCATAGTAAGGCAACATTACTTTCCTTAAATGTTCACACAAATCAGCACGCATCACAGACAATGTCGCACCTGTGTCCACCAAAGCATCGACTCGCACTCCTTCCACTTCCACAGAAAGCGTGTTACACGGGCCTGATGGAGGAATTTCACTTCTAATTCCGAATGCAGTTTTTCCTCCACAAACTGCATCACTTAGTTTCCCGAATGAATATCAGATGAGAATGAGGCGGGCCGAAGTGGAGAAGTGGAACGGCGGAAGGGCGAAGGCGAGCGGCGTCTCGTATTTCGGCTGTTTCCTGGTGTAGTCGATGCCGGAGGAGATGGACACCGGTGCGGGGGAGACGAATTACGCCGACCTTGATAAGACGCCCCAGTATACAAATCCCGTTCGCGCACGTCGTTCTGACGTTCATCTTGTGTATCGGATGATATCGCTACTGCATGTACAACACGTGGCGATCAGTCAAGATATCTTTGGCTTGCCCTCGCCCGTTCCACCTGTATATAAAGCATGGCACAATAAACTTACACATTCTTCCCGTTACGCTCGGACTGTCAGGATGGCCCAACGACTACACACGATACATGGTGTCAGAAGTTAACCGAAGCTAGCGCCTAGCATGTACAACATGGATTTTGTGAAGCCACCGCCCCCACTACGTACTAATGGGGAAATCAGCAAGAACTGGCAGGGCTTCAAGCAGCGCTTCGAGTTGTTCTTGACCGCGTCGGAGAACAGTGGCAAACCCCGAAAGGAAGCAACAAAGACTGCCCTCCTCCTAAGTATCGCAGGTGAGGAAGCCATTGAGATCTTTAACACGTTCGAATACCAGCAAGAGGAGGATAGCAGCGATTACAAAACAGTCGTGCAGAAGTTCGATGCATATTTTGCCGGACAGAGTAACGAAGTGCACGAACGCTATGTATTTCGCTCAAGGATCCAGAAGCCGGGAGAACCCTTCGAACATTTTGTGAGGGATCTGAAAACGCAGGCAGCATCGTGCAACTTTGGCAGTCTTAAGGAGTCGATGATCAGAGACCAGATCGTTTACGGGACTGCTGACAGCAACCTTCGAGAAAAGCTGTTAAGGGACAACAATTTGACACTACAAAAGGCCGAGCTGGCAGGTAAAGCCGCAGAAGCAGCAGCGGGACACCAAGAAGTTTGGGCACGCGAACTGAAAGAAGTAGATCCGGTAGGCGTGGCTCCTATTGACAAAACTTTTTCGCCAGGACCCGCCTTTTCTAAGTGTCTGAGATGTGGGCGCAAGCATGCACCACGAAGCTGTCCAGCGTTCGGGATGAAGTGCCGGAAGTGCCACAGGCGCAACCATTTCGCCATATGCTGCAAAACAACCACGGAAGTTCACGAGCTCCGAGGCTCCGAAGACAACTTTGACATTCTGGACGTGTCAAATTTAGGCAAAATTCCACGCGACTGGACGGTGCGAGCTCAAATCAAGAACCTGCCAGTAAACCTAAAAGTCGACACGGGAGCACAAGCAAATTTGCTGCCTTTGAGCTGCTACCTCAAGATGCGCCCTCAACCGCCGCTGAATCCAAGTAGCGCGGTGTTACGTTCGTATGGAGGAGGGGCAATTCAGCACGTCGGGGTCATACGTACCGAAGTCACACTGAATGACTCGACCTCAGTACTGGATTTTTTCATCGTGCGGAAGGGGCGTCAAGCGATCCTCGGGCTTCAAGCATGCCAACTCATGAGGCTTGTGCCGCGTGTTTACAGCGTGTCTAAAAGCAACCATGAGTGCATCTTTGACGAATTTCGCCATCTGTTCACCGGAACCGGGTGCGTGCAACGAGCATACAAGATGGTGTTACGTGACGGCGCCATACCCGTCGTCCAGGCCGCACGGCGTGTTCCAGTGGCCTTACAAGAACCCCTCAAGATGGAATTGGACCGCATGCAACGAGCCAGCATTATCACGAAGGTGACCGAGCCTACAGACTGGGTGAGTCCTGTCGTTATTGTTCGAAAGGAGGACGGGAAAATCCGAGTGTGCATTGATCCACGAAACATAAATGAGTGCCTAAAAAGAGAACATTACATAATGCCTCGCAGAGAAGATATAGAAGCAGACCTCGCCGGCGCGACAGTTTTTTCACGCCTGGACGCAAACTCGGGGTTTCACCAGATCCCTTTAGATGACGAAACCTCCCGAATTTGCACCTTCGCAACACCATTCGGCCGCTACCGGTTTTTGCGCTTACCCTTTGGTATAGCATCTGCTTCAGAGGTCTTCCAGAGGACCCTGAATGAAATTTTTGAAGAACTTCCTGGGGTCAGAGTGTACGTGGACGACGTCCTTATCTGGGGTGCATCCATAGAAGAACATAATGAGCGTCTTAAGTCGGTGCTACGAGCAGCTGAACGCGCCGGCCTCACATTCAACCCAGAAAAGTGCACGTTTGCGGTCGAAAAGATAGAATTTCTCGGGGACGTGATTGACAAAAACGGCATCAGACCAAGCCCATCCTTGATAAATTGCATGCTACAAATTCCCACACCAGTTGACAAGCTTGCGGTGCAACGAATGCTGGGCGTTGCCAACTACTTCAGCAAATTCTTGCCGTCACTCGCTGAAAGAACCACACTACTGAGGGGCCTGATCAAAAAGGACCGAATCTTCGAATGGACAGATAACCACAATCAGGAATGGAAGCAGCTATGCGACAGTTTGAGCAAAGAACCTTTGCTATCTATCTTTGATCCTCAGAGAAAAACCAAAGTGTCGTGCGACGCATCACGGAATGGGGTTGGATCAGCTTTGCTACAATACCACAATAACGCGTGGAAGCCGGTCGCGTACGCGTCACGAGCGCTCAGCGAAACTGAGCAACGGTATTCACAAATTGAAAAAGAGACGTTAGCATTGCTGTACGGCTGCGAAAGATTTCATCACTTTATCTACGGCCGCAATGTCATTGCAGAGACCGATCATCGGCCCTTGATTACCATTGCTCGGAAACCAATAGGCGATATGCCGCCAAGGCTACAGCGTTTCTTCCTCCGTTTGCTGCGTTATGACCTTGACTTGCAATTCATTCCAGGGAAGCAGCTCGTCCTGGCCGACATGCTCTCGAGAGCCACAAGCAGGCAAGCGGGTGACACCGACAGCGACGATGTAGAAGTCCACGCGGTAAGTGTGATGTCTTCATTAGTGAGCGACCGAACATGGAAGTGGTTGTCAGCAGAAACAGAGAAGGACGAAGAGCTTAAAGACGTTCTGAAAAACCTAGAATCTGGAGAGGATATCAAGGGCCAATGGAGGCCATTTCAAGCAGAACTATCTCAAGTTAACGGTGTACTTTTGAAAGGCTGTAAGGTGGTAATACCGGCTTCTATGAGACGTGAAATGCTAGATCGCATTCACCAAGGTCACTTAGGTGTCAACAAATGTAAATCAAGGGCAAGACAGCTTGTTTTTTGGCCGGGAATAAATCAAGATATCGAATCGATCTGCCATAAATGTGCACCATGCAGAAAATACGCATATAAACAGCCAACAGAGCCTCTTAAGATGCGCCCGGCGCCACCCCAGCCTTGGTACCGTGTAGGGGCGGACCTTTTCGAATATGGCGGTAGAACATACTTGTGTGTTTATGACGCGCTCTCCAACTTTCCCGAGGTGGAGCTGCTCAAAGACACATCTTCGAGAACTGTCATAGAAGCAGCAAGTGCCATCTTCGCCAGATATGGCATACCAGTTGAACTTTGTACCGATAATGGGCCGCAGTTCACAAGTCATGACTTCGCTGCATTTTCTCAGCTGTACGATTTCAAACACGTCACTTCAAGCCCGAGGTATCCACAATCGAATGGCCTCGCAGAAAAAGGAGTACAGGTCGTTAAGAGAATACTAAAGAAAACTACTGACGCGAAACAAGACTTTTGGCTTGGATTACTCGCTTACAGGACGACACCGATGGAGGGTGCGCCTTCACCTGCCGAGGTGTTACAAGGAAGGCGACTGCGAACGACGCTGCCGGATGTCCGTTCCGTTCCAGAATTTCCGGTCCGAAAGCATCGCCAGAGCAACGCCGGCAGGAGGACCCTAGCGCCGCTGGGAGCAGGCGACACCGTTCGAGTTAAAGGGGGGTCATGGTCGACCAAAGCACGAGTCCTCGAGCCATGCAATACTCCCAGGTCATACCATGTCGTCACAGAGGAAGGAAGGGTCCTCCGCCGCAACCGCCAGCACCTACTTCCGACCGGTGAAAGCTTTCGAAGGCGCACGTGTTCCAGCAGCAGTGAGGACTTCGCCGAACAAACTGCAAATTGCAGTAGTGGGCCCGCAGCTCTCCATGCACCCAATACGGCAGGCATCGCAACTTCGAGAAGTTCGACAAGACTGCGGCGGCCACCACAGCGGTTGACCTACGACAGAAACTTTGTTCAAGTATCGTGATGAGCTTCCCAGTGGCGTGCAATGAACGATGTTTCTTCGGTGCACTGTTCAACCCTGTAACTCCCCGTTAGAAAAATATTTAACTGTTCTGTTTTGTTTACTCATACGAAAGAGGATGTATCGGATGATATCGCTACTGCATGTACAACACGTGGCGATCAGTCAAGATATCTTTGGCTTGCCCTCGCCCGTTCCACCTGTATATAAAGCATGGCACAATAAACTTACACATTCTTCCCGTTACGCTCGGACTGTCAGGATGGCCCAACGACTACAGTCCTGTCAGGATGGCCCAACGCTTTCAGCAGAAACGAGATATGTGGCCGCGATAGCCACAGTAGTAGCATACAGGGCGAGACGAGCGCCACTGTGGGGAATAGAAGGCATTCGGGGCACCTGAAGATATTGCGGTTAGGTGGGCCGGAGGGTCAGGAAGCACGGAATGGTAGTTTATCTGGGGAGCGGCAGCAACTGATACGTAGGATGGACGCAGCAATGTCACGTGGGCGTCACTGGGAGGCACGGCAGCAACTGCAGGGTACGTGGGTCTTGGGCGTGAAGCAGTTGGCTGTACAGGCGCAACGCCGGTCAGCGCTGTAAGTTCCTCCCTGACGATGTCACGCAAGGGCACTCCCGAAGACTGTGTAGGACACGGTGTAGGAGGTGTGAAGCCCATAGACCGCAATTCTTCACGTATAATTTTTGTTCTCTCTTTTTGTTCAGCTGGCTGCAATCCTTGGAACGTGCCCTGCTGCCTGCGCGGATCGACTGCGACTGCCTCCTGAGATCGACGCATGTCCCTCGTTTGACTCGTCACCTTGCGTCGACCATGGTTGGCCGCCTTACGCAACATTGAAACCCTACTACGCAGAAGAAGCCAGTGTGACATCGTCATCAAGGCAGAGGGACCATATAACCGGCTGGCGGAACCCTTCGCCCTTCAGTGGGCATTGGATCGCAGCAGTGATGCTGGCGGCTGACAACCCCCTTTGTCTTTTTGTTCAGGTTGGTCCCGCCCCACCCATTTTTTCTAAACGCTCAAACAACCTCTTTCTGCTGCTGTTCCCATGCCCAAGTGTTCTTGCCTGCACCGTTGTGGAGTGTGTCTTTGTTGCTAAAATGTTGTTGGTCAGCGGAGACGTCGAGCTCAACCCTGGTCCCCCGAAACAAGACCCTAGCAAACAGAGCAGTGACGTTCTTCTGGCTATTCAAGATTTAACAAAACACCTTGACCAACGGCATGGCACCCTCATTAAATCCATAGACGAAGTGAAAGAAAACCAAAAGTTACTTGAGTCCAAAGTGTTAGATTTGACCACTCGTCTAACTGATCTAGAAAAACGAGTCGATTCATTTGAAGAATTTCTAGACGGCTCTCACGTGCAGGAAATGATAGCCACCGCCGTTCGAAGGGAACAGGCTTCGCTCCGAGCGCGTCTGGATGAGTTCGAGGATAGGTCTCGTCGTGAGAACCTGATTTTCCACGGAATTGAAGATTCAGCGTCAGAAACTTGGGCCGATTCTGAAGAAAAGGTCCGCTTGATTCTTACCTCTACGTTAAACTTGCAGCTACCTGACGATGCTATCGTGCGTGCTCACAGGCTAGGAACGTTTTCGCGGCATAAAACTAGGCCCGTGATAGCACGTTTCGCTTCTTCCAAAACTAAAGATAGTGTTTTGTCCCAGAAGTCTTAGTTTCGTGACACAAATACATCAATCTGTGAGGATTTCTGCAAGGCTACACGCGCCACCCGGAAAAAACTAATCGACTTCGCCAAGTCAACTGGTCACAAATTTTCTCGTAAATACAATAAAGTGGTCATTGGCAATAAAATATACACCTACTGCGCATCTTCAGATCGTGTGTGCGAAATAGTAACGGACTCGCGTGTCCCCTCAAATCCTCCTAATCGCGACGATCCTATCATCAGAGGCCCATCTTCTCCACTGTAGCTAGATTCTAACACAAGTTGTAATACCTCTAACCCTGACTGTTGTTTTTTGCTTTGTAATATCAGAAGTGTTATCAACAAGCGTGATGCCTTGTCTTCGTTAGTAAACACGTGCCTTTCCGATGTGATAGTTTTGACCGAAACCTGGCTGTCGTCAAAAGTTGAAAACCGTGAGATCCTGCAGTGCGACAAAAAATTTTCCTGTTTTAGGTGTGACCGTGGCTCGCGTTCTGGTGGCGGTGTCTTGATCGCTGTTTCAGAGGGATTCATGTCTTTTAAAATTCCCATTGTATGTTCCCTTGAATTGGTGTGCGTTCGAATCCGCATAAGTCACAAAGATGTCATTGTTTGTGCCTGCTATCGCCCTCCGAATGCGCCATCTGGTTTTTCCAATGATTTTCATGACGTCTTGAGTGACTTGCACGTGAGGTTCCCTGCCACATCATTTTGTATCCTAGGTGATTTTAACTTTCCTGATATTTCGTGGAACAACTCCCATTTATCGCCTGGCTCTGGCTCCTCTGAAAGCGCCTGCTTCTTTAACACATGCGCGCAATTGAATTTAACGCAGCTGGTTATGGGCCCAACTCGCATTACACATTCAAGTGCTTCAACTTTAGACTTAGTTCTGACTTCTCACCCCGATCTCGTGCAATCGCTTTCTGTTTTGCCAGGCCTCAGTGATCACGAAGCAATCGTTTTCAACCTCCCCTGCGCATCGCCCCATAAACAAAAAAGTAAAAAGCGATTCAGGGACTACAGTAGAGCTGATTATGGAACCATTATTACCGAACTTGAACATTTCACCTCCGTTTTTCTAGAAGACTTCAACCAAAGGTCTGTCAACGATAACTGGATGCTGTTTAAAAATAAAGTTGCCGAACTCGTTAACAAGCACATACCACTACGCGAAATCGCATGTAACAGTCAATCACCGTGGTTCACGCCATCATTGAAACGCCTGTCCAATAAAAAGAAGCGCGTTTACCGCCAAGCCAAGCGTTCTAATTTATCTGAAAGATGGGAGGTTTACAAAAAGGTAGCCGATGAATACGGGCGTGCTTTATCCGCGGCAAAGGAGTCCTTTCTTCAGCGAACGCTACCGTTAATTCTGCAAAACAATCCCCACAAATTTTGGCAGGTCGTTAATGGGGGCGATAGGAAACAGATTGAACTTACCACTGACACGGACGAAGTAATTTCCAGTGAAAACGTTTGTATCACCCTTAACCATGCATTTTCTTCATTCTTTACGAACACTACTCCTGCCGTCCTTCCAGGTGTTCAAGCTCGCGATTTCATTGTGATGAATTCTGTACACGTTGACCGGGCCGGCATACGCAAGTTGATCCAAAATTTAAAAATTTCGTCGTCACCAGGCGTCGATGGCATTTCTTCTAAATTTTTGAAAAACACTGACGTTCATTCCTCAATTATTCTGTCGAGACTTTTTGATCAGTCATTAGAAGAAGGTGTTCTCCCAGAGGACTGGAAGGTGGGGAAGGTGGTTCCCTTGTTTAAATTAGGAAACGCTCATAGTCCCGGGAACTATCGCCCCATTTCACTAACCAGTGTACCATGCAAACTTCTCGAACATGTAATTTACACCCACGTCGTGAGTTATCTTGAAAGTAACGCCTTCTTTAGCATTCACCAACACGGGTTTAGGAAATATTATTCATGTGAGACACAGCTTCTGGCCTTCACTAACGATTTTTTCTCTGCTGCTGATCGTTCATCTACTGTTGATTGTGTCTTCATAGATTTTTCAAAAGCCTTTGATACCGTCTGCCACAAGTTACTTCTTCTGAAACTAAACGCGCTAAATATTGATGCTAACGTCTTAAAGTGGATTGAATGTTTCTTATCTAACCGCACCCAGTTTGTAACTGCTAACGACCATTGTTCCCCGACTAGCCCCGTAACGTCTGGCGTTCCGCAAGGCTCAGTTCTTGGTCCCCTACTATTTCTTATCTACATCAACGACTTACCTAAAGATATCTCATCATCCATCAAACTATTTGCCGATGACTGTGTAATTTACCGTGAAATCCGGACTAACGCAGATAATCTTGCCCTTCAAACAGACCTGGATCACATTTCATCATGGTGCGACGCATGGTTAATGAAGCTAAACGTTACTAAATGCAAGGCTATGCGAATTTCCCGTTGTATTTCTCATAATGTACCGTGCGACTACACACTTAACCACAGCAATCTCGATCTGGTTTCGTCCTACAAGTACCTAGGAGTATATATTTCTAACAATCTCTCTTGGAACACGCATGTCGATTATATTACAAACAATGCGAATCGCACGTTAGGTTATCTGCGCAGAAACTTTTCTTTGGCTCCGACTAACCTTAAACTTCTGCTTTATCAAACATTAGTCCGACCCAAACTCGAGTACGCGTCATCAGTCTGGGATCCACATGCCAATTACCTCGCTGACAGCATCGAGGTGGTTCAAAATCGCTCGGCACGTTTTGTCATGTCCAACTACCATCGCACGTCCAGTGTTACCTCGATGAAAGCCAATCTTCACTTACCCACTCTCTCACTGCGGCGTAAAATATCTCGTCTCTGCCTGTTCCATAAGATCTTTCATTGTATTCCGTCTTTTAGCAACACTCTTTTCCAGCCCCCATCGTACGTTTCCTCACGCAACGATCATCAGTTTAAAGTGGGCGTTCCTAGCGCGCGCACGAATTTATATTTTGAATCATTCATCCCGAAAACTGCAAATGAGTGGAACCACCTTCCCGCCCCTATCGCTGCTATCACTGACCTCACTTTGTTTAAAAACGCCCTCTCTAACCATTTCGCGTAAATTCGCCACTTAAGTCACGCTGTGTTTTCTCTTGTTAGTTTTTTGTGTGCGCGTGTCATTCAAAGACGCAACCATGTTGAACATTGTTGTTACAACCACCCTGCCTCTTCTTCACATCACGCAGTCTTTCTTTTTTTTTATGGTTTTCAGATCGCCATTGTGCGCATATAATTTTGATTTGCTGTATTTCCTGATTTTCTGTACGATGTATACCCACTCCTCTCTGTAATGCTTCGGCCTTGAGAGTAAATAAAAAAATGAAATGAAATGAAATAATGTCGCGGATGAGTCACGCAGGTGGCCATGAGACGTAGAGCGGTGGTCGTCAATATCCGCTTGGAGGCGAACAGAGTCCAGCGTATCAAGGCGCTGGCATGTCGTCACGACATCAGCGATAGTAGCTGGGTTTTGGACAGCAAGTTCATTAAAGGCAACAGGCCCAATGCCTTTCAATATGTGGCGCACTTTGTCCGATTCCGGCATTGATTGATTGACACACCGGCAGAGTGCGAGGACATCCTCGATGTATGAAGTGTAGGATTCACCGGGATGTTTTTGGCGAGTATCAAGTGTCCTCTTCACGACGGCGGATCGAATGTCCGGGGTGCCAAAAACGTGTCGCAGCTGCTGCTGGAAGGTAGCCCAGTCGGGTAGGTCAATGACATGAATAAAATACCATGTCTTTGCGACTCCGGTCAGACCAAAGGGACGTAACGCAGTTTGGCGGCCTCGTCCCACCAATTAGCGACACTTACGTTGTCGTAGTCGTCGAGCCAGTCTTCTACGTCTTCTCCACGAAGACCAGCGAAGAGCGGGGGTTCCCGCTGATGCCCGTGTATGTAAATAGGAGGGGCAGCTTGTGTCGGTGCGTGGTTGATGACATCAGCTCCGGTAGGCTCGGTCTGGGACATGTTGCCCGACAGTGGGCGCAATTGGCGGCCTGAACGAAGCTCCAGCGGGTAGAGCGGGCTGCGGGAGGTAAGAGGACCGAAAATCCATCTTCACCACGTATGAAGTCTTGGTAGTCTTGGTTGCGACAGCGTTTAATTGAGGAAAAACCTCGCAAACGATCGGGCAGAGCCAGTACACAGACGATAACGATGATGATGACCCAGAGTGGCAATGAGGACAGAGAGACAAGGGGATGATGGTGATTGTGAAAATGCAGGGATGAGGACGATGTAACAAATGCCCACAGTATGTATGTATGTATGTATGTATGTATGTATGTATGTATGTATGTATGTATGTATGTATGTATGTATGTATGTATGTATGTATGTATGTATGTATGTATGTATGTATGTATGTATGTATGTATGTATGTATGTATGTATGTATGTATGTATGTATGTATGTATGTATGTATGTATGTATGTATGTATGTATGTATGTATGTATGTATGTATGTATGTATGTATGTATGTATGTATGTATTGTAGAGAAGCCGCCGAACACTGAAGTGGGTCAAACTCTCAAGTGTTCTCTAGTGGGTCTACCCAAAAAGGACGCCGCTCGCGCTGGGAGTCCGTGCTTGGCTGTTACTGTCGCCAATGTGTATACTCGCTGCGTGCATGCTAATAAACGCCATAACAAATTGTTGGAGAGTGCTACAATCCCCTTCGATGCCCTAGAAACTGCGCTCACGTACCCTGCAATCTACCATGTCCTACGACGCCTCTCAGCAAACGCCTCCTCCCATGCCACCCCCTTGTCCTGGTGTCCCCAGGATCCAAGATCCACCCATCTTCACGGGCACCGATGGCACTGACGTGGAGGACTGGCTCGCCATTTACGAGCGCGTGAGTGTCCCCAACAAATGGGACGAGGACGGCAAGTTGACAAACTCGGTGTTCTAGCTTGCGGGCGTTACAAGCTTGTGGTAACAAACCACGCGTCCGATGTCGCAACCTGGTCTGATTTCAAGACCGCTATCACCAACGTTTTTGGTCGCCCTGCCGTTCGTAAGCGGCAAGCCGAGCAGCGCTTACGCGAACGCGCTCAGCAGGCCGGTGAATCATTCACCAGTTACATAGAAGATGTACTGGACCTGTGCAAGAAATCCAACGACAGCATGTCCGATTCAGACAAGATACGGAACGTCATGAAGGGCATTGACGATGATGCCTTCACGATGCTGCTTGCCAAAAACCTAGACACAGTAGCTGAGGTCATCACGCTGTGCCAGATCTACGAGGAACTCCGCCGGCAGCGTTCGATGACCCGTCGCTCCACACCACGAGATGCAGGGCTTGCACGCTTGGAGGCGAGCTGTGATCAGTTGGCACTGCTGGCAGACCTCAAGTCCTCCATGCGTGAGGAAATCGCGTGGCAGTTCTCTCTCCTGCCTTTGGCCCACCCACCGGCTGCTCAACAATCGGCCACTACTATTCTTCCACCCATACGCCGAGCAAGTGAGCAGGAAATAGCGGAGGTGATGCCTGCGTACCAACCACAACAGCTTCCGGCCCCTGCGCCCCCCAAGTTACGCCCAAGTGGTCGCCAGGCCGCCTCCAGTCGTTCAACCACCCGCCCCACTGACTTACGCCGAAGCTGCCGGACGACCTCCATCCTTTGCAGCGGGTATGCCGGCTGCGTATGATGACGTGACCTCTCAGACTCAGCTCCAGCATCCCCTGCAGCCTTTCCAGCCACCGTTCCGTCCATCGGCTTTTGCGTCACGGACAAGACCTACCCCAGCGAATCGATGGCGCACACCCGACAACCGGCAAATCTGCTTTGCGTGCGGTTACGCCAGTCATGTAGCCTGTTATTACCATCGCGTACAGCCGGCTCCAATTTCTTCGCCTGTTGTTGGTCACCTCAGCCCTCCCTATCACGACGAACCACCGCCTATGCCACCGCCGTCTCGCCCAGGTCCATCTCCTCGAAGGTCGCCGTCTCCTCGACGTCGTTTCCTGTCACCCATGAGGCCAAGTTCGGCTACTCATGAGCGGGAAAACTAGTCGTCACAGTCCCCGAGGCAAGGACTGCGATGCTATTGCAATGTGAAAGCCCTCAGAGCCGCCCATCGAATGTCATAGACGTGCTTGTGGACGGTGTTCATGCATCTGCTCTTATTGACACTGGAGCTGCAATATCCGTTATGGACGAGAACTTTTGCCGCTCGCTTCGAAAAGTGACGACGCCAATTTCAGGGTTGTCCCTTCGTACTGCCGGTTCGCATCGTATTTATCCTTCAGCGGAGTGCACAGCTCGCGTTGTTGTTCAGGACGTTCTGTATGTCGGTCAATTCATCTTCATTCCTGCATGCTCTCATGACGTCATCCTGAGGTGGGATTCTCTCTCCCGCAGTGACGCCGTCATCCATTGTGCCGCTGCCGAAATTAAACTCTCACCCTTCTCGCATTTGACGCCGGAAGACAGTCCCTCGAAACTGAGAGAGATTCTCGTGAAAGACGATACCATAGTGCCCCCAAGCTCGGCGATGGGTGTATCTGTCTACTGCGCTGGACTCTCCGACACAATAACACTCGTTTCGCCATCCGACCGTGCTTGCCTAAAGAAAGGGTTGCTAGTACCTTTCGCGACCGTGCAAATCAGCCAGAGCAACGTCGCTATTTTTGTCACCAACCCATCCCCGTACACTGTTACCTTGGTTCGAGGGGAATGTCTCGGCAGAGTGGAACCAGTGGATAAAGCACAAGTCCTGGACGTACCTGATGACTCGCGTTGTCGCTATTCGCGTACCGTCAGTGCTGTTTCTACTTATGATTCATCATCTCCTGATGTATTTGGCCCCTTCATTGATGACAATCTTACATCGGTACAGCGTTCCCAGCTTCTGGACCTGCTGCGAGAATATCATTCTTCTTTCGATGTCGGGCGAAGTTCTCTCGGTCGCGCGTCCGCTGTTACACATCGTATCGACACTGGTGCCCATCCACCATTACGGCAACTCTACCGCGTGTCGCCTGCTGAACGTCGAGAAAGTAATGAGCAGGTTGATGATATGCTTAGACGCGACGTTATTCGGCCCTCGGACAGTCCATGGGCGTCTCCTGTTGTTCTTGTTGCGAAGAAAGATGGTTCTGTTCGGTTCTGTGTGGACGACAGATGGCTCATAAGATAACTCGCAAGGATGTTTACCCACTGCCGCGCATCGATGACGCAATTAACAGCCTTCACGGAACCGAATTTTTTCTTCTCTCGATCTGCGCTCGGGGTACTGGCAAGTACCCATGGCTGATGACGCTCGACCGAAGACTGCGTTCATCACACCCGACGGCTTTTACGAATTCAACGTCATGCCGTTTGGTCTATGTAATGCACCTGCGACCGTTGAGCGCATGATGGTCACCGTTCTGCGCAACTTGAAATGGCACACGTGCTTGTGTTAGCTCGATGACGTTGTTGTGTTCGCCCCAGATTTCTCCACGCATCTCCAACGTCATAAAGGAGTTTTCGCATGTGTGAGCAATGCGGGCTTGCAACTAAATCTGAAGAAGTGCCGCTTTGCAGCACGGCAACTCACCATCCTAGGGTACGTCGTGTCTAAGGATGGCATTCTTCCTGACCCAGCCAAGCTTCGGGCCATGGCTAAATTCCTCAAACCTGCGTCCTTCAAAGAACTGCGTAGTTTCGTGGGCCAATGCTCATACTTCCGACGCTTCATACGAAACTTTGCTACGATTATATCAGCGCTGACGAAGCTCCTTGGAAGTAACGGGCCCCTCAATTCGTGGTCGTCTGAGTGCGACGACGCGTTCATAAAGCTCCGCCATTTGCTGGCGTCTGCTCCCATTCTACGCCACTGCGACCCTACGGCCCCGACGGAAGTGCACACAGACGCCAGTGGTGTAGGCCTCGGCGCTGTCCTGGCGCAGCCCAAACCCGGATTCCCTGAATATGTCGTAGCATATGCAAGCCGTACGCTCACGAGAGCCGAGACAAACTACACCGTCACGGAGAAAGAGTGCCTGGCGATCGTCTGGGCCCTTACAAAATTTCGACCTTATTTGCATGGTCGCCCATTCGATGTCGTCACCGACCATCATGTACTATGCTGGCTTTCATCATTGAAGGATCTCAGGCCGTCTCGCCCGTTGGCTTTTCGCTTACAAGCCTACGACATCCGCGTGCTGTACCGCAACGGACGCCAGCATGCTGATGCCGACGCCCTCTCGCACTCCCCTCTGTCTGAAGGTGATGTGCTCTGCTCAGTATCCTCAGCTGCTGTTTCTGCCATTGATGTTTAAATCATCGCTACCGAACAGCGAAAGGATAATTGGATCGGCCCGCTCATCGATTTGCTCTCTGATCCATCTGCAACGCCATCCACGCGTACCTTGCGTCGTCGAGCTCGCCATTTCACAATCCGTGATGGCCTTCTACACCGACGCAATTACGACGCCGATGGCCGACAGTGGTTACTCGTGATACCCCGCAGTCTGCGGTCAGAGATATGTGAATCCTTTCATTCTCATCCGCAATGCTCGCACTCTGGGCTATTCGAAACCTACCATCGCATTGGACGACGCTACTTCTGGCACGGGATGTACCGCTACGTGCAGCAGTTCGTTCGCTCCTGTCTCGCTTGCCAACGCCGTAAACCGTCAGCACACATGTCGGCAGCCAGTCAGCAACTGTTACCTTGCCCTGAGCGTCCGTTTGGGCGCATAGGTATCAATTTGTATGGACCACTTCCTCTGACGTCGGCTGGTAACCACTGGGCCATCGTCGTTGTAGATCATTTAACGCGATACGCCGGAACCGCCGCTATCCCTGCGGCTACTGCGCGTGATGTTGCGTCCTTCCTACTGCATTGATTCATACTGCGCCACGGTCCACCTCAGGAGCTTCTCAGCGATCGAGGCCGTGTCTTCTTGTCAGAAGTCGTCGAAGCCATTCTCACGGAGTGCCATTCTGTCCACCGCAAAACAACAGCTTACCACCCGCAGACGAATGGTCTGACCGAACGCTTTAACCGCAACCTCGGCGACATGCTTTCGATGTACGTCACCGCCAACCACACGAATTGGAATACTATACAGCCCTTCGTCACCTACGCCTACAACACCGCCCCTCAGAGCACGACCGGTATTTCACCTTTCTTCTTGCTGTCCGGAAGGCACCCGTCACACACCATCACACGATACTCCCGTACACGCCGGATCCATCTGAGTGTGCACCTATTTCTGAGACAGCCAGGCTTGCTGAAGAGTTTCGCCAGCTGGCCAAGACATTTACGACGCATGAGCAAGAACAGCAGAAGAGTATTTGTGATGGCTCCGCCACTTCTGAACCCACGTTCCTTCCTGGTTCTCTTGTATGGCTCTCAATCCCGACCTCTGTAGCTGGCATTTCTTCCAAACTACTCCCGAAATATGAAGGTCCCTATCGTGTGATTGAGCGCACATCTCCAGTCAACTATATTGTCGAGCCAATTGAACAATCTTCGGACATGCGCCGTCGTGGGCGCGACATAGTCAACGTGGAGCGCCTGAAGGCTTACTATGACCCGCTCGTAGTGACAAGCTGTTAGGTCACCAGGCGGGTCCCTCTTCAACCCTGGAGTAATTGTAGAGAAGCCGCCGAACACTGAAGTGGTTCAAACTCTCAAGTGTTCTCTAGTGAGTCTACCAAAAAAGGACGCCACTCGCGCTGGGAGTCCGTGCTTGGCCATTACTGTCGCCATTGTGTATACTCGCTGTGTGCCTGCTAATAAACGCCATAACAGTATGTATGTATGTATGTATGTATGTATGTATGTATGTATGTATGTATGTATGTATGTATGTATGTATGTATGTATGTATGTATGTATGTATGTATGTATGTATGTATGTATGTATGTAATGTATGTATGTATGTATGTATGTATATATGTATGTATCTACGTGTGTATGTGTGTGTATGTATGTATGAGTGTGTGTATGTATGTGTGTATGTGTGTATGTAAGTATGTATGTATGTATGTATGTATGTATGTATGTATGTATGTATGTATGTATGTATGTATGTATCTACGTGTGTATGTGTGTGTATGTATGTATGAGTGTGTGTATGTATGTGTGTGTATGTATGTATGTATGTATGTATGTATGTATGTATGTATGTATGTATGTATGTATGTATGTATGTATGTATGTGAGTGTGTATGTATGTGTGTATGTATGTGTGTATGTATGTGTTAGTACGTGTCTGTATGGGCATGTACGTGTGTATGTATGTACGTGTATGTGCGTGTGTATGTACGTGTGCGTGTGTGTGTATGTACGTGTATTTGTGTGTGTGTGTGTGTGCGTGCGTGCGTGTACGCGCGTGCGTGTGCGTGTGCGCACGCGTGTGTGCGTGTGTGTGTGTGCTTGCGTGTGCATGTCTGTGCGTGTGTGTGCGTGCGCGCGAGTGTGCGCGCGTTAGCGCGTGTGTGAGCGTGCGTGTGTGTGCGTGTGTGTGCGTGTGTGCGTGCGTGCGTTTGTGTGCGTGTGTGTGTGCGTGTGTGCGCTTGCGCGTGTTCGCGTGTGTGCGTGCGTGTGTGCGTGCGTATGTGCGTGCGTGTGCGCGTGTGTGAGTGCGTGTGCACGTGTGCGTGCGCGTATGTACGTATGTGTGCGCGCGTGTTCTTTGTGTGAGCGTGTGCGTGAGTGTGCATTTGTGCGCGCGTGCGCGCGAGTGTGTGTGTGTGCGTGTGTGTGTGCGTATGTGCGTGGGCGTGTGCGTGCGTGTGCGCGCGTGTGTGTGCGCGTGTGCGTGCGTGTGCTCGTGAGCGTGCGCTGCGTGCGTGTACACGTGTGTGCATGTGCGTGCGTTTGTGCGTGTGCGTGTGTGCGCGTGTGTGTGCGCGCGTATGTGCGTGCGTGCATGTGTGCGTATGTGTGCGTGCGTGTGTGTGGGCGTGTGTGTGAATGTGTGCGTGCGTGTGCGCGTACGTCTACTTGTGTGTGTGTATGTATGTATGTGTGCGTGTGTGTCTTATGTATGTGTGCATGTATGTATGTATGTATGTATGTATGTATGTATGTATGTATGTATGTATGTATGTATGTATGTATGTATGTATGTATGTATGTATGTATGAATGTATGTATGTATATATATATGTATGTATGTACATATATATATGTGTGTATGTATGTATACGTGTATGTGTGTGTGTGCGAGTGCGTGTGTGTGCGCGCGTGTGTGCGTGCGTGTGAGTGTGTGTAAGTACGTGTGTGTATGTACGTGTGTGTGTTTGTGTGATGTATGTGTGTGTATGTACGTTTGTGTATGTGTACGTGTAGGTGTGCGTGTGTGTGCGTGTGTGTGTGCGTGTGCGTGCGCGTGCGTGTGCATGCGTGTGAGTGCGTGTGCGTGTGTGCATGTATGTATTTATGTATGTATGTATATATTTATTTATGTATGTATGTATGTATGTATGTATGTATGTATGTGTGTGTGCGTGTATGTGTGTGTATGTACGTGTGTGTGCGTGCGCTTGTGCGTGTGTGTGTATGCGTGCTCGTACGCGTGTGCGCGCTTTAGTGGTTGCGTGTATGTGCGTGCGTGTGTGTGCGTGTGTGCGCGCGTTTGTGCGTGTGCGCGTGTGTGCGCGTGAGCGTGCATGCGTGTGTGTGTGAGCGTGTGCGTGAATGAACGTGTTTGTGGGTGCGCGTGCGTGTGTGCGCGTGTGCGCGTGTGCTTGTGCGCGTTCGTGTGTGCGTGCGTGTGTTTGTGTGCGTAGGTGTGTGTGCTTGTGTGCGTATGTGTGTGCGCGTGCATGCGTGTGCATGTGTGTGTACGTGTGTGTGCGAGCGTGTGTGCGTGTGTGTGTGTGCGTGTGTGTGAGTGTGTGTGTGCGCGCGCGTGTGTGTGTGCGTGCGCGTGTGCTTGCGTGCACGCGCATGCATGCGTGTGCATGTGTGCGTGTGCGCGCGTGCGTGTGACGGTGTGTGTGTGTGTACGTGCGCGTGCGTGTGCGCACGTGCGTGTGTGTGTGTGTGTGCGTGCGTGTGTGTGCGTGTGTGCGCGCGCAGGTGCGTGTGTGCGTGTGCGTGTGCGTGTATGTATGTATGTATGTATGTATGTATGTATGTATGTATGTATGTATGTATGTATGTATGTATGTATGTATGTACGTACGTACGTACGTACGTATGTATGTATGTATGTATGTATGTATGTATGTATGTATGTAAGTATGTGTATGTAAGTGTCTGTATGTGCACGTACGTGCGTGTGTATGTACGTGTGCGTGTGTGTGTATGTACGTGTATTTGTGTGTGTGCCTGCGTGTGTGTGTGCTTGCGTTTGCGTGTGTGTGTGCGTTTGCGTGCGCGTTTGCGTGTGCGTGCGTGTTGCGCGCGTGCGTGTGTGCGTGTGGGCGTGCGTGCGCGTGTTTTCGAGTGTGCGTTCGTGCGTGTGTGTGCATGGGCGTGTGTGCGCATGTGCGTGTGCGCATGTGCGTGCGTGTGTGTGCGCGTGTGCTTGGGCGTGCGCGTCTGCGCGTGTGTTCGCGCGTGCGTGTGCGCGTGTGTGTGCGTGTGCGTGCTTGTGTGTGTGCTTGTGTGCGTGCGTGCGTGTGTGCGTGCGTGTGCACGTGTGCGTGGGCGTGTGTGCGTGTGTGTGCACGCGTTTTCTGTGTGTAAGCGTGTGTGTGAGTGTGCGTGTGTGCGCACGTGCGCGCACGTGCGCGCGTGTGCGCGCGTGCGTGTGTGGGTATGTGTGGGGCGTCTGTGTGTGTGCGTGCGTGTGCGTGCGTGCGTGTGTGTGAGTGTGTGTGTGTGCGTGTGTGTGTGCGTGCTTGCGTGTGCGTGTCTGTGTGTGTGCGTTTGCGTGCGCGTGTGCGTGCGTGCGTATGTGCGTCTGTGTGCGTGCGCGCATGTGTGCGCGCGTGTGTGAGCGTGCGTGTGTGCGCGTGGGTGTTTGCGTGTGGGTGTTGTTGAGAACGACGGACCGATCCCGCCGAAGCCACCACTGTTGCGAAAGACGACGACGCCGACACGGCCCCGAAGGCGCCACTGCTTTCGACTCCGCCGGGAAGGTCACCAGCCGTTTGGTAGCGTATGTTTCTCAGCTCGCGACTGCTTCTGCGCAGAGCTGATAAGACAAGCGGACGAGACGACGGTGAGTTAAACAAGGTTTATGTACAGCATATATACAGAGGCGTTACAATTTCGGCACTGGGGCCGACAGAGACTCGAAGAGCCGAGCTCTCCTCTCTAACACATAGGTCAGCCCTTCGACTAAGACCGCTGACTCACACACATGTCGGCTCTCCGACACGGGGCCTCCTCTCACTCACATAGGACCGCCGATCGCGACGCGCCGCAGGGCTTCTTTTATTTACACCGGGTCCAACCAAAAAGTCCAATCAGAAGCGCCGCTGGTCGCCAGGGCAGATTCCTCCAATGGGGGGTCGCCGCGCCATGCGTCAGACCACCAGACACGAGAACGCCGGCTCGCTGTCACGTGCGGAGCTGACTCAATGCACGTGGGCCAGAGAAGCGCCGCGCGTGTTCACGCCGTTCGCGCCAGGCCGACTGCGGGCTGGCCTTGACCCAGATTGCCTTTTTCAGAGGCACGGACATTTGACGAGGACTCGCTGGCATAACAGCACCCCCGCCGCCAGACAATGCACCGGAAAGACGAGCTGCTTCCACGGGGCTCGGATGTCAGGTGCGCTCGTTCGCCAGGTCCCTCCAGGTTCGCCGCCAGGGCCATGGGGAGAATACAGCTCCAGACTGTTCCGGGAATACAGCCCATTCTTGACGACGGATCCCAGCTCCACTGGCTTGTCGCCACAACTTGTCGACCAGCTTCACTCGTCTCTTCTGACCATCTTCGGCTTCAGCACTTGTCGATGGTTCTGCAACTTGCTAAGAACGGTTCGACAACAGACAACACACGACACAAGCAAGTGCCCTCGGTCACCCGACAGAACACCAGACAAAATATAGTACAACATATACCTATCTACGTGTTTATCGGAATTTTGTTCCCTCTACATCAAGAGGCACAAGTGGGACAAAAGACCCTTAAAATGACAACTCAATTTTTTTTCCACGTACAACAACGTAACGAATTAGAATACCACATAAAGTTGGCCCCTTGAGATCACATTGAACGAGAGCGCTCAGCCCAGGTCGTGATGAGGTCAAAATTTTTCCCCGAATCGCCAACGAGAAACCGAAAGGTTGAGAAGGTACTAGCTAGAACGCACTGCTCAATGCACCTGCATTAGCGTTTAGCTTTCCTTTTTTTTATAGCGAACGTCAAAGTTGCGCTGTGGAGCAACATGCTCCACCTCAGTAACCGGCCACTTTTAGGCGACGATACCTATGCGGCACCAAGAGCGGCTCACACTTTCGACGTTGCACAGGGGAACAACGATACGGCTTGCTACGGATTGACTCCTCACCGCTTAGCTCGATATCGTGTTCGATCACCCTCATGTTTCCGGGGTGGTCCGAAAACGCGTCTTCAAACTCGGAACCAATCTTTCTGAGGTCCTCGTTCTCAGGTCCTCCTTCACTTAAGCTAGGCTCTAGGTTTATCTGCTCCCGGATTACTTTCGATCCCCCTTCGGTTACCTCACTAGAACTCAAATTTTCTGCTTCCTCTTCCACTGAAGCATTCAACAGCAGATTTACGACCGCTTGATGTTGAACGTATGGTTTCATCAAGTTGTAAATTTTGTCCGGCCGCCTTCCTAATTTCACTTCATAATTTGAATCGCAAGGCTTCGATAATACGTTGGCGGGCCCTTCCCAATCAACCTCAAGCTTGTTCCTTTTGGATGGCTGCAGCCGCATTACCTGATTATCAACTTCAAAAGCGCGCTTCTTCCCCGATTTCTCGTAGTGCTCCTTCGACAGCACTTTTGCCGCGTTTTTCTGGCTTTCCACTAGCGCTTCAATTTGGCTTTCCACTAGCGCTTCAATTTGGCTTTCCACTAGCGCTTCAATCGAGAGATCCTCACGCTGCTCTCGAATGAGCGTCTCTCGATCCACTCTCGGCAGCTCGCTCCAACTTTCCGCTACAGGCGAGAGCGTTGCAACCCTCTCGCTCTGACTCAATGGCGCCACGTCGTCTCCCCCAGCGCATACCGCGCCGGCCGTGTCGGCGACGGGCCGCTCGCGTGACTGCTCACATGACTCATGCGGAAACTTTCCTTTCTGGGGTTCCGTCGACCCGCCGACAAGGTCACTTGAGAGTTCACCGCATGGAACCAGGTCCAGCTTCCGCGAAAGCTTTCGCGCTTGCGATCGCGTGAGAGCCATGCACGCTAAGTTGGGGAAGAATGATTTGCCCTGCTCTTTGAGAAGCTGCTCCGAGTTGTTGGAGAAAAGATAAGAAAAACGATCATTTAGCGCGGCAGACACAGCCGCTTCGGTGCAAAGCTTACCGAACGGGCCTTCAATGACAACCGTGGCGATTGGTAAGCGAACACTCTGCTCCTCGGCGACTTGCCTGATCCACGCGCATTCTCCTGTGAAATCATCCGGAGACACCAATGAAGGATGGACAACATCCATGGTTGCCGCTGAGTCTCTAAGCGCTCGGCACGTTTTCTTATTTACTTTAATTTCTTGGAGATACGGCTCCAACAACCGCATGTTTTTTTCTGATTCTCGGATTGTTGCGAAGGCAAATTTTTCCTGACAGTTTCTCGCGATGTGCCCTTCCTTTTTACAGTTGTAGCAGATTAGCGGCTTCCGTTTGTTTTCCGATTCAAATGCCTGTGTGGTGGAAACCTCACTCGATTTCTCCGCTTCTGTTTGCCCTTCCCCTACACTGTCCTTCGTAAGAGACGGTTCCCTCTTGAAATTACGGTGCGGAGCGGATTTCCGTTGATCAGGTTTCCTTGAAAAGCCCTCTTTCCTTTCATCCTTTTCAACGCGCACTGCCCTGCTATGCAACTTTCGGCGAGCATAATACTCCTCAGCTAACTCAGCTGCCTTATTTAACTGTACTTCACCAAGTTTGTCCTGCAGCCAAAGTTTAACGTCCTCCTCGATGCAGCGGTAGAATTGCTCCAATGCAACGCATTCCACCACTTTATCGCGGTCGTCATAAACACCTTCGCCCTTGAGCCATTCAATCAAATCGGCTTTAAGACGAAACGCGAAGTCAACGTGTGACTCATTCCCCTTTTTAGCATACCGGAACCTTTGCCTGAAAGCCTCGGGTGACAACTTATAACGTCTCAAGAGCACTTCCTTAACCTCGTCATAGCTCTCAAACGCTTCCCTCGACAAGCAAGTTATCGCGTCGGACACTTCGCCGGGAAGAAGAGCTAGCAGGTTCCGTGCCCAAAGAGACTGCTCCAAAGCATTTCGCTCACAGACGTGTTCAAACTTGACGAGATACTTCGCCATGTCCTCGCCTACTACGAACGGTGGCAGTTGGTCACGAATTCTAAAACCGCTGACCTGAATCGTCGGAGAAGCTACGCTAGGCGCCTGCGAACACTGTAGGATTGCCAATTCTAGTCGTTTCATCTCAAGGCGCTCCTGTCTCTCGGCCTCCTCGCGACGTTCGCGCCTTTCAGCTTCTTCACGTTCGCGAGCTTCGCGCCTTTCAGCCTCTTCGCGAGCTTCGCGCCTTTCAGCCTCTTCGCGAGCTTCGCGCCTTTCAGCATCTTCACGTTCGCGAGCTTCTCGCCTTTCAGCCTCTTCACGTTCGCGAGCTTCTCGCCTTTCTTCACGTTCGCGAGCTTCTCGCTTTTCAGCCTCCTCGCGTTCGCGAGCTTCTCGCCTTTCAGCCTCCTCACGGCGTGCTTTAATATCCACCCAGGCCTCATCGACTTCCTCAGCCGACACTCCCTCATCCTTCATGATCTCAAGGATCGCTTGCTTTCGTTTCGCACGGCCTAAAGTAATGCCGAGTTCCTCACAAATTTCGATGAGTTCCTTCACTTTAAGGTTCTCCATCGTTCACACTAGCCTCTTGCTGTTTGCCCCTGTTAACAATTTACTTGCCGTACCCACTATAAGCCGTCTAGCACGACGCGCAAGCAATATTTCACTCTCCCGTGTTTACCCCCTCCGCATTAACTTTGGTTTCAAAGCACTTCGACTTTGCTTGAAACGATCAAAGCTCACTCTAATGCTTCACACAGCCCTTCTCTAAACTACTACAACCTGAGCTAGAGCAGTCTGGTGAACTGAGGGGAAAACATCAGGCACTCACCGCATCGATGTCGCTGACGCCGGCCGATCCCGCAGCTGCCAACCACTGTTGCGAAGCCACTTCCGAGGCTGCCACCGATGCCACCACTGTTGCGAACGACGGGCCGATCCCGCCGAAGCCACCACTGTTGCGAACGACGGACCGATCCCGCCGAAGCCACCACTGTTGCGAAAGACGACGACGCCGACACGGCCCCGAAGGCGCCACTGCTTTCGACTCCGCCGGGAAGGTCACCAGCCGTTTGGTAGCGTATGTTTCTCAGCTCGCGACTGCTTCTGCGCAGAGCTGATAAGACGAGCGGACGAGACGACGGTGAGTTAAACAAGGTTTATGTACAGCATATATACAGAGGCGTTACAATTTCGGCACTGGGGCCGACAGAGACTCGAAGAGCCGAGCTCTCCTCTCTAACACATAGGTCAGCCCTTCGCCTAAGACCGCTGACTCACACACATGTCGGCTCTCCGACACGGGGCCTCCTCTCACTCACATAGGACTGCCGATCGCGACGCGCCGCAGGGCTTCTTTTATTTACACCGGGTCCAACCAAAAAGTCCAATCAGAAGCGCCGCTGGTCGCCAGGGCAGATTCCTCCAATGGGGGGTCGCCGCGCCATGCGTCAGACCACCAGACACGAGAACGCCGGCTCGCTGTCACGTGCGGAGCTGACTCAATGCACGTGGGCCAGAGAAGCGCCGCGCGTGTTCACGCCGTTCGCGCCAGGCCGACTGCGGGCTGGCCTTGACCCAGATTGCCTTTTTCAGAGGCACGGACGTTTGACGAGGACTCGCTGGCATAACAGTGTGCATGCGTTTGTGTGCGGGTGTGCGTGTGTGCGCTTGCGCGTGCGCGTGTGTTCGTGCATGCGTGTGTGTTTGCGTGTCTGCGTGTGTGAGTGCGTGTGCACGTGTGCGTGCGCGTATGTACGTATGTGTGCGCGCGTGTTCTTTGTGTGAGCGTTTGCGTGAGTGTGCATGTGTGCGCGCGTGCGCGCGAGTGTGTGTGCGTGTGTGTGTGCGTATGTGCGTGGGCGTGTGCGTGCGTGTGCGCGCGTGTGTGTGCGCGTGTGCGTGCGTGTGCATGTGTGCGTGTGCTCGTGAGCGTGTGCGTGCGTGCGTGTACACGTGTGTGCATGTGCGTGCGTTTGTGCGTGTGTGCGCGTGTGTGTGCGCGCGCGTATGTGCGTGCGTGCATGTGTGCGTATGTGTGCGTGCGTGTGTGCGTGTGTGTGGCGTGCGTGTACGCGCGTGCGTGTGTGTATGTATGTATGTGTGCGTGTGTATCATATGTATGTGTGCATGTATGTCTGTATGTATGTGTGCATGTATGTATGTATGTATGTATGTATGCATGCATGAATGTATGTATGTATATATGTATGTATGTATGTATGTATGTACATATATATGTGTGTGTATGTATGTATACGTGTATGTGTGTGCGTGCGAGTGCGTGTGTGTGCGTGTGCGTATGTGTGCGCGTGTTTGTGCGTGCGTGTGAGTGTTGTTGAGAACGACGGGCCGATCCCGCCGCTTCCACCTCTGTTGAGAAACGGACCGATCCCGCCGCTTCCACCACTGTTGCGAACGACGGGCCGATCCCGCCGAAGCCACCACTGTTGCGTAGCGTAGGTTTATCAGCTCGCGACTGCTTCTGCGCAGAGCTGATAAGACGAGCGGACGAGACGACGGTGAGTTAAACAAGGTTTATGTACAGCATATATACAGAGGCGTTACAATTTCGGCACGGGGGCCGACAGAGACTCGAAGAGCCGAGCTCTCCTCTCTAACACATAGGTCAGCCCTTCGCCTAAGGCCGCTGACTCACACACATGCCGGCTCTCCGACACGGGGCCTCCTCTCGCTCGCATAGGACTGCCGCTCGCGACGCGCCGCAGGGCTTCTTTTATTTACACCGGGTCCAACCAAAATGTCCAATCAGAAGCGCCGTTTTGTCGTCAGGGCAAATTCCTCCAATGGGGGGTCGCCGCGCCATGCGTCAGACCACCAGACACGAGACCGCCGGCTCGCTGTCACGTGCGCAGATGACTCAATGCACGTGGGCCAGAGACGCGCCGCGCGTGTTTACGCCGTTCGCGCCAGGCAGACTGCGGGCAGGCCTTGACCCAGATTGCCTTTTTCAGAGGCACGGCCGTTTGACGAGGACTCGCTGGCATAACAGCACCCCCGCCGCCAGACAATGCACCGGAAAGACGAGCTGCTTCCACGGGGCTCGGATGTCAGGTGCGCTCGTTCGCCAGGTCCCTCCAGGTTCGCCTCCAGGGCCATAGGGAGAATACAGCTCCAGACTGTTCCGGGAATACAGCCCATTCTTGACGACGGATCCCAGCTCCACTGGCTTGTCGCCACAACTTGTCGACCAGCTTCACTCGTCTCTTCTGACCATCTTCGGCTTCAGCACTTGTCGATGGTTCTGCAACTTGCTAAGAACGGTTCGACAACAGACAACACACGACACACGCAAGTGCCCTCGGTCACCCGACAGAACACCAGACAAAGTATAGTACAACATATACCTATCTACGTGTCTATCGGAATTTTGTTCCCCCTACATCAAGAGGCACATGTGGGACACAAGACTCTTAAAGTAAGAACTTGAATTTTTCACACTTACAACAACGCAACGAATTAGAATACCACATAAAGTTGGCCCCTTGAGATCACTCTGAACGAGAGCGCTCAGCCCAGGTCGTGATGAGGTCAAAATTTTGCCCCGAATCGCCAGCCAGAAACCGAAAGGTTGAGAAGGTACTAGCTGGAACGCACTGCTCAATGCACCTGCATTAGCGTTCACCTTTCCTTTTTTTTTCTTTAGCGAACGTCAAAGTTGCGCTATGGAGTAACATGCTCCACTTCAGTAACCGGCCACTTTTAGGGGACGATACCTATGCGGCACCAAGAGCGGCTCACACTTTCGACGTTGCACAGGTGAACAACGATACGGCTTGCTACGGATTGACTCCTCACCGCTTAGCTCGATATCGTGTTCGATCACCCTCGTGTTTCCGGGACGGTTCGAAAACACATCTTCAAACACCAAAACAATCTTTCTCAGGTCCTCTTTCCGGACTTCACTTAACCTAGGCTCTAGGTTTATCTGCTCCCGGATTACTTTCGATCCCCCTTCGATTACCTCACTAGAACTCAAATTTTCTGCTTCCTCTTCCTCTGAAGCATTCAACAGCTGATTTACGACCGCGTGATGTTGAACGTAGGGTTTCATCAAGTTGTAAATTTTGTCCGGCCGCCTTCCTAATTTCACTTCATAATTTGTATCGCAAGGCTTCGATAATACTTTGGCGGGCCCTTCCCAATCAACCTCAAGCTTGTTCCTTTTGGATGGCTGCAGCAGCATTACCTGATTCTCAACTTCAAAAGCGCGCTTCACCGATTTCTCGTAGTGCTCCTTCGACAGCACTTGTGCCGCATTTTTCTGGCTTTCCACTAGCGCTTCAATTGAGAGATCCTCACGCTGCTCTCGAATGAGCGTCTCTCGATCAACTCTCGGCAGCTCGCTCCAACTTTCCGCTACAGGCGAGAGCGTTGCAACCCTCTCGCTCTGACTCAATGGCGCCATGTCGTCTCCCCCTACCGCGCCGGCCGTGCCGACCGCTTTCGCGACGGGCCGCTCGCGTGACTGCTCACATGACTCATGCGGAAAATTTCCTTTCTGGGGTTCCGTCGACCCGCCGACAAGGTCACTTGAGAGTTCACTGCATTGAACCAGATCAGGCTTCCGCGTTTGCGATCGCGGGAGGGCCATGCACGCTAAGTTGGGGAAGAACGATTTGCCCTGCTCTTTGAGAAGCTGCTCCGAGTTGTTGGAGAAAAGATAAGGAAAACGATCATTTAGCGCGGCAGACACAGCCGCTTCGGTGCGAAGTTTACCGAACGGGCCTTCAATGACAACGGTGGCGATTGGTAAGCGAACACTCTGCTCCTCGGCGACTTGCCTGATCCACGCGCATTCTCCTGTGAAATCATCCGGAGACACCAATGAAGGATGGACAACATCCATGGTTGCCGCTGAGTCTCTAAGCGCTCGGCACGTTTTCTTATTTACGTTAATTTCTTGGAGATACGGCTCCAACAACCGCATGTTTTTTTCTGATTCTCGGATTGTTGCGAAGGCAAATTTTTCCTGACAGTTTCTCGCGACGTGCCCTTCCTTTTTACAGTTGTAGCAGATTAGCGTCTTCCGTTTGTTTTCCGATTCAAATGCCTGTGTGGTGGAAACCTCACTCGATTTCTCCGCTTCTGTTTGCCCTTCCCCTACACTGTCCTTCGTAAGAGACGGTTCCTTCTTGAAATTACGGTGCGGAGCGGATTTCCGTTGATCAGGTTTCCTTGAAAAGCCCTCTTTCCTTTCATCCTTTTCAACGCGCACTGCCCTGCTATGCAACTTTCGGCGAGCATAATACTCCTCAGCTAACTCAGCTGCCTTATTTAACTGTACTTCCCCAAGTCGGTCCTGCAGCCAAAGTCTGACATCCTCCTCGATGCAGCGGTAGAATTGCTCCAATGCAACGCATTCCACCACTTTATCGCGGTCGTCATAAACACCTTCGCCCTTGAGCCATTCAATCAAATCGGCTTTAAGACGAAACGCGAAGTCAACGTGTGACTCATTCCCCTTTTCAGCATACCGGAACCTTTGCCTGAAAGCCTCGGGTGACAATTTATAACGTCTCAAGAGCACTTCCTTCACCTCGTCATAGCTCTCAAACGCTTCCCTCGACAAGCAAGTTATCGCGTCGGACACTTCGCCGGGAAGAAGAGCTAGCAGGTTCCGCGCCCAAAGAGACCGCTCCAAAGCGTTTCGCTCACAGACGTGTTCAAACTTGACGAGATATTTCGCCATGTCCTCGCCTACTACGAACGGTGGCAATTGGTCCCTGATTCTAAAACCGCTGACCTGAACTGTTGGAGAAGCTACGCTAGGCGCCTGCGAACACTGTAGTATTGCCAATTCTAGTCGTTTCATCTCAAGGCGCTCCTGTCTCTCGGCTTCCTCGCGACGTTCGCGCCTTTCAGCTTCTTCACGTTCGCGAGCTTCGCGCCTTTCAGCTTCTACGCGAGCTTCGCGCCTTTCAGCTTCTTCGCGAGCTTCGCGCCTTTCAGCCTCCTCACGTTCGCGAGCTTCTACTTCTCGCCTTTCAGCCTCCTCACGGCGTGCTTTAATATCCACCCAGGCCTCATCGACTTCCTCAGCCGACACTCCCTCATCCTTCATGATCTCAAGGATCGCTTGCTTTCGTTTCGCACGGCCCAAAGAAATGCCGAGTTCCTCACAAATTTCGATGAGTTCCTTCACTTTAAGGTTCTCCATCGTTCACACTAGCCTCTTGCTGTTTGCCCCTGTTAACAATTTACTTGCCGTACCCACTATAAGTCCACTAGCAAGACGCGCAAGCAATTTTTCACTCTCCTGTGTTTACCCCCTCCGCATTAACCTTGGTTTCAAAGCACTTCGACTTTGCTTGAAACGATCAAAGCTCACTACAATGCTTCACACAGCCCTTCTCTAAACTACTACAACCTGAGCTAGAGTAGTCTGGTGAACTGAGGGGAAAACATCAGGCACTCACCGCATCGATGTCGCTGACGCCGGCCGATCCCGCAGCTGCCAACCACTGTTGAGAACGACGGGCCGATCCCGCCGCTTCCACCTCTGTTGAGAAACGGACCGATCCCGCCGCTTCCACCACTGTTGCGAACGACGGGCCGATCCCGCCGAAGCCACCACTGTTGCGTAGCGTAGGTTTATCAGCTCGCGACTGCTTCTGCGCAGAGCTGATAAGACGAGCGGACGAGACGACGGTGAGTTAAACAAGGTTTATGTACAGCATATATACAGAGGCGTTACAATTTCGGCACGGGGGCCGACAGAGACTCGAAGAGCCGAGCTCTCCTCTCTAACACATAGGTCAGCCCTTCGCCTAAGGCCGCTGACTCACACACATGCCGGCTCTCCGACACGGGGCCTCCTCTCGCTCGCATAGGACTGCCGCTCGCGACGCGCCGCAGGGCTTCTTTTATTTACACCGGGTCCAACCAAAATGTCCAATCAGAAGCGCCGCTTTGTCGTCAGGGCAAATTCCTCCAATGGGGGGTCGCCGCGCCATGCGTCAGACCACCAGACACGAGACCGCCGGCTCGCTGTCACGTGCGCAGATGACTCAATGCACGTGGGCCAGAGACGCGCCGCGCGTGTTTACGCCGTTCGCGCCAGGCAGACTGCGGGCAGGCCTTGACCCAGATTGCCTTTTTCAGAGGCACGGCCGTTTGACGAGGACTCGCTGGCATAACAGTGTGTGTGCGTGCGTGCGTGCATGCATGCATGCATGTATGTATGTATGTATGTATGTATGTATGTATGTATGTATGTATGTATGTATGTATGTATGTATGTATGTATGTATGTATGTATGTACGTGTATGTACGTGTGTGTAAGTACGTGTGTGTATGTACGTGTGTGTATGTATGTATGTGTGTGTGTTTGTGTGCATGTATGTGTGTGTATGTACGTTTGTGTATGTGTGCGTGTATGTGTGTGTGTGCGTGCGTGTGCATGCGTGTGAGTGCGTCTGCGTGTGTGCATGTGTATGTGTGTATGTATGTATGTATGTATGTATGTATGTATGTATGTGAGTGTGTGTGTATATGTGTATGTATGTGTTAGTACGTGTCTGTATGTGCATGTACGTGTGTGTGTATGTACGTGTATGTGCGTGTGTATGTACGTGTGCGTGTGTGTGTATGTACGTGTATTTTTGTGTGTGTGTGCGTGCGTGTGTGTGCGTTTGCGTGCGCATGTGCGTGCGTGCGTATGTGCGCGAGTGTGTGCGCGCGTTTGCGCGTGTGTGAGCGTGCGTGTGTGCGCGTGGGTGTGTGCGTGTGGGCGTGCGTGCGTTTGTGTGCGTGTGTGCGTGCGTGTGCGTGCGTGTGTGCGCTTGCGCGTGTGCGCGTGTGTTCGTGCATGCGTGTGTGCGTGCGTGTGTGCGTGCGTGTGTGCCTGCGTGTATGCGTGTGCGCGTGTGTGAGTGCGTGTGCACGTGTGCGTGCGCGTATGTACGTATGTGTGCGCGCGTATTCTTTGTGTGAGCGTGTGCGTGCGTGTGCATGTGTGCGCGCGTGCGCGCGAGTGTGTGTGTGTGTGCGTGTGTGTGTGCGTATGTGTGTGGGCGTGTGCGTGCGTGTGCATGTGTGCGTGTGCTCGTGAGCTTGGCGTGCGTGCGTGTACACGTGTGTGCATGTGCGTGCGTTTGTGCGTGTGTGCGCGTGTGTGTGCGTGCGTGCATGTGTGCGTATGTGTGCGTGCGTGTATGTGTGTGGGCGTGCGTGTACGCGCGTGCGTGTGTGTGAGTGTGTGCGTGCGTGTGCGCGTACGTCTACTTGTGTGTAAGTATGTATGTATGTGTGCGTGTGTGTCATAAGTATGTGTGCATGTATGTCTGTATGTATGTGTGCATGTATGTATGTATGTATGCATGCATGAATGTATGTATGTATATATGTATGTATGTATGTACATATATATGTGTGTGTATGTATGTATACGTGTATATATGTGTGTGCGAGTGCGTGTGTGTGCGTTTGCGTATGTGTGCGCGTGTACGCGCGTGCGTGTGTGTGAGTGTGTGCGTGCGTGTGCGCGTACGTCTACTTGTGTGTGTGTATGTATGTATGTGTGCGTGTGTGTCATAAGTATGTGTGCATGTATGTCTGTATGTATGTGTGCATGTATGTATGTATGTATGCATGCATGAATGTATGTATGTATATATGTATGTATGTACATATATATGTGTGTGTATGTATGTATACGTGTATATGTGTGTGTGCGAGTGCGTGTGTGTGCGTTTGCGTATGTGTGCGCGTGTGTGTGCGTGCGTGTGAGTGTGTGTGCGTGCGTGCGTGTATGTATGTATGTATGTACGTGTATGTACGTGTGTGTAAGTACGTGCGTGTATGTACGTGTGTGTGTATGTATGTATGTGTCTCTGTTTGTGTGTATGTATGTGTGTGTATGTACGTTTGTGTATGTGTACGTGTATGTGTGTGTGTGTGTGCGCGTGTGTGTGTGCGTGTGTGCATTTATGTGTATGTATGTATGTATGTATGTATGTATGTATGTATGTATGTATGTATGTGTGTGTATGTGTGTATGTATGTGTGTGTATGTACGTGTGTGTGCGTGCGCTTGTGCATGTGTGTGTATGCGTGCTCGTACGCGTGTGCGTGCTTTAGTGGTTGCGTGTATGTGCGTGCGTGTGTGTGCGCGCATGCACGCGTGTGTGCGGATGTGCGAGCGCGCGTTTGCGTGTGTGTGCGCGTTCGTGCGTGTGCGCGTGTGTGCGCGTGAGCGTGCATGCGTGTGTGTGTGAGCGTGTGCGTGAATGAACGTGTGTTTGTGGGCGCGTGTGCGTGCGTTTGCTTGTGTGCGTAGGTGTGTGTGCTTGCGTGCGTATGTGTGTGCGCGTGCATGCGTGTGCGTGCGTGTGTGCGTGTGTGTGTGCGCGCGTGTGTGCGTGTGTGTGTGTGCGTGTGTGTGAGTGTGTGTGTGCGCGCGCGTGTGTGAGTGTGTGTGTGCGCGCGTGCGTGCATGTGTGCGTGCGCGTGTGCTTGCGTGTACGCGCATGCATGCGCGTGTGTGTGCGCGTGTGCATGCGTGTGCATGTGTGCGTGTGCGTGCGTGCGTGTGACGGTGTGTGTGTACGTGCGTGTGCGTGTGCGCGCGTGCGTGTGTGCGTGTGCGCGTGCGTGTGTGTGTGCGTGTGTGCGCGCGCAGGTGCGTGTGTGTGTGCTTGTGTGTTTGTGTGTGTGTGCGTGTATGTATGTATGTATGTATGTTTGTATGTATGTATGTATGTATGTATGTATGTATGTATGTGTATGTACGTGTCTGTATGTACACGTACGTGCGTGTGTATGTACGTGTATATACGTGTGTGTGTATCTCTGTGTGTATGCACGTGTATCTGTGTGTGAGCGTGCTTGTGTGTGTGTGCGTGCGCGTACGCGCGTGCGTGCGTGTGCGCGTGCGCTTGTGCGTGTGTGTGTGCTTGCGTTTGCGTGTGTGTGTGGGCGTTTGCGTGCGCGTTTGCGTGTGTGTGCGTGTTTACGCGCGTGCGTGTGTGCGTGTGGGCGTGTGTGCGCGTGTGCGTTCGCGCGTGTGTGTGCATGGGCGTGCGTGCGTTTGTGCGTGTGCGTTTGCGCATGTGCGTGCGTGCGTGTGCCCGTGTGCTTGGGCGTGCGTGTTTGCGCGTGTGTTCGCGCGGGCGTGTGCCCGTGTGTGTGCGTGTGTGCGTGCTTGTGTGTGTGCTTGTGTGCGTGCGTGCGTGTGTGCGTGCGTGTGCACGTGTGCGTGGGCGTGTTTTCGTGTGTGTGCACGCGTTTTCTGTGTGTAAGCGTGTGTGTGAGTGTGCGTGTGTGCGCGCGTGTGCGTGCGTGTGTGGGTATGTGTGGGGCGTCTGGGTGTGTGCCTGTGTGTGAGTGTGTGCGTGTGTGTGTGCGTGTGTGTGTGTGCTTGCGTGTGCGTGTCTGTGTGTGTGCGTTTGCGTGCGCGTGTGCGTGCGTGCGTATGTGCGTGTGTGTGCGTGCGCGCGTTTGTGCGTGCGTTTGCGCGTGTGTTCGTGCGTGTATGCGTGTGCGCGTGTGTGAGTGCGTGTGCACGTGTGCGTGCGCGTATGTACGTATGCGTGCGTGCGTGTTCTTTGTGTGAGCGTGTGCGTGAGTGTGCATGTGTGCGCGCGTGCGCGCGAGTGTGTGTGTGCGTATGTGCGTGGACGGGTGCGTGTGTGTGCGAGCGTGTGTGTGCGTGTGTGCGTGTGCGTGTATGTGTGCGTGTGCTCGTGAGCGTGTGCGTGCGTGCGTGTACACGCGTGTGCATGTGCGTGCGTTTGTGCGTGTGCGTGTGTGCGTGTGCGTGCGTGGGCGCGTGTGTGCGCGTGTGTGTGCGCGCGCGTATGTGCGTGCGTGCATGTGTGCGTATGTGTGCGTGCGTGTGTGTGTGTGGGCGTGCGTGTACGCGCGTGCGTGTGTGTGAGTGTGTGCGTGCGTGTGCGCGTACGTCTACTTGTGTGTGTGTATGTATGTATGTGTGCTTGTGTGTCATATGTATGTGTGCATGTATGTCTGTATGTATGTGTGCATGTGTGTATGCATGCATGTATGTATGTATGTATGTATGTATGTATGTATGTATGTATGTATGTATGTATGTATGTATGTATGTATGTATGTACGTGTATGTACGTGTGTGTAAGTACGTGTGTATGTACGTGTGTGTATGTATGTATGTGTGTGTGTTTGTGTGTATGTATGTGTGTGTATGTACGGGTGTGTATGTGTACGTGTATGTGTGTGTGTGGGCGTGTGCGCGCGTGCGTGTGTGCATGTATGTATGTATGTATGTATGTATGTATGTATGTATGTATGTATGTATGTATGTATGTATGTAGGTGTGTGTATGTACGTTTGTGTGCGTGCGCTTGTGCGTGTGTGTGTATGCGTGCTCGTGCGCGTGTGCGCGCTTTAGTGGTTGCGTGTATGTGCGCGCGTGTGTCCGGATGTGCGAGCGTGCGTTCGCGTGTGTGTGCGCGTTTGTGCGTGTGCGCGTGTGTGCGCGTGAGCGTGCATGCATGTGTGTGTGAGCGTGTGCGTGAATGAACGTGTGCTTGTGGGCGCGCGTGCTTGTGTGCGTTCGTGTTTGCGTGCGTGTGCTTGTGTGCGTAGGTGATTGTGCTTGTGTGCGTGTGTGTGTGCGCGTGCATGCGTGTGCTTGTGTGTGTACGCGCGTGTGTGCGTGTGTGTGTGCGCGTGTGTGTTAGCGTGTGTGTGCGCGTGTGTGTTAGTGTGTGTGTGCGCGCGCGTGTGTGAGTGTGTGTGCGCGTGCGTGCGTGCGTGTGTGCGTGCGCGTGTGCTTGCGTGTACGCGCATGCATGCGCGTGCGTGTGTGTGCGTGTGTGCTTGTGTGTGTGTGCGTGTATGTATGTATGTATGTATGTGCACGTACGTGCGTGTGTATGTACATGTGCGTGTATGTACGTGTGTGTGTATGTGTGTGTGTATGTACGTGTATTTGTGTGTGTGCGTGCGCGTACGCGCGTGCGTGCGTGTGCGCGTGCGCTTGTGCGTGTGCTTGCCTTTGCGTGTGTGTGTGCGTTTGCGTGCGTGTGTGCATGTGCGTGCGTGCGCATGTGCGTGTGCGCATGTGCGTGCGTGTGTGTGCTTGTGTGTGTGCGTGTGTGTGTGCGTGCGTGTGTGGGTATGTGTGGGCCGTCTGTGTGTGTGCATGTGTGTGTGTGCGTGTGTGTCGTATGTATGTATGTATGTATGTATGTATGTATGTATGTATGTATGTATGTATGTATGTATGTATGTATGTATGTATGTGTGTATGTATGTATGTATGTATGTATGTGTGTATGTATGTATGTATGTATGTATGTATGTATGTATGTATGTATGTGTGTGTGTGTATGTATATATGTTTAATTGTATGTTTGTGTGCGTGCGTGTGTGTACTTGTGCGTGTGTGTGTGCGTGCGCGTGGGTGTGTGTGCTTGTGTGCATGTTTGTATGTGTGTGTATGTATGTACGTACGTGTGTGTGTATGTATGTGTGTGTATGTACGTGTGTGTATGTACGTGTGTGTATGTATGTGTGTGTATGTACGTGTGTGCGAGTGTATGTACGTGTGTGTGTATGTACGTGTGTGTATGTACATGTGCGTGTATGTACGTGTGTTTGTATGTGTACGTGTATATATGTGTGTACGTGTGTGTATGTGTACGTGCGTGTGCGCGCGGGCGTGTGTTTGTGTGTGCGTGCGTGTGTGTGCGTGCGTGTGTGCGTGTGCGTGCGTGTGGGTGTGTGCGTGTGTGTGTTAGCGCGCGCGTGCGCGTGTGTGTGTGTGTTAGCGCGCGCGTGTGCGTGTGTGCCTATGTGTGTTTGCGCGTGCATGTGTGTGCGTGTGTGTGTGCTTGCGCGCGTGTTTGTATGCGTGTGAGTGTGTGTGCATGTATGTATGTATGTATGTATGTATGTATGTATGTATGTATGTATGTATGTATATATGTGTATGTACGTGTGTGTATGTATGTATTTATGTGTTTGTGTGTATGTATGTGTGTGTATGTGTGTGTATGTACGTGTGTGTGCGTTTGTATGTGCGTGTGTGTGTACGTGTGTGTGTATGTACGTGTGCGTGTGTATGTGTGTGTGTGTGTGCGAGTGTGTGCGTGCGTGTGTGCGTGGACGTGTGCGTGCGTGTGTGTGTTCGTGCTTGTGTGTGAGTGCGTGCGCGCGTGCGTACGAATGTGCTGGCGCGCGTTTGCGTGTGTGTGCGCGTGCGCGCGCGTGTACGCGTGTGTGCGTGTGTGCGCGTGGGTGTGCGTGCGCGTTTGTGCGTGTGTTTGAGCATGTGTGTGAATGTACGTGTTTTTGTGTGCGCGCGTGCGTGCGTGTTTTTGCACATGTTGGTGTGCATGTGCGTGCGTGTGTGCATGCGTGTGCTTGTGTGCGTGTGTGCGCGCGTGTGTGAGTGTGCGCGCGCGCATGTGCGTGTGTGTGTGCGCTCGTGCGTGCGTGTGGGCGCCTGCGCGTGTGTGTGTGTGCGTTCGCTCGTGCGTGCGTGTGGGCGCCTGCGCGCGTGTGTGCGTGCGCGTGTGCATGCGTGTGCATCTGTGTGGGCGTGCGTGCGTGCGTGTGTGTGTGCGCGTGTGTATGTGTGTGTTCGCTCGTGCCCGCGTGCGGGTGCGTGTGTGTGTGTGTCTGCTTGTATGTATGTATGTATGTATGTATGTATGTATGTATGTATGTATGTATGTATGTATGTATGTATGTATGTATGTATGTATGTATGTATGTATGTATGTATGTATGTATGTATGTATGTATGTATGTATGTATGTATGTATTTCATTTATTTTTCTCTCAATGCACAAGGCGTTACAGAGAGAAGTGGTGGAAAAACAAGTAACAATCTGCACAAACAAATGGAGCATGTTTAAAAAGGGCATGCGTTTATGGTACTCTTGAAGTTGGCCGGGTCAGTGATGGATGCGATGGAAGCGGGAAGGTGATTCCAGTCCGTGCTTGTTTTGGGCACGAATGAATTAAAATGGAGATTTGTACGGCTGCTTGTAATACCAACTCTGAAGTGGTGATCGCTGCGTGATGAAATGTAGGATGGCGGCAAAAACGTGAGTTACTCAGTGAGTGCATGGTATGGTACAACCTAGGAAAGAGGCACAATCGCGAGATTTTGCGGTGAAATGATAGACTAGGTTGATTTAAAGTTGACTTCATATGTGTTACGCTTGCTGTACGGGAATAGTTCGACAAAATGAAACGAGCGGCGCGATTTTGAATTGCTTCGATGCTACTGATATGGATGTTTACGTGGGGATCCCATACAGATGATGAATATTCTAGCTTTGGTCGGACTAATGTTTTATAGAGCAGAAGTTTCAGTTGCATCGGGGCAAGGGAGAAGTTACGGCGTAAATACTTAGCATTGTTTTTTATAAGGTCAATGTGAGACTGCCAGGAAAGGTTGTCAGAAATTGTAACGCCAAGGTACTTGTAAGAGCTAACTTTTGTAAGGGGAGAATTCTTAAGTACGTAGTTAATAGAAATATTACATGTTCGACGTGAAACTCTCATTACCTCGCATATAGTAACATTAAGGTTGATTAGCCAAGTATCACACCAAGATGAAACATTGTCTAGGCCACACTGAAGGGCCAGGTGGTCAGAAGGGGTTTTAATTTCGCGGTAGATAACACAATCATCGGCGAAAAGTTTAATAGAAGAAGAGATGTTATGTGGCAAATCGTTAATGTAAATCAGGAAGAGTAGTGGGCCAAGAACCGATCCTTGGGGGACGCCAGAGGTTACGGGTGAGAGGGGGGAGTTGGATTCATTCGCAGTTACAAATTGGGAGCGGTCTATTAGAAAGCATTCAATCCATTTTAATATGTTAGCATCAAGATTAAGTTTGCTTAGTTTGAGCAGTAGCAGTTTATGGCATACAGAGTCAAAAGCTTTAGCAAAGTCGAGAAAGATACAGTCAACAAGGGAAGAAGCGTCAATGGAAGAAAAAGGTCATTAGTAAAGCAGAGAAGTTGGGTCTCACACGAGTACTGTTTCCGGAATCCATGCTGGTGATCACTAAGGAACGAGTTGTTTTTTAAAAAAGTGATTATGTGGGAGTAGATGACGTGTTCCATGAGCTTACACGGTATACTTGTTAACGATATGGGCCTGTAATTGCGGGGGTTATGAACGTCACCTGAATTGTGAAGAGGAACCACCTTTCCCGCTTTCCAGTCGCCCGGGAGGCAATGACGTTCCAAAGACTGTGTGAAAAGCTTACATAAAATGACAGATGAGTAAACAGAGGTATTATGCAAAAACTTTGCACAGATACGGTCTTCACCTGGAGCACTGGCTAATTTCATGTTTTCTATCAATTTTCGTATGCTGACGCAGTCAAATAAAAGGGGTTCCATGGGAACAAAGTTGTGGGTGGGGGTATCGGGAAAGGAAAGTGCTGTAGGTTTACCAAAGCATGATGAAAACACAGAGCTTAAAATGACACAACACTCTTCTTTTGGTACGCGGCTGTTATCATCATGGATTAATTCTATCGCTTTTTTTCCTTTCCCCTAATCATCTGCCAAAATTTCTGTGGTTTAGTTGCAAGCAGGGAGGGAAGCGTTTGTTAATAATAATTTTCTTTTGCAATGGATAATGCGCGAGTGTACTCGTCAGCTGCGCGATGATAAGCGGACCACCTTTCCGCGTTGTTAGTTAGCTTTGCCCTTCGAAAAATTCGTTTCTTTTTATTCAGTAGTCGTTTTAGTGTAAGCGTGAACCTAGGGGACTTTGCGTTTTGCCTAACTCTGCAGAGTGGAATAAAACGATTGGTAAGTTCTGCTACCTTCTGCTTAAACAAATTCCAGTTTCGTTGCACGGACCTTTCCAGAAATTGCGAAAGGTAATCGTTTAGGAAAAGCTGAAGCTCATTATTAATTGAAACATAGTCAGCTCTTTTGTAGTCCCTAAACACTTTTGAGCTATCATTTCTTTTAGTTGTTTTAGTCATGTTAAAATGAATAGCTAGATGGCCGCTTACGCCTGGAATAACTGATAGGGATTTAATTAGGTCGGTATGCGTGGTCAGCACCAAGTCTAGAACTGAGGAGGTGGACAAGGTAATGCGGGTTGGAGCGTTAACCAGCTGGGTAAGGTTAAAGTCTGAACACACATCAAGAAAGGCAGCACTGTCAGCAGAAGTTGATGAATCTATTGGGAAAGGGGGAGACCACGAAACATTAGGGAAGTTAAAGTCACCTAGGAGAAACATAGGCGCAGCTGGAAACCTTACTCGCAACTTATTTAGTACATCGTCGAATTCATTTGCGAAACCGGTAGTAAGGATAGGAGGCCGGTAGCAGCCACAAACAACGATATCTTTGTGGTTAACGCGAACACACGCGACCACAATTTCAAGCGGTGAAACAACAGGCACGCTGAACGAGCTACTCTCGTCGCTAATGGCAACCAATACGCCGCCCCCGCTCCTCGTACCCCGGTCACAGCGGTAGAATTTAAACTTTTTTGAACAGTTAAATATTTCGTTATTTTCAATTTCCGTGGACAGCCAAGTTTCAGTTACTACGACAACATCAGCTAGACATGTATCTATTAGCGCAGATAGGGCATCACGCTTGTTCGTAACACTTCGAGAATTAAATAGCAAAAAGAAAATTCGTGAGCTCGGAAATGCTTATCTAGCTATCGATGTGAAGGAGGAGCACCGGCCCCTGCGCATTCTGCATTGCGGACTTCGGGAGCAGCGTGGACGGGGTTATCATAAATAGGTCCTGCCTCAGTTACACGATCGGTGACCGGACAATAAACGTAGGCTTTCTTGTTGATTAGTATCTTGTTATACTTCAAGTAATATGGCTGCCCAGTGCTTTTCGCGTAATTTAAAAGCTTTTTCTAGATGTGGCGCGTGGCCTTGCAGAAATCTTCGCTAACTGACACGGGGGTGCTGCGAAGCATAGATTTCTAAGTAAAGACACTTTCTCTTGTTTTGAACGAACTGAAGCGAACAGTAACAGGTCGACATTTGTTCTGTACATATGTTCCAAGCCTGTGTGCACGGGAGATGGCTTCATTAGAAAGTTCCAGTTTAAGGGACGCAGACAGGATTTCACAAATTTTTAGCTCCGACTCAGCCCAGGTTTCTGAAGCAGAATCCAATATCCCATAAAAAATTAGGTTCTCCCTACGAGAGCGATCCTCGAAGTCATCAAGCCGTGAACTGAGAGCGACACTTTCGTGTCGCACGGCAGCCGTTTCAAGACCTTGTATCTGTGCATTGTCTGGAACGCTCTCTAGGGAAATAACCTTCTGTTCAAGTACAGTTAGTCGGGTGGTTAAATCTGTTACTTTAAAATCAAGTAGCAACTGGTTTTCGTTAACTTCATTAATGGTCTTCTGCAAGTTGCCATGACGCTCATCCAAGTGTGCGGTTAGTTTGCTGATGGCGGCTATTACTTCACTATTCGGACCAGGATTCTGTTCAATATCCCCGCAAAGAAGAAGTTCTTTTATAACGACAAAACACTATGCAACCATATCAAGCGACACATGTAGGCATGGAAGGAGCAGCAGACAATAGTTGCTAGATCGCTTAGCACTATAATTTTGGGTGGGACCAACCTGTACGAAAAGCAAAAAGTGGTTGGATGAGACCATGGTGGCGGCCGCTCCGTTCCACTGCCCACTGAGGCCTGCGGTGCAAGGCTGGCTGTATTTGTAGTTTTTCTGGGTGGCTTGACGATGTCGATGCGGTTGGCTTGATGGCAGCGTAAGGGGTTACCGGAACGGGAGTTTGAAGTGGCACCGGGCAACAACGGCTCGGTTCGGGCTGGGGAGGGCACGTGCCGTATGGCGTGCCACGCGCATGTGGTTCCACGCAGTCCGGCGAGCTCGTGCTGATGACTGCGAACAACTGTACGAAAAGCAAAAAGTGGTTGGATGAGACCATGGTGGCGGCGCCGCTCCGTTCCACTGCCCACTCTCATGTATGTATGTATGTATGTATGTATGTATGTATGTATTGTATGTATGTATGTCTGTATGTATGTATGTATGTATGTATGTATGTATGTATGTATGTAGTATGTATGTCTGTATGTATGTATGTATGTATGTATGTATGTATGTATGTCTGTATGTATGTATGTCTGTATGTATGTATGTATGTCTGTATGTATGTATGTCTGTCTGTATGTGGTGTGTGTGTGTGTGTTATGTATGTATGTATGTATGTATGTATGTATGTATGTAGTATGTATGTATGTATGTATGTATGTATGTCACACAGGTCCCGTTAATTAGGGAGGCAATCGCCGGGCTAATTCCAAGAGCCGAAGTATCGGCCCCCCCGAACCGCACCACGAAAGCGTGGACAATTTAGAATTGGTCCTTTTTGGCGCGCCAGCGGACGCCGGCTGTGGCCCAAAGAACAAGTCAGAGCCGAGAGTTGATAAACAAACAAATTATATTCTCAATAATGGGAGTTCGAAAACAATACACAAAAATGCACACTCCACAATAGTTGCATACAATATGTCACTAATCAAACCAATCAATCAACGTACTACACAATACAATCAGCCACACTTGAAACAACGGACGCGGACAACCATACGCACTACAATGCAGTCGCATGCATTGAACAACCAAGACACTTAAAGACTAGAGAGATAGAAAACCTATTCAGTCCAAAGTTCTTGGAACCAAAGTCTGGATGATACTCTTCCGAGAATCACTCACTCAAAGTCCAGCGTTGTTGTCGTTCCGCTGCCCCCTGAAGTTTCTCTTCCAGGAAACCTCGCGTCCTCAAATGGCCACTCTCCAAGCTTCAAACTTCTTCGCCGGAAATCCGCCGGCCTCACACACGCAGCTGTTGCAACGAGTCTTCGCTCGATAGCGGTAAACACACACTCTTGCCTGTAGCTCGAGTCGTCACCCCTCAGGTGGAAATCCTCTTCATCTCCGGCTTCGTCCCTACGGACCAAAACCTTCGTCGACTACACGGCGGAATCCCTACGCGCTCTGGCGTTAACTTCCGTTTCCTCCTGATCTCTCATCTCGGCTGCTCGGTTAAATACCTTGCGCGCGACATTCCAGACGGTTCTCCTCATTTCGTCGGCGCGATACGCAGCGAAAGCTAGGGAGAGGTGCGAGACGGTTCGACTGCCCTCCCCGGAGGATGATTCAACTCGGTATGACCCCGCCCCTTTCGTTCTAGAAAAATCGCGGGCTTGCTGGGCCGCCGATGCGGGGTGAGAAGGTTCGTCTGCGACGCTACGCTTCCGCGGGGAGAGCGCGCGCCCGGGGAGCCTTGGACGTTTGCTTTCTTTTTTTTTCTTTTGACCTCGCGGCGTTTCTCCCGCCCGTTGTCGCAAGGATTTGGCGGCGCGCTCTTTTTTAGCGCTCGTTCTGTGACACTGCCCCCCACTTTAAGAATATTGTCTCATAATATTCAAAACCACACAAACGAGCGCGAACAGTCACAACACATTCTCACAGACTGTAACACAATCCGTCGCTCATGACACTTCGCATTCACAATATATCACTCAATACGATTGGACATTGTAATTTAATTACACAACACGTGAAAACAAAACCACAAGCACATGAGTACAACACTCCACCACACATTCCCAATAATACAAATGTACAAAGATCTCTCATTACAACAATGGTACAATACTATTCAACACATCGCAGCACAAATAATACAAATGTACAAAGATCTCTCATTACAACAATGGTACAATACTATACATCACATCACAGCACAACACTTCGACACTTGTGACACAGGATAACACAATATTAACACAACGTATGGCACTCAGCACTGCCCAACACATTCTTATTCGACCTCAGCACTCATCCTGAGTACTTCGAGCAGCGCTTGCGCCCCTTTTTGCGGTGCTCGCTCGATCTCTTGTTTTTCCTTGTTCTTTTTCGGCGAGCCCTTTCCAACGACGGTATCTGAGGCGGCGTCTCAGCCATCGTTGTCACTTCCGACACCGTTAACGCGTCATTACATTCGACGGGTCCTGTCTGTTTATTTACCCGCTTGATCATGCCTCTACATTTTGCCCGGCTGGCCAACTCCGTCTCCTTTACACTGTCGGTCGGTTGAGGTCGTGCCGACGTAAGTCCGGTTGCTCGGCCCGTGAACTTATTCGACACGATCGTCTTCTCCTTCGCTGTCTCTTGCGCCGCAGCTACACCTTGGGCTCTAGTGAGATCCGTCACGGGATGCTCCTCCCCTGTATCTCGCGGTCGCTGGGTTGGCGAGGGCTCTATCTTAGGGCCTTCTCCCAAACATTCCGGATCATTCGGTCCTCGCGCCCCGTCGATGTTTCCGATGACAAGGTCGTAAAGGGGGGTCGTCATGCATAGAGCTGTAACCTTCCCGCTGAAGTACGGTGTTTTTACCTCAATCTCTGCTTCGGGAAGCATCTGAACCGTACAATCAATCAGGCAAACCGGTTTCGTTCTGCCTGTCAACTCCCTTTCCCGTACCAGATCTCTCCGCACGATAACCGTGGAGCTGCCGGTATCTCTTAACATCGTAATCTTCTTGCCCGCAACCTTTCCAGGCAGTGTTGGCATTCGCTTCGTAACACCGGTCGACTGTTTTGACATTACAGCACCAACAATAGGAATTTGCTCCCCATTCTTCAACTCTACGAATCCATCGGTGATGGCATTATTATCAGATTTCGGTGCCGCTTGCACACAGGATACCTGGTGAGTTTGACTCACTCCGTTTCGACATGCGTCTGCTTTGTGCCCAGTGTGACCACACTTAAAACATTTTACTGCCGTAGGGCTCGTAAAGATCGTTCGACAAGTTTTCGCGCGATGACCCACTCGGTTGCACAGAAAACATCGCGGAATGCTCTCTGGTGCACGCTTCTTTTCTTCGGGAGCCAATTTCTTCGAATCATCGGGACACTCCTTCTTGACCTTGGCCAAATTAGTTCCACCTTGTGCTTCCAAGAATTGATCAGCCAATTCAAGCATTCCTTCAAGTGACTCAGCCTTCCTCTCTTTCAAGTACAGCGACAGGCTTGGGTGGCAACTAGTAAGAAACTGTTCTCTAATCAGGAGCTCTCTAAGCTCATCGTACTCCTGTGCTGTCCCTGAAAGTTCAATCCATCTGTCGAAATAATGGCAAAGTCGGGCGGCATACTGCGTAGCCGTCTCCCCATCAGCTGGCTTTCCTGTCCGAAATCTGTCCCGGAATCCTTCTACAGTAAATCTAAATTGCTTCAGCAAAGCAGCTTTCACCTTGACATAGTTGGCTGCATCGGTCGGCGTCAGCCTACCGTACACACTGAGCGCTTCACCACTCAAGCAAGTACTCAAAGCAGTTGCCCATTGCTGTTCTGGCCAATTCTGGCTCTTCGCAATCGTCTCAAATCGGTGGAGGTACGCGTCTAGGTCGTCCTTCCTTTCATCGAACGCTACGAGCAGCTTGCTTGGGTTCATGCGGAAGCCGTGATCTTCCCGTTCGCTGCTTTCAACTCTAGCTTGGACGGGAGTTTCACTTCGCTGTTGCAAACGGAGCCGCTCGAGTTCCATCTCATGCTGCCGCTGCCGCTCCCTTTCAGCCATCTCCGCTTCTCTTTCTTCTTTCAGCTGTCGCTCCCTCGCTTCTCTTTCTTCTCTCGCCCTTTCGGCTGCCAACTTCTCTCTCTCCAGCTCCAACTTCAATTGCTGCTCTCTTTCTTCCTTCAGCTGTCGCTCCTTTGCCTCTCTTTCTTCTTTCACCCTTTCAGCTGCCAACCTCTCTCGTTCCAACTCAGCTGCTTTTTCTTCCTTGGCCCTCTCTGCTGCCAACCTCTCTCTCTCCAACTCAGCTTCTTTTTCCGCTTTGGCTCTTTCGACCGCCAACCTCTCTCGTTCCAACTCAGCTGCTTTTTCTTCCTTGGCTCTCTCAGCTGCCTCTTTCTCCTTCTGGCTTACCCATTTCCGTAGTTCGGCGCCGGAAAGACCCATCTTCTCACCAAGCGCAACTAACTTTTCGAGATCCATTGTGTCTCGCAACTCGCAAATAAAACCTTGCCGCGTGCAAAAAGTATCTGCCTAAATCAGTCTATCGGAACACTCCCCTGCCCTCGTTATTGAGAACACTGAACAACACACAAAATCGTTCCGATAGTACTATCAACAACTCGAGGCTCTTTCTCACTACTTTGGACACACGGTGCACCAAAAGGTCCTGTATCGCGGACGCCAGATTGTCACACAGGTCCCGTTAATTAGGGAGGCAATCGCCGGGCTAATTCCAAGAGCCGAAGTATCGGCCCCCCAAACCGCACCACGAAAGCGTGGACAATTTAGAATTGGTCCTTTTTAGCGCGCCAGCGGACGCCGGCTGTGGCCCAAAGAACAAGTCAGAGCCGAGAATTGATAAACAAACAAATTATATTCTCAATAATGGGAGTTCGAAAACAATACACAAAAATGCACACTCCACAATAGTTGCATACAATATGTCACCAATCAAACCAATCAATCAACGTACTACACAATACAATCAGCCACACTTGAAAGAACGGACGCGGACAACCATACGCACTACAATGCAGTCGCATGCATTGAACAACCAAGACACTTAAAGACTAGAGAGATAAAAACCTATTCAGTCCAAAGTTGTTGGAACCAAAGCCTGGATGATACTCTTCCGAGAATCACTCACTCAAAGTGCAGCGTTGTTGTCGTTCCGCTGCCCCCTGAAGTTTCTCTTCCAGGAAACCTCGCGTCCTCAAATGGCCACTCTCCAAGCTTCAAACTTCTTCGCCGGAAATCCGCCAGCCTCACACACGCAGCTGTTGCAACGCGTCTTCGCTCGATAGCGGTAAACACACACTCTTGCCTGTAGCTCGAGTCGTCACCCCTCAGGTGGAAATCCTCTTCATCTCCGGCTTCGTCCCTACGGACCAAAACCTTCGCCGACTACACGGCGGAATCCCTACGCGCTCTGGCGTTAACTTCCGTCTCCTCCTGATCTCTCATCTCGGCTGCTCGGTTAAATACCTTGCGCGCGACATTCCAGACGGTTCTCATTTCGTCGGCGCGATACGCAGCGAAAGCTGGGGAGAGGTGCGAGACGGTTCGACTGCCCTCCCCGGAGGATGATTCAACTCGGTATGACCCCGCCCCTTTCGTTCTAGAAAAATCGCGGGCTTGCTGGGCCGCCGATGCGGGGTGAGGAGGTTCGTCTGCGACGCCACGCTTCCGCGGGGAGAGCGCGCGCCCGGGGAGCCTTGGACGTTTGCTTTCTTTTTTTTCTTTTGACCTCGCGGCGTTTCTCCCGCCCGTTGTCGCAAGGATTTGGCGGCGCGCTCTTTTTAGCGCTCGTTCTGTGACAATGTATGTATGTATGTATGCATGTATGTACGTGTATGTGCGTGTGTGTATGTACGTGTGTGTGTATGTGTGTGTATGTACGTGTAATTGTGTGTGTGCGTGCGTGTGTGTGTGCGTGCGAGCGTGCGTGTGCGTGTGTGCTTGTGCGTGTGTGTGTGCGTTTGCGTGCGCGTGTGCGTTTGCGTGGGCGTGCGTGTGTGTACATGTGTGTGTGTGTGTGTGTGTGTGAGTGTGTGCGAGTGTGTGCATGTTTGTATGTGTGTGTAGGTGCATGTATGTATGTATGTATGTATGTATGTATGTATGTATGTATGTATGTATGTATGTATGTATGTATGTATGTATGTATGTATGTTGTATGTATGTGTGTATGTATGTATGTATGTATGTATGTATGTATGTATGTATGTATGTATGTATGTATGTATGTATGTATGTATGTATGTATGTGATTGTATGTATGTATGTATGTATATAAGTATGTATGTATGTATGCATGTATGCACGTGTGTGTATGTACGTGGGTGTATGTACGTGTGTGTGTATGTGTACGTGTATGTGTGTGTGTGTTTGTGAGTGCGTGTGCGTGTGTGTGTGGGTGTGTGCGTGCGTGTGTGTGGGTGTGTGCGTGCGTGTGTGTTAGTGTGTGCGTGTGCGTGCGTGTGAGTATGTGCGTGCCCGTGCGTGTGTGTGCGTGTGTGCTTGCGCGTGTGTGTGTGCGTGCGTGTGAGTGTGTGCGCGTATGTATGTATGTATGTATGTATGTATGTATGTATGTTAGCACGTGTGTGGAAGTACATGTGTGTATGTATGTATGTATGTGTATGTGTGTATATATGTTTGTGTATGTGTGTATGTATGTGTGTGTGCGCGTGTGTATGTACGTGTGTGTGTGTACGTGTGTGTGTATGTACGTGTGTGTGTATGTGTACGTGTACGTGTGTGTGCGTGTGTGTGTATGCGTGCTTGTGCGCGTGTGCGTGCTTGCGTGGGTGCGTGTGTGCGTGCGTGTGTTCGCGTGCGTGCGCGCCTGTGTGCGGATGTGTGTGCGCGCGTTTGCGTGTGTGTGTGCGCGTGGGCATGCGTGGGTGCGCGTGCGTATGCGTGTGTGTGTGTGTTAGCGTGTGCGTGAATGCACGTGTGTTTGTGTGCGTGCGTGTGTGCGTGTGCGCGTGTGCGCGTGTGTGTACGCGCGTGCGTATGTCTGTGTGCGCGCGTACGTGCGTGTGTGTGCGTGTGCGTGTGCGCGCGTGTGTGCGTGTGTGTGAGTGTGTGCGCGCATGCATGTGCGTGTGTGTGCCTGCGTGCGTGGGTGTGGGCGCGTGCGCGCGTGCGTGCGCGTGTGTATGCGCGTGTGCGTGCGTGTGCGCGCATGCGTGTGCGCGTGTGCATGCGTGTGAATGTGTGCGTGCGTGCGTGCGCGTGTGTGTACGCGCGTGTACACGTGTGCGTGCGTGTGTGCGCGCGCGTGCGTGTGTGTGTGCGCGTGTGTGTATGTGTGTGTGTGCGCTCGTGCGTGCGTGTGCGTGTGTGCGCGCGCGCGGGTGTGTGCGTGTATGTATGTATGTATTTATGTATGTGTGTATGTATGTATGTATGTATGTATGTATGTATGTATGTATGTATGTATGTATGTATGTATGTATGTATGTATGTATGTATGTATGTATGTATGTATGTATGTATGTATGTATGTATGTATGTATGTATGTATGTATGTATGTATGTATGTATGTATGTGTGTGTGTGCGCGCGCGCGTGTGTGTGGGTGCTTGTGCGTGTGTGCCTGTGTGTGTGTGTGTGCGCGTGCGCGTGTGTGTGCGTGCGCGTTTGTGGGCATGCGCGCCTTGCAAATCGATGGCTCATGCTGAAAGTCGTGGTTCAGAAACGAGCTTTGCTTCTGAGTTAGCTGAAATCCACCACAAATAAATGAATTGCTAACAATCAAATTCAAAGTTGACGCTTTGCAAAAAATTAAAACAACTGTTGAGAACATCGAAGAGTCTGGGAAGGTTATGCCGAATAAATATGATGAAGCTATGGTGAAACTGATTCACCAGTCGAATGACCTTTCGGACCTCCAAAAACGAATCGGAAAACTCGAGACTGAGGCTAAAGAAACAGAAGTGGATAAGCTCAAACATGAAATAAACGAGTTATGTCAGTATGGCAGACGCCTTAACCTCGATCTTGACAGACTGTCCCAACACACTAATGAAATCTTTCTAGAAAAGCTAAAGTATTTAGCATGCGATCTTAAGCTTCCACCACTTTCTGAGAGTGACATCGAGACTGTGCACCGTATGCCATCAAAAAAAGACAAAAAATTGATAAACCTAATGTTGTGATAGTCAGGTTCTCATTTCGCCTCATGAAAGAAAGATGGCTTGAAAAAAGCAGCGACTCAAGAGAAGCAAAGTTAAACATTTTCTTCAATGAAATCCTCACAGCGTACAACAAAGCACTTTTTTTGGAAAATGAAATCAAGCGACATTGAAAAAGAATATCGGTTCACATGGCACCGAAACGGAAAACATTTATTGCGCATCACTCCGCGTTACCGGGTAATTAGAATCGTATAAGAGGAAGATCTCGAAAAAATTCGCTAAACAAATTGATGTCAACCCACAGCGGATCAGCAAATCACTATGGCGCATGGAAAGAAATACCTTTACTACGACGCATATTCCTTTCAGCAACTAAACGTTTTTACCAATAAAGACCAGTTATCGTTACTTCATCTGAATTCGCAAAGCTTACGAAATAAAAAGGAAGCCGTTGACATACTGCTTGACCTCTTAACACATGAATTTGATTTCTTAGCTTTTACTGAGACTTGGTTCACGAGCTGTGAAGACGCTGTATCCTTTACAGGCTACAATTGCGTCACAGTCTGTAGAGAGAACAAGCGAGGTGGTGGTGTGGCAATTTATATCCACGATAGCCTTAAATTTGTTGCCATCAAAGAATATACAGTTACAACTTGTGATTTTGAATGAGAGATGGTGAGGTCGGCCAATTTGTTCATAATAGTAATATATAGGCCTCCTTCTGGTACTGTGTCAGCCTTCGTATACTTTGCTTAAGAGTTATTAGAATTTTCTCATAGACAAAATGCACGAGCGATTGTAACGGGTGATTTCAACATTTACATGATGGCTACTTCTGCTAACAAGCGAAATCTTTTGACAAAATGCTCTGTTTTGGCAATGAGAATGAAATTCATGTGCCTACTCGGATAACAGAAGTATCTGAAACCTTTCTCTACTTGTGCTTCACCAAATTTAAAAATGAATTTTGTGCTGGAGTTGGTATAGCGGGTGTTAGTGACCACTTTCCGATTTTAGCATTCACAAAGTCACATAAAACAAAGCGTAAGAAAATCAACCCTACTTACTATAGCAAAAATTACCAGTGAGAAAATTCAGACCTTTCAAAGATTAGTTGAAGTGGCAGATTTCAGTGAAGTGAAGATTTCAGTGAAATCACAGAACCTGTACGAGCTCACGAAACATTTGCGTTGAAAATAACACAGCTCTATGATCAGGCATTTTCTATAGTACTGCTCAAAACGAACAAAAAAGCTAGGAAGTCACGAATAGATGCGTCACTTCTAAAGAGAATAGAAAACAGGGATAACCTATTTCACACTTTCATTAAAAGAAAGCAAATCGACTACTTACGGCAGTTTAAACAGTTTAGAAATAAATAAGGGTCTTATATAAAGTGGGCAGCTATTGCAAATGACCAGAAGGCAGTTTGGAATACCATGAAATGTCTTTTATCTTCATCAAGTAAAAAAGCCGTCACCGAGCTTATGATAGAAGGCAATTCTTGCTCCGGTACATCACTCGCTGATAAGTTCAAAAGTAATTTTTTGAAATTGGGTGCTTGTGAAACCACCGCTAATAACGAAGCAGGTTGTGAACCAAGAACGTGCATTACAAAATGTCTTACAGAATCACAATTTTGGCCCCCACTGATAAATCTGAAGTACATTATTGAATTATAAAATTACCTAACAACTCTGCCACAGGTGTTGACCATTGCAGTCTCACAGTATGTCAGTCTTCCCCTCTCATACATATGTAATTTGATTTTAAGCACCGGAATACTTCCTGATAAGCTAAAGGTAGCAAGGGTCTCGATCATTCACAAAGGTGGTAATGAAAATGATTTAAATAATTGTAGACCTTTATCTGTCTTGCCCATATTTTCAAAAATTATAGAACGAGTGTTATGCTTTCAAATCTCAAATTTTGTAACCAAAAATATAATAACAAAACAGCAGTTTGGTTTTCAGAGGAAAAATGTACAGAGGGGGCTTAGCTGTCTATGAAGGACAAAATAATAGATAATTTTGAGCAGAGATCTTATACGCTTGGAATATTCCTTGATTTCAAACAGGCTTTCGATTCGATCAAACATGAAGAAATACTCCTGGTGAAATTAAACCAATACGACGTAAGGGGTGTTTCACTCAAATTAATAGACAGTTAATTAACAAATCGATTTCAGTATTGTGATACGTATTATGCAGTATCTAAAATGGATAAAATTAAGTACGGCATCCCTCAAGGATCTATATTAGGCTCGCTCCTGTTCCTCTTATATATCAATGATATTGTCAATGTACCACTAACCCCGGACATGGCTTTATACGCAGATGACACGAACGTTTTTTTCTCTGGCAAAGACATAAACAGCTTAGAGGAGCAAGCAAGCAAATGGCTTAAGCCCTTATCATTATGAGTGATAGCAAATAAGATTGAGCTTAACACAAAAAAAAACAAATATGTTATTTTTCGCCCAAAAAATTAAACTATACCCCGTGACATCCAAGTGAAGTTTCGAATCGATTGAGCGGGTCACATTCCAAAAATTTCTCGGTATCATTTTTCATGAAACACTCGACTGGACATATCACATAAACAAAGTTCGCACCGATCTTTCGCGTTCAATTGGTGTAATTGGGAAAACCAGATGGTTTTTGCCAATTTGGAAAACGAAGCAACTGTACTATTTCTTAGTTTACTCGCGTATAAATTACTGTGTATCATTATGAGGTAACACTACAAGCACAAACAAAGATTGTGTTTATAAACTACAGAAAAGAATAGTTCGGATAACTGAAGGGGTTTGAACTAGAAAACATTGCACTTCACTTTTCAACAAACACGACATATTAAAGTTTGAAAACATCCTAAATAAAAAATAGCCATCATTAAACGCGATACATTGAAATCTGACCCATACACACGAGCACACACGCCACATGCGCGTACACGTACACGCACACACGCGTGTGTGTGTTTTCATCATGCATATTTGAAAAGACAGCATACTTACAGCTTTAGACGCATAACATACTGCTGCGAAAAAATAAGGACAATCTACGGCTCGCAAAAGCTAGCGCTTATGATTCCTAAACTATCAAATGCACATCCCGCAATTACCACCATAGTGCAAGAGAGCCGCTCACTATTTGCATAAAAAAGATACACACATATCTATTAGGGCTCCAAGAATAATTTTTCCTCTTTGTGCGGTATCAAACAGGTTGTATTTATAATTTAAGTGTATACACTCGTGACATTTTCATTATTGTGTACTAATAAATTAGTTTGTTATTCGATAAATTTGGGTTTTTTCACATATTCCTTGCCTTGTTTGCTATAAACACAGTCTTGCAGACAGGTCTAAACTTAATAAAATGTTCATCCAACGTTGTTCATGAGTTTATATAAAAAATTTGTAAATGCGAAGGAATACTTTTTGCAGACTAGTTGGTTCATACTTGAAAAATTGAATTGCTGCACAAACTTGAAGAAAAAAACAAGAGAGACAGGAAAGAGTGCAGACTACCAACTGTTTATTGTCGTTTTTTGAAGCCAATATATACATGCTACGCTGCGCTTCCACGATGCGCACAAATCCAAAGACGTCGCAAACAAAGCCGACCAAATCAAATCAAAATTGACTGCCACCACAATGACAAACGTGAAAAATGGCAAAATACAAAAGTGATACCCACCACAATCTAAACTGCGTAATCCCAAGGTGTGCGCTCATCTTTTTTATTTTTATTATTCATTGCACCAAGCATCAACTAAAGCATGAAAAAATGAAAACATGTTCTAGAGATTTTCGTTTTAAAACCCTAAAAATAGCGCTTAGCACCAAATAAAACAATAAAATTTCATATTCACTCCAAGCAGCCCGAAATGAGAAACCAGAAGAAGCAGTACGCCGAGAGAGTCAAAAACTATACTAACATAAAATCTAACAAAACATTCCGTAGCGTCACATGGGAAAGAAAACAAGAACACTAATAAACAACACAAAGGAAGATGAATGGAAGAGAACACAATGCAAGGCGTTAGCCACAACATTATACATGACCTTGCAGGAAGACCATTTCCCTGTCCGAAAGTGAAATGGAAGGCATGCTTATGCACTTGTCATCATATTGCCTGATAAAGTACGCTTCAATTATCTCTCTTTCGGTCTTTTCACGCGCCTTAGCCATGACTGACGCACCCTCGAAACGGGGGGTGCAACCGCATGTCCTACAGTGGAAATCTAAATGACCGCCATTTTTTCCTTTTACGGCTAGACTGTGCTCACGCAAGCGTTCGTTGAGGCAACGCCCCGTCTGCCCTATGTACACCCTCCCACACGACAAAGGAATCAGATAAACAACCGCAAATACACACCTAATGAACACGTTCGCATGCTTTTCTGTGCATTTTGCCTTCTTCTGTTTAGTCATTAACGAGCAGATCTGACGTAACTTTGTAGGCGCAGAAAACAGTACATTCACACCGTACCTATTAGCCACCTTTTTTACATTATGGGAAACACTATGTAAGTAAGGCATAACATGAATAGGCCTCTTCTCCCTTCCTTCGACAGTTGGACCCCCGCCCTTGTATTTTTTAAGAAGGCTTTCACAAGCGCTAGCTAAAAACTGTGCTGGGTACCCAGCCGCACCCAGACGAGCTACCTGATCCTCAAAACTTTCAGAGATCAGATGAGGGCAAGACTTGTCGAGGGCTTCCGCACAAGCTGACAACACAATGCCCCTCTTAATCAACTTCGAGTGCGCACTATCAAAAGGCAACAAGCCTTTCTTCGATCGCGGATTGTATTTGAAGCAGATGTGCTCCTTGGCAAACTTCAGCCGTAGGTCCAGAAACTGGATCTCATTTTCAACCGGCATTTCGTGCGTGAACTTCAGGCCACTGGAGTGTCTGTTGAAAACCTCAAGGACATCTTTCACAACACCTTGTACCCGTTCACATGGGACCTTCCCAAGCACGATAAGGTAGTCGTCCACATACCTGAAGGTGCAAACGACATCCAAATGGGACTGATCATCCTTCAGGCGTTGGTCGAAGGCTGCCAAGAAAATGTCACTAAGAACAGGTGCGACTGCAGATCCAATACAAATTCCAGCTTTTTGGACGTAGGTGCCCTCCTGGTGGCCGATTGCAGTGGACTCTAGGTAGAATTTTAAAAGTTCCAAAAAGTTATTCACGAAGATACCATGCTTGTTTTGGAAACTAATTTCACCGAATTCTTCGATCGCACTCCTGACAGCATCAAAAAGCGCGCCATGTGGAATTGAGTAAAAAAGTTCTTCCACATCAATTGAAAAAGCCGTGGACGCCACTGGTAAGCTTTCCTTCAAAGTAGAAACGATTTACAAAGAACTTCGCACTAAGAAAGGGTCACCGCTGTTAAGAGAGCCAAGTATGCCTTGTAGGTACCGTGACACTACCCTTTGCCAGCTGCCCTTCTCGGACACAATGAGGCGAAGCGGGTAGTCACACTTGTGCGTCTTGCAAGTGAAAAATGACTGTAGCGTCACATTGCTTGTTTTCACCACTTCTCTGCAGAGCGCATCAAGGTTCATTTCTTTCAACAGTTTTTGTATCATGGTTTTCCGTTTCTTTGGACAGAAATGCACCTCCTTGAAGTTTTTGCGCACTGCATCTAGTGCCTTGTCCTCGTACATCCGTTCAGGAAGAACCACGAATCCTCCCTCTTTGTCTGAGGTTAGAACCATCAATTTCCTTTCTTTGAGTGCCTTGACGACAAATTTTAGAGGAGGCCTAGGAACCCGCTGATCACTCACGGTTTTCACCAGGCAGTCTATTCCATCCCCGATGGCCCTCTGCTGGTCCTGCTCTTGTACACGTTGGCCAAATCGATGCACGTGGGACAACATTTCAGGACGCGTTGAACGGGGTTGGAAACTGCATTTGGGACCCTTTTTGAGGACTTGCTCCACAGTTGCAGGGATCCTTACGTCACCCAGGTAAGTGACACTACTGCCTGTTGCAGCCAGTCGTGGTTTTGAAGTGAATGTTGACCTGACGTTCTGCCACAAGAACTCCGCCAACTGATTCGCCTTCCTTTTGTGCTTTGCAAACTGTTGCTGGCCTGTATCACAACCACACTCCTCTTGGAGTACTACCTTGAGCCAGTCAAAATAGAATCGCACTTGTCTCCACGATTCAGACTTCATCATTTTACAAACTCTCCTGGGGCCACGCCAAGAGAGTTTGTAAAATGATGAAGTCTGAATCGTGGAGACAAGTGCGATTCTATTTTGACTGGCTCAAGGTAGTACTCCAAGAGGAGTGTGGTTGTGATACAGGCCAGCAACAGTTTGCAAAGCACAAAAGGAAGGCGAATCAGTTGGCGGAGTTCTTGTGGCAGAACGTCAGGTCAACATTCACTTCAAAACCACGACTGGCTGCAACAGGCAGTAGTGTCACTTACCTGGGTGACGTAAGGATCCCTGCAACTGTGGAGCAAGTCCTCAAAAAGGGTCCCAAATGCAGTTTCCAACCCCGTTCAACGCGTCCTGAAATGTTGTCCCACGTGCATCGATTTGGCCAACGTGTACAAGAGCAGGACCAGCAGAGGGCCATCGGGGATGGAATAGACTGCCTGGTGAAAACCGTGAGTGATCAGCGGGTTCCTAGGCCTCCTCTAAAATTTGTCGTCAAGGCACTCAAAGAAAGGAAATTGATGGTTCTAACCTCAGACAAAGAGGGAGGATTCGTGGTTCTTCCTGAACGGATGTACGAGGACAAGGCACTAGATGCAGTGCGCAAAAACTTCAAAGGAGGTGCATTTCTGTCCAAAGAAACGGAAAACCATGATACAAAAACTGTTGAAAGAAATGAACCTTGATGCGCTCTGCAGAGAAGTGGTGAAAACAAGCAATGTGACGCTACAGTCATTGTTCACTTGCAAGACGCACAAGTGTGACTACCCGCTTCGCCTCATTGTGTCCGAGAAGGGCAGCTGGCAAAGGGTAGTGTCACGGTACCTACAAGGCATACTTGGCTCTCTTAACAGCGGTGACCCTTTCTTAGTGCGAAGTTCTTTGGAAATCGTTTCTACTTTGAAGGAAAGCTTACCAGTGGCGTCCACGGCTTTTTCAATTGATGTGAAAGAACTTTTTTACTCAATTCCACATGGCGCGCTTTTTGATGCTGTCAGGAGTGCGATCGAAGAATTCGGTGAAATTAGTTTCCAAAACAAGCATGGTATCTTCGTGAATAACTTTTTGGAACTTTTAAAATTCTACCTAGAGTCCACTGCAATCGGCCACCAGGAGGGCACCTACGTCCAAAAAGCTGGAATTTGTATTGGATCTGCAGTCGCACCTGTTCTTAGTGACATTTTCTTGGCAGCCTTCGACCAACGCCTGAAGGATGATCTGTCCCATTTGGATGTCGTTCGCACCTTCAGGTATGTGGACGACTACCTTATCGTGCTTGGGAAGGTCCCATGTGAACGGGTACAAGGTGTTGTGAAAGATGTCCTTGAGGTTTTCAACAGACACTCCAGTGGCCTGAAGTTCACGCACGAAATGCCGGTTGAAAATGAGATCCAGTTTCTGGACCTACGGCTGAAGTTTGCCAAGGAGCACATCTGCTTCAAATACAATCCGCGATCGAAGAAAGGCTTGTTGCCTTTTGATAGTGCGCACTCGAAGTTGATTAAGAGGGGCATTGTGTTGTCAGCTTGTGCGGAAGCCCTCGACAAGTCTTGCCCTCATCTGATCTCTGAAAGTTTCGAGGATCAGGTAGCTCGTCTGGGTGCGGCTGGGTACCCAGCACAGTGTTTAGCTAGCGCTTGTGAAAGCCTTCTTAAAAAATACAAGGGCGGGGGTCCAACTGTCGAAGGAAGGGAGAAGAGGCCTATTCATGTTATGCCTTACTTACATAGTGTTTCCCTTAATGTAAAAAAGGTGGCTAATAGGTACGGTGTGGATGTACTGTTTTCTGCGCCTACAAAGTTACGTCAGATCTGCTCGTTAATGACTAAACAGAAGAAGGCAAAATGCACAAAAAAGCATGCGAACGTGTTCATTAGGTGTGTATTTGCGGTTGTTTATCTGATTCCTTTGTCGTGTGGGAGGGTGTACATAGGGCAGACGGGGCGTTGCCTCAACGAACGCTTGCGTGAGCACAGTCTAGCCGTAAAAGGAAAAAATGGCGGTCATTTAGATTTCCACTGTAGGACATGCGGTTGCACCCCCCGTTTCGAGAGTGCGTCAGTCATGGCTAAGGCGCGTGAAAAGACTGAAAGAGAGATAATTGAAGCGTACTTTATCAGGCAATATGATGACAAGTGCATAAGCATGCCTTCCATTTCACTTTCGGACAGGGAAATGGTCTTCCTGCAAGGTCATGTCTAATGTTGTGGCTAACGCCTTGCATTGTGTTCTCTTCCATTCATCTTCCTTTGTGTTGTTTATTAGTGTTCTTGTTTTCTTTTCCATGTGACGCTACGGAATGTTTTGTTAGATTTTATGTTAGTATAGTTTTTGACTCTCTCGGCGTACTGCTTCTTCTGGTTTCTCATTTGGGGCTGCTTGGAGTGAATATGAAATTTTATTGTTTTATTTGGTGCTAAGCGCTATTTTTAGGGTTTTAAAACGAAAATCTCTAGAACATGTTTCATTTTTTCATGCTTTAGTTGATGCTTGGTGCAATGAATAATAAAAATAAAAAAAAGATGAGCGCACACCTTGGGATTACGCAGTTTAGATTGTGGTGGGTATCACTTTTGTATTTTGCCATTTTTCACGTTTGTCATTGTGGTGGCAGTCAATTTTGATTTGATTTGGTCGGCTTTGTTTGCGACGTCTTTGGATTTGTGCGCATCGTGGAAGCGCAGCGTAGCATGTATATATTGGCTTCAAAAAACGACAATAAACAGTTGGTAGTCTGCACTCTTTCCTGTCTCTCTTGTTTTTTTCTTCAAGTTTGTGCAGCAATTCAATTTTTCAAATTGTAAATGCGGCTGCTTCTTTGTTAATACAATTGAAGTATGCGTACATCACAGCTTTTTTGCGCTTTATAGCCTCGGACATGTTACGGCACCCTGTCAGGCAGTAATTTGCCTTTTTGCCAACCCTGCCACTTACTTGTGTCTACTGTACTTTGTGTACTCTACTTTGTAAATAAAGATTGTATGTATGTATGTATGTATGTATGTATGCTTGTATGTATGTATGTATGTATGTATGTATGTATGTATGTATGTATGTATGTATGTATGTATGTATGTATGTATGTATGTATGTATGTATGTATGTATGTATGTATGTATGTATGTATGTATGTATGTATGTGTGTGTATGTATGTATGTGTGTGTGTATGTTTGTATGTATGTACGTGTGTGTGTATGTACGTGTGTGTATGCAGGTGTGTGTGTGTATGTACGTGTGTGTGTGTATATACGAGTGTGTTTGCATGTGTGTGTGTATGTGTGTGAATGAACGTGTGTATGTATGTACGTGCGTGTATGTACGTGTACGTGTATGTGTGCGCGTGTGTGCCTGCGTCTGTGGGTATGTGCGTGTGAGTGGGCGCGTGCGTGTGTGTGCGTGTGCGCACGTGTGCGTGTGTGTGTGCGCGCGCGCCCGTTTGCACGCGTGTGTGTGCGCGTGTACGCATGTGTGTGTGCGTGTGCGCGAGTGTGTGTGCGTGCGTGTGTTTTTATGTGCGCGTGCGTGTGTGTTAGCGTGTGCGCGTGTGCGTGTATGTGGGCGCGTGCGCGCGTGTGTGTCTGTATGAATATGTGCGTGTGTGCGTCATATGTATGTGTGCATGTATGAATGTGCGTATGTATGTGTACATGTATGTATGTATGTATGTATGTATGTATGTATGTATGTATGTATGTATGTATGTATGTATGTATGTATGTATGTATGTATGTATGTATGTATGTATGTATGTATGTATGTATGTATGTATGTATGTATGTATGTATGTATGTATGTATGTACGCATGCATGTCAGACGCTATTGTAAGACTTCTCTGATCAGTCGAATGAGGCGTTCAATAACAACAAAGTTGCCTGTGCGCTCATTCTTGACTGCAGCAAGGTTTTCGATAGTGTCCATCATACCTTGTTATTGGATAAACTTTTTCAGTTAGGGTTTAGGGGTGCTTTCTGGTCTTTGTTGGCACAATTCCTCCAAGGCATGTTCAACTTGTATCAGTTGAACAATCTCACAGCGCGTTCCAATTCATCAAAACCGGCGTTCCACAGGGATCAATTCTTAGTCCGCCGCTATTCAATAATTTCGTAAATGACTTTCACAGCGTGATACCGGTTTCTCTATATCAATACGCCGAAGACACTGTGATCGTGACGACAGCAAACAACTTTTATGAGGCAATTACTCTTCTTCAGTCAGTGCTACTAAAGCCAAGGATTGGTTTCGAGACAACCTTAATAATTTAAAAATGTCTAAAACTAATCTAATCTGCCTCCATTATTCATTGAAGAAAGTAACCCTTGACTATACTTTCATTTTGCATTGTTCTGACTGTTCATCCTGCTCCTGTAGTCCATTACAGTATTCATCTATTGTGAAATACCTTGGCTTATACATTGACAGCGACCTTTCCTGGAATACTCATCTCGCCTATGTTTGCAAAAGACTTCGCGCTGTGTCATGTCTGTTATATAACGTAAGATACAACATGCCGTTTTCAGTACGTAAGATGATAGTACACGATTTAGCTTACAGTATACTGCGTTACAGAATAACCATTTACGGACACTGTGCTGTCCGGTGGCACAATAGAATAAACATAATATTGCGTTCGGTTTTAAAAAATATATCTTACGACCTGAACTATAATTCTGAGAAAGACATTTTCAAAACGCTATTTAGGCTAAACTTCGATGATCTGTTAATTCAAACGGTTGTTTTAAAACAATTCTGGTCCAAAGAATTCCTGGTTCCGTATGTTACTTCTCGTTCTTTAAGGCCCAAAGTACGTTACTGGAGGCCGCGGTGTTCAACAAAGTACGGAACTAGAATACGAGACCATTATCTACCAACCTATTTCAATGTACTTCCCCCCAGCATTTTGCACACAAAAACAAAATAAAAATTAAATAAACTGCTTTGGCGTATCTGTCTACAATTGTAATGCATGTCGTGTGTTATTTCATATACACCCATTCGCAAGCATGATGGTGCACAATCCAGTGTGGTACTTTGCTTACGAAGCTTTTGCTATATTTCTTTTTTTTCCTTTACATCTTTTCACTTTCAGTTGCTGTAACTATTGTACAATGCGTGTAACTATTGCTTGTATGCCCTGTTGTTTCTAATCTTATATGCACGTTGTTTTTGTCCTATCATCCTTCTTAGGCCATGAAATACACTCTTGTAACGCGTCCGGTTTGTTTTGCTGTCTGCCATCTCTACCACTTAAGACACCAATGGGATTTGGCAGGCCTAGTCACATGTACCGTTTTATTTGAAGAAATAAAAATGTATGTATGTCTGTGTATGTATATGTGTGTATATGTATGTATGTATGTATGTGTGTGTGTATGTATGTATGTATGTATGTATGTATGTATGTATGTATGTATGTATGTATGTATGTATGTATGTATGTATGTATGTATGTATGTATGTATGTATGTATGTATGTATGTATGTATGTATTGTATTGTCCCAGGGTCGTGACGTGGCCGAAGACAGGAGACTTCGTGTTGAGATTTAACTGTTTTTTTGGGCGAACCTGTGCCCTGTAAACGGAAAGTCCGATTACAGCAGCAGTCTTGCACAGATAGCAGTCTCGGACTGATAGCGGCGAACGGAGCGTCGGCGTTCGTTCAACAACTGACAAGCGGCGAAGCGTGTCGGCATTTATACTCTTGCCGTCGAATGTTCTAGCGTTATCGCTGGCGGTGGCGTAGGTTCCAGAACAATCTGTTCCGTTCGCACAGTGGGCGTGATCTTATCGAAATGATCTACTACAGTCCCGAACCTTCTCGAAAACTGCAGGCGCGGTTTGCGCTGAGAATCGTGTGGTGTTTTGGGACGATAATAAAAACTTGGGAAATGGAACGTGGCATTGCCCCCCTCTGAAAAAAAGGCATCGTCCCGATGCTTTAACTAAATATGAAGGTACAATAATAATGCAAGAAAGTACAATGAATAAATTACGATGAAACAATAATACAAAAAAAACACTGTTTCAGTTTGTTAACGCGCATGAAACAGCTTGAGGCGCGCGACATGCACGACTTCAGGTTGCGATCGGCGTCGTTGAGAGTTCGTGATGCCGTCGGGGACAACCTCGTAATCAAGTGGGCCGAGACGTCGAACCACCCTGTACGGTCCGAAGTAGCGTCGCAAAAGCTTTTCACTTAGTCCACGTCGGCGTATCGGCGTCCACACCCAAACACGTTCACCGGGCTGGTATTCCACGAAGCGTCGTCGAAGATTGTAACGGTGGCTGTCTGTCGTCTGTTGATTCTTGATACGGAGACGCGCAAGTTGTCGGGCTTCTTCGGCACGTTGAAGGTACTCGCTCACATCGAGGCTTTCTTCGTCGGTGACGTTGGGTAACATGGCATCGAGCGTCGTTGCCGGGCTCCTTCCGTAGACCAATTTGTATGGAGATATCTGCGTCGTCTCCTGCACCGCCGTGTTGTATGCGAAGGTCACATACGGAAGAATGGCGTCCCACGTCTTGTGTTCGACGTCGACGTACATTGACAGCATGTCAGCGATCGTCTTGTTGAGCCGCTCGGTGAGGCCGTTGGTCTGTGGGTGGTACGCTGTCGTCCGACGGTGGTTTGTTTGGCTATAAGCCAAGATCGCTTGAGTTAAGTCGGCAGTGAATGCCGTTCCTCTGTCGGTGATAAGGACCTCCGGGGCGCCGTGACATGGAACGATATTTTTGACGAAGAACTTAGCTACCTCGGATGCACTGCCTTTTGGCAGGGCTTTTGTCTCGGCGTAGCGGGTGAGGTAGTCGGTAGCTACCACGATCCACTTGTTTCCGAAAGCCGACGTCGGGAACGGCCCTAGTAGGTCCATACCAATCTGCTGGAAAGGTCGGCAAGGTGGATCAATTGGCTGCAGAAGTCCCACTGGCCTTGTAGGCGGTGTCTTGCGTCGCTGACAGTCCCGGCATGTCCTCACATAATGAGTGACGTCGGTGGTAAGACGTGGCTAGTGGTACCTTTCTTGTATCCTCGCGAGCGTGCGAGAAACACCGAGGTGCCCTGCCGTCGGATCGTCGTGCAGGGCCTGCAGGAGTTCTGGTCGCAGAGCTGAAGGCACCACAAGGAGGTACTTGGCTCGAAGCGGTGAAAAGTTTTTCTTTTGTAGAAGACCGTTTCGTAGGAAGAACGACGCAAGTGTGCGCTTGAATACCTTTGGGACTTCGGCGGTGCTGCCTTCGAGGTATTTTATTAGGGCCTTAAGTTCCGGGTCGGCCCGCTGTCGTCCAGCGAAGTCGTCTGTAGTTATCGTTCCCAAGAAGTAGTCGTCATCCGGGTCGTCTGGTAGCGGTCGGTCGACAGGCGCACGAGAGAGACGTTCGGTGTCGGAGTGTTTTTTGCCGGACTTGTAAATGACAGTAATGTCATATTCTTGAAGTCTCAGACTCTATCGTGCGAGGCGACCTGAAGGGTCCTTCAAGGTGGCTAGCCAACACAAGGCGTGGTGGTCGCTCGCAACTTTGAAGGGCCTGCCGTAGAGGTAGGGGCGAAATTTAGACGTAGCCCTGATGATGGCGAGGCACTCCTTTGCTTTTGTGGAATAATTTGCTACTGCTTTGGATAGCGATCGGCTCGCGTAACTAATAACCCTTTCAAGTCCGTCAGCTCTATGCACAAGAACGGCGCCAAGACCTACGCTGCTTGCATCAGTGTGTATTTCTGTCTCGGCGAATTCGTCGAAATGGGCAAGTAACGGAGGCGTCTGGAGGCGATATTTAAGCTCCTGGAAAGCGTGTTCCTGTGGCGTTTCCCATTTGACTTCCACGTCGGCCTTGGTAAGGTTAGTGAGAGGATCGGCGATGCGGGCGAAGTTTGTCACGAACCGCCTATAATAGGCGCACAGGCCCAGAAATCGGCACACGGCCTTCTTGTCAGTGGGTAGCGGGAAGTCGGCGATGGCGGCTGTTTTCCGTGGATTGGGACGAACTCCATACTTGCTGATAACGTGCCCAAGAAACAAGAGCTCCTCATACGCAAATCTTCACTTTTCTGGCTTCAGTGTGAGTCCGGATGTCTTGATGGCTAGAAGTACAGCTTCAAGGCGCCGAAGATGCTCGTCGAAACTCGAAAAAAAACACTACAACGTCGTCCAAGTACACAAGGCAAGTCTTCCACTTCAATCCTGCCAGTACTGTATCCATAACGCGCTGAAAAGTTGCAGGCGCTTAGCAAAGGCCGAAGGGCATCACCTTAAACTCGAAGAGGCCGTCCGGTGTTATAAACGCGGTCTTCTCTCGGTCTCTTTCATCGACTTCGATTTTCCAATAGCCAGTCTTGAGGTCCATTGACGAAAAGTACTTGGCGTTATGGAGACGATCAAGTGCGTCGTCTATTCGTGGGAGAGGATACACGTCCTTTCTTGTGATTTTGTTCAGGCGGCGATAATCGACGCAGAAACGTAGGGTCCCGTCTTTTTTCTTCACTAACACCACGGGGGATGCCCATGGGCTCTTGGACGGCTGGATAATGTCATCCCGCAGCATTTCATCAACTTGTCTCTTCATGGCCTCACGTTCTCGCGTCGAAACCCTGTACGGACTCTGACGGAGTGGTCTGGCATTTTCTTCGGTTATGATGCGGTGTTTCGTGATTGGAGTCTGGCGAATTTTCGATGACGACGAAAAGCAATCTTCGTTTTGCAGGAGCAGGGCTTTGAGCTGTTCTTGCTTATCGTTCGGAAGTCTGGGATTGACGTTGAAAGCTATGGGAGGGGCTTAGTTCCTCTGAGCAGGTTCCGCAGAATCGACGAGGGCGAAAGCACTGGTGGCTTCGGCAATTTCTTCTATGTATGCGACCGTTGTTCCTTTGTTCACATGTTTGTACTCATTGCTGAAATTCGTGAGCATAACCATTGCTTTGCCTCCCCGCAGCTCTGCAATTCCTCTTGCGACGCAAATATTTTGGGTGACCAACAGATGCTGACTCCCTTCAACGACGCCTTTCAAATCAGGTGATTTAGGAGCGCCGACTGAAATAATGACGCTTGAGCGAGGCGGAATGGTGACTTGTTCTTCCAGCACATTCAAAGCATGGTGTCCTGACGGCGTGCGCGGCGGTAGTGCTTCTTCTGTGGATAACGTTATCGCCTTTGTTTTTAGGTTGATGACAGCACCATGGAGGCATAAGAAGTCCATGCCAAGGATGACATCTCTCGAGCAACGCTGTAGGACTACGAAGTCTGTAGGATAAATATGGCCGTTAATGGTGACTCTCGCTGTGCAGATTCCTGCAGGCGTTACGAGATGACCTCCAGCTGTGCGGATTTCAGGGCCTTTTCAAGCTGTCCTAACTTTCTTTAACTTTGCGGCGAATGACCCACTGATGACAGAATAGTCAGCTCCAGTATCGACGAGAGCGGTCACACTGTGGCCGTCGATAAAAACGTCGAGGTTGCTAGTTCGCCGTCTCGCATTACAGTTGGGGCGTGGCGTCGGGTCACGGCTGCGTCGGCTTGTTCCGCTGCTTCCATGTTGCTTCGTCAGGCCACCTTCGGTAAGTGAGCTTTCGCCGTCAGGGCTTTACCTGGTTGGCGTTGTGTTCGGAAAGCTCTGTCACGGCGTCGTCGTCGTCGGAGGATCTTCGGTAGTTCGTCGCACAGCAACCGCACCTCCACCGGTTGCTGCCCTTGGTTTCCCGGATACGGACTAGGAGACCGGCCCCGCGTTGGGCCAGAGTACTGCCGGGGGTGCGGTGACACACGGCGGCTGGGCGACGGCTAACGGGAAGGACTTCGTGGTGTCCACTGAGTTCCTGTCAGGTAGTCGGCGATGTCACGTGGCCGTTCTCCTGGCTGTGGATGCGGTGCATTGACGGCGAAGCCACGCAGTCCCATCTGGCGGTACTGGCAACGGCGGTAAGTGTGCCCGGCCTCGCCGCAGTGGTAGCACAGTGGGCGGCGGTCAGGGGTGCGCCAAACGTCGGTTTTCCTCGGCGCACTGCGCTGGCCCGCGGGAGAACGGTAGGTCGTCGGTGGGGGTGGTGGCGGCGGTGGTGTCTGGCGACGGAAGTGCGATGGGGCGGCGTTTTTGCGTGGACGGGGAAAAGCGTTGTGGCGCACTGCAGCGGCGTAGCTCATAGTTTCTGGCTCGGGCAGTGGTGTTTGGGGAATTCGAAGCGATAGCCGAACTTCTTCTCGCACAATGTCGGCGATAGAATCCACTTGAGGTTGCGTCGAAGGCAACAATATGCGCAGCTCTTCCCGCACGATCGCTCGGATCGTTTCACGCAGGTTGTGGGAGTCACTGGCTTGAGCAGCAGCGCATTCTGGAGTCAGGCGACGATTGTACTGTCTGGTGCGCATGTCCAGGGTTTTTCGATGGTGGTCGCCTCGGATACAAATTCTTGGACGGTGTTCGGTGGATTCCTCATTAGTCAGTCCCGCGAAGAGCTCCTGTTTGACCCCTCGCATGAGGAAACGAACTTTCTTCTCCTCAGGCATGTCTGGGTCAGCGTGACGAAATAGGCGGGTCATCTCCACTGCAAAAATTCCAACCTTTTCATTTGGTAGCTGAACCCGGGTCTCTAGTAGAGCAGCGGCCCTCTCTTTGCGAGCGACGCTCGCGAACGTTTGCAGAAATGCGCCGCAGAAGACATCCCACGTTCGGAGCGTGGACTTCCGATTCTCTAGCCAGGTCCATGCGGTGTCTTCCAGGTAGAAGTACACACGACAGAGCTTTTCTTCGTTGTCCCAGTGGTTGAGGGCGGCCACACGGTCGTATGTTTCTAGCCAGGTTTCCGGGTCTTCAAACGATGACCCACGAAACGTTGGTGGTTCCCTGAGTTGAAGAATGACGATCGCGAGCTGGGACGCTGCGGTTGTCATAGTCGCTGCAGTAGAGGTCATGGCCTTGGCTTTCCGCGGCTTGTCTTGTAGAAGCCCGTACTCTGGTGGGAGACCTTGCTGTCGGCGGCTTGTTCGCTGCTCTTTGTTGTCGTCGGTGTCTTCTCCGCGACGTGGGCTGGGTTCACGGCTTGACAGGGGCTTCCGGTAGATGAACGAAGCAGCACCTCCACCAGATGTCACGGGGTCGTGACGTGGCCGAAGACAGGAGACTTAGTGTTGGGATTTAACTGTTTATTTGGGTGAACCTGTGCCCAGTAAACGGAAAGTCCGGTTACAGCAGCAGTTTTGCACAGATAGCAGTCTCGGACTGATACAAGGAGGAGTTTATTAACTTCAAACTGAAAAAAACTCGTTACATCATTTTATACATACAGTGCTCGTTTAGACACCCCTCTTGTGCACTATGGGGCATACAAACTCCATTATCCATGGAGGAAACTAGTGGCACATACACAGATCTATATATATATATATATATATATATATATATATATATATATACATACATATATACATATACATACATATATATATACACATATACACATACATATATACAAGTTTGTGCTAAACTACGCATACATTGGTAAAAAACCACAAATATATATTTACAATCGCATATACATATATTTACAACAGATCGTGAACATGGGTAGGCATATTTACAATACTTCGACTGGCGCTATACATACACTTGGGGAGTTTTGGGGAGAAGAGGTTAGTAGGGGAGTATGGGGGTACGGAGTTTCGCACCTCTGGCGAAAAAAAACTTTGTGTGCCAGCGGCGAAGGAAGTGGTCCTCCCCGCCAGCTTCCAGTTGCTTGGCCAAGTAGTACCAAGTAGTACTATTTTCCTTTCACCGCCGCCGCCGCCACACACGGGTGGCGGCGGCGGCGGTGAAAGGACGTTCGCCTAATCAGCTCTTTTTGCTTACCCAGACTACCTGGAAACGGTTGCCGTGGCTACGGAATCACATCTTGACGTCACTGAGCCTGCGGAAGTGTTTACGTGTTTCCGGCGTCGACATCGTACCTGGACACACGGGTGGCGGTGGCGGCGGTGAAAGGACGTTCGCCTAATCAGCTCTTTTTGCTTACCCAGGTTGGTGTCCTGCATTTCGGCGGCCGGTGCTTTAGGGTTCCTGCCTTGTTGGAATCGTTGCGTTGGAGCCATTTATCAAAGCGGCGCTCCTTTACAACGTTCAAATTTCCTCCATTCATTAGACTACCTGGAAACGGTTGCCGTGGCTACGGAATCACATCTTGACGTCACTGAGCCTGCGGAAGTGTTTACGTGTTTCCGGCGTCGACATCGTACCTGGACACACGGGTGGCGGCGGCGGCGGTGAAAGGACGTTCGCCTAATCAGCTCTTTTTGCTTACCCAGGTTGGTAAATTCGCTTATTTCTCAATACCGCCTTACCGCTACCGCCGTTGCCACCGTGTTTCAGTGCTTTGCTGAGTTCTCTGTGCAAAATGTGCCTTTTTCCTAATTGAATGCTCCCGAATTGAGTGTGAACTGAGTGCTACTGTGAATGCCTGGACAACGTACCATGACAAGCACGTGCCAGTCTTGTGATGAGCCCCTCCCCTGTGATGGGCGTGTCCTGAAGTGCAACGAATGTGAGTCCTCTTACCATGTTGGCAGTTGTTCTGGCTGGTCGGAGACGACATTTAAGACTAAAGGAGAGAGCGGTCGCAGGGCATGGCGATGCGCTGCTTGCCGTTCATCTAAAGCGAAAAGTGGGGAGAAAACTAGCATGGACTCTGAGTTAACCATTTGCCTGGCAGATATAACTAGGAGGCTTGATGCTTTAGCAGGGCTGCCGGCTCAGGTTGGTGAGATTAAGGACTCAATCCAGCTGTTGTCACAAAAGTACGATGACATCTTGAACTGTCAAGCTAAGCAGGAAAAGGACATTAGTAGCTTAAACAGACGCGTTGGGAAATTAGAGGCGGACTGCACCTCAGGTGATATTCAACAACTGAAAGCTACGGTGAATGATCTCGAGTTTCGTAGTCGGAGACTAAACATAGAAGTTCACGGCATCCGGGTTACGCCAGACGAGAATTTGCTGTGTAAGTTGAATGATGTGGCCAAGATTGCTAACCTGCCAGAGCTGACTGGGAATGACATCGCCGCTATCCACAGACTTCCGGCAAAGCCAAACAAAACACCCGGAATTATAGTTCGATTTGCCCAGCAATCAATTCGTGATAAGTGGCTAGGAAAGCGGAAAGCCCTAAGAGATGCTTCGAGTGTTTCGATCACTGAAAACATGACCCAGCAAAACAGAGAGCTGCTGCGCAGCGCAAAAGACTGGGCACAGAACAATGGCTATCGTTTTTCATGGCACTGCAACGGCAAGATTCTCGTTAGGAAAAGAGAGGGTGATAGCGCGGTTGTCATTCGTCGTTTGGGTGACCTTGATAAGCTGTGATACTGTTACCCCGCATTGCATTGTTACTTCCTGATATTCTTTTGATACTCGTCTTAACATGTTTCCCTTAACCGCACCTATAGACCTTATTAATCTTAAAAACTTGTATGACACTTGTTGTGAAAAAAGCCTCAGTTGCGTTCATTTCAACCTTAGGTCGGGAAGGAATAAACAGGATGAGCTCGAATATTTTTTTAGTGAAGCACAAGTAAGTTTTGACGTTGTGATGTTTTCGGAAACGTGGTTTGCTTCGGAAGATGATGTATTTACGTTTCCAACTTATAAATCATACTACATGAACCGCACAGGCAAAAGGGGTGGTGGCGTAGCTATGCTAATCTCAAGTAAAATAGACTGTGAATTGATGTCTGAATTCTCCTGCATTTCTCCTCTATATGAAATACTCACTGTTAGATGTGGTACATCAGTGTTTTGTGTATGTTACCGCCCTCCATCAAATAATGTCCGTTTGTTTTTTTCTTTTTAGACTCACTGTTAGAATTTGTGAGTGAAAAAAAATATGCCTTGATTTTAGGTGGTGACCTCAACATCAACATGTTAGCTGAGAGCAGTGTTAAATTAGAACTTGAATCAATGTTAAGCTCGCATTATTGTCAAAATGTTATAACGGCTCCTACGCGAATCACTTCACAGTCATCAACACTCTTAGATCTTTTTATAACAAACTTTGACACTTCCCTTGTTACGGCTGGCACTTTGATTCACAATATTAGTGACCACATGCCTATATTTATGTTTGTTAACCAACTCAATAACGTACCCAAACAAGTGCGTGCAGAATTTTCCTATAGACTTATAAATCCTGAAACACTAACCCTCTTTAGAGAGCGCTTAGGCAGAACCGACTGGAGCAATGTGTTCGCAGCGAGTGCCGCCAATTTGGCATACGATTTATTTATGAACAAGTTCACCGAAATATACCTTCAATGTTTTCCCCTAAAGTCATTTAAAACATCTAAAAAAAGTCGGAAACCTTGGGTAAATAAAGAATGCCTTAAGCTTATAAGAAAGCGGGACCAATTGTTCAAGGCATTTATTGTGAGTAAGTCCCCTGAAGCCCTCAAAGCATTTAAAAAGCACCGAAACTTTGTCACCAAACGCCTTCGTGATGAAAAGAAACTATATTATTCGAACCTGTTTAACTCAACGCAAGGGCGTACAGAAAACGTTTGGAAGGCAATTAACAGTACGCTTAATAATCCACCGGAGGAATTAACCAAAATTGTGAAAGATGGTACAGAAATTCAAGGGCCTGATTTAGCTGATGCATTTAACGACTTCTTTTTGTCAGTTGGCGGCCCTACAACCAGTAGTACTTCTTTAAAATATATGAATATTCGAAATAACCAAACAATATTTCTAGAGCCAATTTCAGAGAGTGAATTAGTAGCGACATTTTTGACACTCAGTAATAGCAAAGCCACTGACGCGGACAATATTCAGATGAAACCTGTTAAGTATGTTATTGACATACTAGCACCCTGTCTTGCCTACATTTTTAACATATGTTTGTCCACAGGACATTTCCCGCGAAACATGCAGATAGCAAAAGTGACAGTTATCTATAAAAAGGGTCCCAGAAATGACATGTCCAACTACCGCCCTATATCGATTCTACCTGTATTCTCTAAGGGTCTGAAAAAATAATTTTGAAACGTATGAACTCTTTTACTGACAAGTTCAACTTGATTACTTCAGCGCAGTATGGCTTCCGGAAAAATAAATCTACTGAGCTCGCGCTACTGGCACAAAAAGAATACATTCTAGAGAATTTTGAATCCCGAAATATGGTACTCGGTCTTTTTCTTGATTTCTCAAAAGCCTTTGACCTCATTAATCATAAAATTCTCCTACAAAAGTTGGACCATTACGGTATAAGAGGCGTTGCACACAAATTAATCACTTCATACTTGCAACACCGAACTCAATTCGTCGTAATTCAAGGCAAACATTCCGCAACAAAATCCATTAAAACAGGCGTCCCGCAGGGAAGCATTTTGGGACCGTTTCTCTTTATACTTTACGTTAATGAGATAGTTCGTATTGATGAATCTGCCCATTACATTATATATGCTGACGACACAAGTTTGTTTTTTTCAAGCAGATGTAGCAGCGATCTAGGTAGCCGAGCGAATAACGCACTGTCTAAAATTAACACATGGGCCCAAGAAAACTCTCTAAAACTAAACATAAAAAAAACAAAAGCTGTTTTATTTCACCCCCGCCACACACAAGTTCAGTTTCCCATCATTTCGTTAAATAATTTAGAAATTGAAGTCGTCAAAAGTTTTAAATCATTAGGCGTGTATTTTTCACAAAACATGACATGGGATGATCACGTGAACCATATTATTACTAAACTATCTCGTATAATCGGCGTCATGCGCCGTCATTGCTACTATTTTCCTGTTTCTGTAAACATGCTCATATATAACTCGTTGTTTTCTTCATTATTGAATTATGCCTTTCTTGTATGGTCCACAACGACAACTGTAAACGTTTGCAAACTTACCATCTTGCAAAAGAAAGCTTTGCGTCTTGCCTCTAAATTACCACATCGCAGCCACACAGCAGAATTGTTTAAAAAACACTACATCATTCAGGTTGCATCAATATATGATTATAAACTAAGCCGTTTATATAAGTTCGGTTTATTGAAAAATAATGATACGATTGCCAGAATAGCCAGGTTAGAGAAAAATTTTCCTGCTTATAATGTACGTCAACCTGAAGTGTGGCACATATCAAAATGTAGAACGAAATACGGAAATCAAATGTTAAAGTTTCAACTGCCTACACTTCTAAACCGCATAATTAGGGAACATAACATTGATATATCTAGCATATCACCAAAAAAATTGCGATTAGTGTTTATATAATAATGTGATCTGGCGACTACCTCGGTGATCTTTCATTGTAATCTTTCATTGTTTCTTTTTTTAATGCACATTGTGAAACACTTTTATTTTGGTTGTCCTTAGCCGCACGTCTTTCTGTGCTACCCTGTGTACTAGGGGGTCAGGGCTTCTCAAGCTGTTCTCACAGCTTTTACCTGCCCTCCTCGTAACATGTATTTGTTGTTGCGGAATAAATTTCAATTTCAATTTCAATTTCAATTTTCAATTTCAAAGTACTGCCCTATTTTCTGCCTGATCATGGCTAGTGCTGGGTAGGCCGCTCTCACTGGGGTGTTCTTTACTTCAGCAAGGCACCGGCGTTTCCAAATCACAAAGAGTGTCATGGGACTCACCAGCCTTGCGAAGCAGCCCCTATTCCTTTCGAGGGCCGGGGGAGGGCGGATGCTGAAGCACCTCGCAACCAGGCGCCATACCGACTTGGCCGCCCCGCATTCTAACAACGCGTGGAAGATCGTTTCCTCAGCGCGGCAATTAGGACACTGGCTATTCGGCGTGATGCCGAAACGGTGCAGGCGATGTCTCGTGGGCAAAACTTGCCACTTGCGCTTCCACTCGAAGTCATGTACTTCGCGCGGTCGGTACTTATTGCTTTTTTGTTTGCACAGTCCTAGGCTTTTGATCTGCTCCTTTTCTTCTTCGGACAACTGGTTTTCTGTTATCACTTCGACAATTCGGGAGGGTGGGTCCTTGTCAATGTCGCAGTTCGGGGCTTCTTTTTCTATGATCTTTGTCGTAGTTGCCGCCATCCTGTAAAAGTGTCAGGGCGCTTCCGCGCGCGGGCCAGTGTGTTTGGGTTTTCCAGATAGTGCGTGATGATGCTTGTCCAGTAGTTGATTAGATTCTTCCCAACATAACTCGCTGCGTAATAAAGGATGCGGTTAATCTTGAGGGCCAGTATCTGGCTGGTCATTTGTACGTGTGGGAGGCCGAGGCCACCCTTGTCCTCGGGTAGTTGAAGGAGGTGTCGCTTGACTGGTGCCGGTTTCCCTTCCCATAGCAAATCGGTGATCACGGCGTTCAGTTGGCTCGCGGTTTTCCTAGGGATCACCGCTACCCTACTGGCGTAGAACGCAAACGCGCAAACGGTGGTCCTTGCTGCCAGCGCTTTTTCACGTAACGTAAGGTTTAGGAGGCGAATGCGGTCAGCTGCCTGCTTTGCCCTCTCGAGGCCTCTCTGCCACCCCTTCACTGGAGAAGTAGATTCCCAGTGCTTTAACGATGGACACCACTTCGATGTTTCCTAGGGCTTCTCTAGGGAAAGTTACAAATAGCATCGCCTTGCTCTTGTCCGCATTTATCGCCGCTCCGCATGCCTGCGCGTATCTTGTGAACGTCGTACTGAAGGCCTGGAGGCTGCTTTTATCCCGAACAAACAGGGAAATGTGGTCCACGTATGCCAGCACTTTCACCTGCTCCTGGCCCGTCAGTGGGAAGCCCCGAATGCCTTCATGCGCAATAACACTTGTGATCAGCGGCTCGCACGACATGACAAAAAAGGTCTGGCCCAATGGGCATCCTTGCCTTAGGCCTCTGCTATACTTGAATGCCAGCGTTGCGACTCCGTTTATCACAACGGTGCAGGTTAGGTCCTCGTACAAAGTTTTTGCCAGTTTTATAAAACTTGCCGGTAAGCCAAACTCCTGCATCACGTCGAAGAGGTAATGGTGTCGTACCCTGTCAAAAGCTTTAGCTTGGTCTAGGGAAACGAAAACACCATTGAAACCCCTTGTCGTCGCGTATTCTAAATAGTGACGGATCACTGTGAGGTTCGCAAAAAGCGACCTTCTTGGAATCGCGCACGTTTGGTACGGGCTAATGATGTCCGGTAACAGGAGCTTGAGCCTGTTCAGTATAGTGGCTACCAGCTTGTAATCGGTGTTCAAAAGCGTGATTGGACGCCACGCCGTGGGCTCGTTTGGTTGTGCACCCTCTTTGTGTAGTTGGACAATTTTACCCACTCCGAAGGAGTCGGGTTTCTTAAAGGACCTGAAGATCGCATTCACCATCGCGAGCAAGGGTTCTTCGAGAACTTCGAAAAAAGTCACATAGAAGGCTGCAGTCAGGCCATCAGCACCTGGGGCAGAATTGGGGGTCATACTTCTTATGGCTTGGCGAAGCTGTGCAGGGGAGACTTCAGCGCTAAGGGTTGCAGGCTCCTCCTCCTCCTCCTCCTCCTCCTTTATTCGCTGCAGATGTTTGCAAAGTTCTTTGACAAGGTTGGGTCCCCGATTGGTGTCTATTGGTTCGGTGTCTTAGAACTGTATGCTGAAGAACTCTCTGAAGATGTTCTCAATTTCTGTTGGGTCGTCGGTTACAGAACCGTCTAAGCGCTTTGCCTCTGTAATTCGCAAAGAGCCATTTCCACGTACTTCCCTCACATCAACTCCGGTCGCCGTGCCCAACAGTCCATGCTCACTTCTAGGTCGCCTCATGGTATCTCTGAGGAGTTGGTTGTACTGCTCCTCGAGCGAGGTCAGGTACTCTGTTGTACATGAGGTCAACGTGTCGGCTGCCTTGATGATCTGCATTCGACGAAGAAGTTCTTTCATCTTTTGTGTATGACGTCTTTTTCGGGCTTTGCCTTCTTTTTATAACAGGGCCTTCCATTCTTCCTTAAGTTTATCCCACAGAGGGGGGGGGGTAATATGTCCGGCATTTTCTACCAATACGCTGATGGCAGCTTTCAAGTTTTCTACGCATGTCTCATCTCTCAGCAGCTCAGCGTCCATTCTCCAGCTATTGTTATCAAAGTGCGGGCCGGGGGATCCCTTTACCATTGTGACAAGCGGGGAATGATCCGTGTTCTCTTTCAGGTTGGCCGGGAGCGCGAGTACTTCGCATCCTTCAACAAAAGGGAGGAGGAGGTCCGGAAAGTACATCCGGTCTATTCTACTTCCTGCTGATCTAGAGGTAAGGGTTGCTACGAAGCGGTCTTTATAGAGGTGTACCCATATGTCCGAGAGGTTTAGGTGCCGAAGGGTTTTCACCAACTCTTTTGCATTGTAGGTTGATCTTCCTTGGCTTGGCCCCCTAACGTCCCGGTTAGAATCTACCACGCAATTAAAATCACCAACCAGTACGTGGGGAATGGGCTCTAGGAGGAGTTCGTGCATCTCTTGAAAGAACTTATTCGTATGTTTTCTTGTCACGGGGGCATAGACGTTCGCAATGCGAATCTTTTTGTCTTCGATGAAAATGTCAATTATTATGTACCGACCATTCGCCCCAAAAATACAATGGGATTTTGATCGAAATCTGCCTGACACAAATATTACTCCGACCCCGCATGCTCTCGTGGTCGCCAGAGAGAAAAAGGCGTCGGTCTGATGATCTCGGCGGAAATAACTCCATCCAGTGGCGTTCGGAAATTCGCCTCTTGAATAACGAGGAGGTCTATGTTCTGGTTCCTAGCGAAACCTAGGATGGCTGCTTGTTTCGCCCTATCTCTAAACCCTCGGATATTCCACGTAGCCGATTTCAAAAAGGCCATCAAAAACCTTAAAAAGAAGAAAACAAAACGCGGGAAGTATCGAGGCTAGCAAGCATCGTGGCCGTCATCCGCCGATTGGGCACGATGCCAAGCGCTGGAGGGGAGCAGGGAAGAGGGGTGAGCGAATGCACCGAGCAAGATAAGCGACAGCCGCGTGCCGACAGAACGGAGCGAGGAGGGTGCTGCACAAGAAGGAGAAGAGAAGGCAAGTGGGTCATAGTGCGGCCAGAGCGAACGAGAGGAAGGGAAAAGGGCCGTAAAGCCGACAGGGCAGGGGCGCTGCTTCAGTGACTTGCGTCTCGGGGCTTGCGTCTCGGGACTGGCATCTCGGGGTGGTTCCCCTTTGCCTACACCGTCTTTCTCGAGCTTCTGAGCCTTCGCGAGTGGTGGAGCGTCGCTATCACTGCTTTGGCCTGCGGGCCCGGGTCTACGTTGCCGGGCCTCCTTGCTGGCTGCCCTCTCATCAAGATACCGCGTATCGTCATCAGGGCGTATTCGTGAGCTCGAGCGAGCTCTCTGCTGTAGCCCAGTGGCCATCTGTCCAGTTTTCGCGTCCAATTTCCGGCTTGGGCGTGCCGAATGGGAGGCGGGGGAGGAAGTCGGTGCAGCATGGTCGCATTCGCTGTCGCCGGGTAGAAATTAATACTCTTTACTTTTTATGGGAGCGTCATCGCCGGCTGGGTCTTGGGTGCCGGCCTCCAAGGCCAGGCTGGTCACTGGAGCCCGGACGTTGACGGGTGTGTGTGATAAAGCAAGGAGGGCCTCACCCTGCTCGTTAGACTCGGGGGTTGCTTCAGCCGCGGTCAGCGAATTCCCGCAGTCATCCCGGCTCGCCGAGGGTGGAAGCGGCTTAGGGGGGCACGATTGCGCCGAACCCGTCTCGATATCGCTAGACTCTGTTTCGGTCGACCTGGTGGTAGTCTCGTCAAAACTCCCGGGCCTCTCCCCCTCACTGGCGGACGGATCGCCCATACCACTGCCTGAAGTCAGATCGGAGTCTAAGTCACGGTCCCCGGAAGGGGATCCCCTCTCGGTATTGCGGGATGCGGACCTGGGCGTAAGGACCTGCATACGCGGCGAGTTAGTTGCTCAAGCAGAGGCGGGGCCGCTTGACTGAGAGGGTGACGAAGCGGATTCAGATAGCGAGGGGAAGCCGCGGGCGGCCGAAGCGTATGAGCGCCTACGAAAGCACTCGCGTGTTCCGTGGTGACCTCCGCAACGTTTACAGTCTGCCGAGCAGCCCTCAGTATCGTGGCCGAATGTGCCGCACCGCTTACAGTACGCCGTGGGGCACGCAGTCGCCATATGCCCGACTTCACCACAACGCGCGCACACCCGGCGCATGCCTCTGTACTCGCACATGACTTTGTGCCCCGCAATAGTGATGAAGTTGCGGACTGGGTGGCACATCTCAATTTTAACCACACGTACCCCGTTCAGCTTGGTCTGGCGAGTGGCTAGGGTGGCGAACGAAATGCCCTTCACTTTACCAAACTGGGCTAAGGCGTTGCTAAGGGCGTCGTCTGATAGAAAAGCGGGGTAGCGGTAAACGTTCACATATGTAATCGGTGGCCCGACTGCCTCTACTGGCACCCTCGCCCCGTTGACTTCAAATCCTTCCGCCACCATTAGCTTCGTCGCCTGGCCAGCTTTGCAGGTGCATACAAGAAATTTTGCGCCCCCCCATATGTTGCAGTACTAATACGCTGTCGTCACCAGCTGTCTCTTCAATTGCGTCAATTAACTCATCGACAGAGATATCGCCCTCGGGCGCGGAAAACATGAAACAATTCTCCCTCACCGGGAGTTCAAATGGCGTGGCCATTCTGGTGGGCGGACCCCGCAAGCCGCCGGTTGGGCGTGGCTCGTGGGTGACTTGTAACGTGCAGTCGAGCTGCACTCTGGTAGGAAGCGGCTCAGCCGAGGCGAGTGCCGCGCAGGTCTTGGTGGTACCAGGTGGACCGCAGGGGGGCTCCGGGACGGCGGGCGTGAACCGGGGACCTTGCACCTCCTCCTGGCATGGGGTAGGCGGGCTCCAGGCGGCAAGGCCCGAGACCCAGGGGCGGCGGTTGCGCGTACAAGACGCCGGTGCCGCGTAGACTTCTTTTGCCGACTTGAAACCCTGGGGTTGACGTCCGCGTGACGGGACCGCGGGTCTCACTTGAGGACTCGAGAAGAGACAGCTAGACCGGCGAACGGAGCGTCGGCCTTCGTTCAACAACTGACAAGCAGCGAAGCGTGTCGGCATTTATACTCTTGCCGTCGAATGTTCTAGCGTTACCGCTTGCGGTGGCGTAGGTTCCAGAACAATCTGTTCCGTTCGCACAGTGGGCGTGCTCTTATCGAAATGATCTGCTACAGTACGGAACCTTCTCGAAAACTGCAGGCGCGGTTTGCGCTGAGAATCGTGTGGTGTTTTGGGACGATAATGAAAACTTGGGAAATGGAACGTGGCAGTATGTATGTATGTATGTATGTATGTATGTATGTATGTATGTATGTATGTATGTATGTATGTATGTATGTATGTATGTATGTATGTATGTATGTATGTATGTACGTCTATGTATGTATGTGTTTGTGTTTGTGTGTTTGTATGTGTTTGTGTATGTATGTGTATATGTGTGTGTGTTTGTATGTATTTGTGTATATGTATGTGTATGTATGTGTGTATGTGTATGTATGTGTATGTGTGTATGTGTATGTATGTGTATGTGTGTATAAACGTATGTGTGTGTATGTACGCTTGTGTGTCTATTACATGTGTGTGTGTGTGTGTGGGTATGTACGTGTGTGTGCCCCGCCGCAGCGGTCTAGTGGCTAAGGTACTCGGCTTCTGACCCGCAGGTTGCGGGATCGAATCCCGGCGGCGGCAGCTGGATTTCCGATGGAGGCGGAAATGTTGTAGGCCCGTGTGCTCCGATTTGAGTGAACGTTAAAGAGCCCAAGGTGGTCGAAATTTCCGAAGCCCTCCACTACAGTGTCTCTCAAAATCATAAGGTGGATTTGGGACGTTAAACCCCACATATCAATCTATCATGTACATGTGTGTGTATGTACGTGTGTGTGTGTGTATGTACGTGTGTATGTACGTGTGTTTGTTTGTGTGCATGTGTGTGCGCGCGTGTGTGCATGCGTGCGTGTGTGTGTGCGCATGTGTGCGCGCGTGTTTGTGCGCGTGTGTGTGCATGTGTGTGGGCGTGTGTGTGCGCGCGCTTGTGCGTGCGTATGCGTGCGTGTGCGTGTGTGTGTGCGTGCATGTGCGCGTGTGCGGGTGTGCGCGTGCATGTGTGTGCGCGCGCGTGTGTGGGTGTGCGCGTGTGCGCGTTTGCGCGTCCGTGTGTGTGTGCGTGCGTGTGCGCGCGTGCGGGCACGTCTGTGTGCGTGCGCGCGTGTGAAAGTAAGCGTGTGTGCGCGCGTGTGCGTGAGTGTGCGTGCGTGTGTGTGCGCACGTGTATGCACGTGTGTGCGTGTGTGTGTTTTTGTGCGTGCTCATGTGCGCACGTGCGCGAGTGTGTGCGGCTGTGCGTGCGTGTGTGTGCGTGCGTGTTCGTGTGTGCGTGCTCGTGTGTGTAGGTGTGCGTGCTTGTGTGCGTGCGTTTGCGTGGGCGCGTGCGTGTGTGCGTTTGTGCGTGCGTCTGTGTGCGTGCGTGTGCGCGTGCATGTGCGTGCATGTGTTTGCGCGTGCGTGCGTGTGTGCATGCGCATGTGTCTGCGCGCGCGTGTGTGCGTGTGTGTGCGTGTGTGTGTTTGTGTGTGTGTGTGCGTGCGTGCGCGAATTTGTGTGTGTGTGTGCGCGCGTTTGTGTATGTGTGTGTATGTATGTGTGTGTGTATGTGTGCGTGTGTAAGTGTGTGTGCGCGTGTGCGTGTGCTTGTGCACGTGCGCGCGTGTGTGTGCGCGCGTGCGTGTGTGCGTGCGCGTGTGCGTGCATGTGTGTGCGTGCGCGCGTGTGTGGGTGCATGCTTGTGATTGCGCACGCATGCCTGCGCGTTTGTGCGCGTGCGTATGCACGTGTGTGTGCGCATGCGCGCGTGTGCGTGCGCATGCGCGCGTGTGTGTGCGCATGTGCGCGTGTGTGTTTGCGTGTGTGCGTGAGCGTGTGTTTTCATGTGCGTGTGTATGAGTGTGTGCGTGCACGTGCATGTGCGTGCGTGTGTGTTTGCCTGTGTGTTGGCGCGTGTGTGCGCGCATGTGCGCGTGTGTGTGTGCGTGTGGGTGCGCGCGTGTGTGCGCGTGTATGCGTGTGCGTGTGTGTTTGCGTGCGTGCACGCGTGCGCGCGTGTGTCTGTGTGTGCGTGCGTGTGTGCGTGTGTGGGCGCGTGTGTGCGTGTGTGTGCGTGTGCGTGTGTGAGAGTGAGTGTGTGCTTGCGGGTGCGTGCGTGTGCTTGTGCGTGTGTGTGCGTCTGTATGTATGTGCGTCGTGTGTGTGTATGTATGTGTGCGTGTGTGTCATATGTATGTATGTATGTATGTATGTGTATGTATGCACGTGTGTATGTATGTATGTATGTGTGCATGTACAAGTGTGTTTTTGTGTATGTATGTATGTATGTATGTATGTATGTATGTATGTAGGTATGTGTGTGTGTATGTTTGTATGTATGTACGTGTGTGTGTGTATGTACGTGTGTGTATATACGAGTGTTTGTGCATGTGTGCGTATGAACGTGTGTATGTGTGTACGTGCGTGTATGTACGTGTATGTGTGTGTGTGTGCGTGTGTGTGTGCGTGTGTGGTTGTGTGCGTGTGCGTGCGTGTGCGTGTACGCACATGCGCGTGTGTGCGTGCGTGCGCATGTGCGCATGCTCGTGTTTGTGTGTGTGTGCGCGCTTATGTTTGCACGCGTGTATGTGTGAGTGTACGCATGGGTGTGTGCGTGTGCTCGTGTGCGTTGCGTGTGTTTTTATGTGTGCGTGCGTGCGTGCGTGTGTGTTAGCGTGTGCGCGTGCGCGTGTGTGTGGGCGCGTGCGTGCGCGCATGTGTGCGTGTGCGCGAGTGCGTGCGCGCGTGTGTGTGCGTTTGTGTGTGCGTGTGTGCGTGGGTGTATGCGTGTTCGTGCTTGTGTGCGTTTTTATGCCTTCATGTGTGTGTGTGTGTGTGCGTGTGCGCGTGTGCATGCGTGTGTGCGTGTCCCCACGTGTGTGTATGTGTGTGTGTGTATGTATGTGTGAGTGTATGTGCGCGCCTGTGCGTGTATGTATGTGTGTGTGTATGTGTAAGTGTACGTGTGTGTGCGTGTGTGTGTGCGTGCGTGTGTGTGTGCGTGCGTGTGCGTGCGTTTGCGTGTGTGTGTATGCGTGCTCGTGCGCATGTGCGTGCTTGCGCGGGTGCGTGTGTGTGCGTGCGTGTGTTCGCGTGCGTGCGCGCGTTTGCGTGTGTGTGTGCGCGTGGGCGTGCGTGCGCATGCATGTGTGTGTGTTAGCGTGTGCGTGAATGTACGTGTGTTTGTGTGCGTGCGTGTGTGTGCGCGTGTGTGCGCGTGTGTACACGCGTGCGTATGTGTGTGTGCGTGTGTGTGGGGGTGTGTGCGCGCGCGCATGTGCGTATGTGTGTGCGTGCGCGTTAGCATGCGTGTGCGCGCATGCGTGTGCGCGTGTGTGTGCGCGCGTGTGTGTGCGCGTGTGCATGCGTGTGCATGTGTGCGTGCGTGCGTGTGTGTGCGTGCGTGCGCGTGTGTGTACGCGCGTGTACACGTGTGCGTGCGTGTGTGCGCGCGCGTGCGTGTGTGTGTGCGCGCGTGTGTATGTGTGTGTGCGCTCGTGCGCGCGCGGGTGTGTGCGTGTATGTGTGTATGTATGTATGTATGTATGTATGTATGTATGTATGTATGTATGTATGTATGTATGTATGTATGTATGTATGTATGTATGTATGTATGTATGCATGTATGTATGTATGTGTGTGCGCGTGTGCGTGCGCGCGTGTGTGTGGGTGCCTATGCGTGTGTGCCTGTGTGTGTGTGCGTGTGCGCGTGCGCATGTGTGTGCGTGCGCGTTTGTGGGCATGTGCGCCTTGCAAATCGATGGCTCATGCTGAAAGTCGTTCAGAGGATCGAATTCGTGGTTCAGAAACGAGCTTTGCTTCTGAGTTAGCTGAAATCCACCACAAATTAAATGAGTTGCTAACAATCAAATCCAAGGTTGACGCTTTGCAAAAAATTAAAACAACTGTTGAGAACATCGAAGAGTCTGGGAAGGTTATGTCGAATAAATATGATGAAGCTAAGGTGAAACTGAATCACCAGTCGAATGACCTTTCGGACCTCCAAAAATGAGTCGGAAAACTCGAGACTGAGGCTAAAGAAAAAGAAGTGGATAAGCTCAAACACAAAATAAACGAGTTATATCAATATGGCAAACGCCTTAACCTCGATCTTGACGGACTGTCCCAACACACTAGTGAAATCCTTCTAGAAAAGCTAAAGAAATTAGCATGTGATCTTAAGCTTCCACCACTTTCTGAGAGTGACATCGAGGCTGTGCACCGTATGCCATCAAACAAATACAAAAAAGTGATAAACCTAATGTTGTGATAGTCAGGTTCTCATTTCGCCTCATGAAAGAAAGATGGCTTGAAAAACGGAGCGACTTAAGAGAAAAAAAGTTAAACAATTTCTTCAATGAAAACCTCACAGCGTACAACAAAGCACTTTTTTTGGAAAATGAAATCAAGCGACATTGAAAACGAACATCAATTCACATGGCACCGAAACGGAAAACATTTAATGCGCATCACCCCGCGTTACCGGGTAATTAGAATCGTATAAGAGGAAGATCTCGAAAACATTCGCTAAACTAAATGATGTCAACCCACACCGGATCAGCAAATCACTATGGCTCATGGAAAGAAATACCTTTACTACGAGGCATATTCCTTTCAGCAACTAAACTTTTTCACCGATAAAGACCAGTTATCGTTACTTCATCGGAATTCGCAAAGCTTACGAAATAAAAAGGAAGCCGTTGACATACTGCTTGACCTCTTAAAACATGAATTTGATTTCTTAGCTTTTACTGAGACTTCGTTCACGAGCTATGAAGATGCTGTATCCTTTACAGGCTACAATTGCGTCACAGTCTGTAGAGAGAACAAGCGAGGTGGTGGTGTGGCAATTTATATCCACGATAGCCTTAAATTTGTTGCCATCAAAGAATATACAGTTACAACTTGTGATTTTGAATCAGTGATGGTGAGGTCGGCCAATTTGTTCATAATAGTAATATATAGGCCTCCTTCTGGTACTGTGTCAGTCTTCGTATACTTTGCTTAAGAGTTATTAGAATTTTCTCATAGACAAAATGCACGAGCGATTCTAACGATTGATTTCAACATTTACATGATGGCTACCTCTGCTAACAAGCAAAATCTTTTGACACAATGCTCTGTTTTGGCAATGAGAACGAAATTCATGTGCCTACTCGGATAACAGAAGTATCTGAAACCTTTCTCTACTTGTGCTTCACCAAATTTAAAAATTAATTATGTGCTGGAGTTGGTATAGCGGGTGTTAGTGACCACTTTCCGATTTTAGCATTCACAAAGTCACATAAAACAAAGCGTAAGAAAATCAACCCTACTTACTATAGAAAAATTACCAGTGAGAAAATTCAGACCTTTCAAAGATTAGTTGCTGTGGCAGATTTCAGTGAAGTGAAGATTTCAGCGAAATCACAGAACCTGTACGAGCTTACGAAACATTTGCGTTGAAAATAACACAGCTCTATGATCAGACATTTTCTATAGTACAGCTCAAAACGAACAAAAAAGCTAGGAAGTCACGAATAGATGCGTCACTTCTAAAGAGAATAGAAAAAAGGGATAACCTATTTCACACTTTCATTAAAAGAAAGCAAATCGACTACTTACGGCAGTTTAAACAGTTTAAAAATAAATAAGGGTCCTATATAAAGTGGGCAGCTATTGCAAATGACCAGAAGGCAGTTTGGAATACCATGAAAGGTCTTTTATCTTCATCAAGTAAAAAAACCATCACCAAGCTTATGATAGAAGGCAAACCTTGCTCCGGTACATCACTCGCTGATAAGTTCAAAAGTAATTTTTTGAAATTGGGTGCTTGTGAAACCACCGCTAATAACGAAGCAGGTTGTGAACCAAGAACGTGCATTACAAAATGTCTTACAGAATCACAATTTTGGCCCCCACTGATAAATCTGAAGTACATTATTGAATTATAAAATTACCTAACAACTCTGCCACAGGTGTTGACCATTGCAGTCTCACAGTATGTCAGTCTGCCCCTCTCACACATATGTAATTTGATTTTAAGCACCGGAATACTTCCTGATAAGCTAAAGGTAGCAAGGGTCTCGATCATTCTCAAAGGTGGTAATGAAAATGATTTAAATAATTGTAGACCTTTATCTGTCTTGCCCATATTTTCAAAAATTATAGAACGAGTGTTATGCTTTCAAATCTCAAATTTTGTAACCAAAAATATAATATCAAAACAGCAGTTTGGTTTTCAGAGGAAAAATGTACAGAGGGGGCTTAGCTGTCTATGAAGGACAAAATAATAGATAATTTTGAGCAGAGATCTTATACGCTTGGAATATTCCTTGATTTCAAACAGGCTTTCGATTCGATCAAACATGAAATACTCCTGGTGAAATTAAACCAATACGACATAAGGGGTGTTTTACTCAAATAATAGACAGTTAATTAACACATTGATTTCAGTATTGTGATACGTATCATGCAGTATCTAAAATGGATAAAATTAAGTACGGCATCCCTCAAGGATCTATATTAGGCCCGATCCTGTTCCTCCTATATATCAATGATATTCTTAATGTACCACTAACCCCGGACATGGCTTTATACGCAGATGAAACGAACGTTTTTTTCTCTGGCAAAGACATAAACAGCTTATAGGATCAAGCAAACAAATGGCTTAAGCGCTTCTCAATATGAATGATAGCAAATAAGATTGAGCTTAACACAAAAAAAAACGAAATATGTTATTTTTTGCCCCAAAAAATTAAACTATGCCCCGTGACATCCAAGTGAAGTTTCGAGAGGAATCGATTGAGCGGGTCACATTCCAAAAAATTCTCGGTATCATTTTTCATGAAACACTCGACTGGACATATCCCATAAACAAAGTTCGCACCGATCTTTCGCGTTCAATTGGTGTAATTGGGAAAATCAGATGGTTTTTGCCAATTTGGAAAACGAAGCAACTGTACTATTTCTTAGTTTACTCGCGGAAAAAGTTAACTGTGTATTATTATGAGATAACACTACAAGCACAAACAAAGCGTGTGTTAATAAACAACAGAAAAGAATAGTTCGGATAACTGAAGGGGTTTGAACTAGAAAACATTGCACTTCACTTTTCAACAAACACGACATATTAAAGTTTGAAAACATCCCAAATAAAAAATAGCCATCATCATACGCGATACATTGAAATCTGACCTATACACATGAGCACACACGCCATACGCGCGTACACGCACACGCACACACGCGTGTGTGTGTTTTCATGATGCATATTTGCAAAGACAGCATACTTACAGCTTTAGACGCATAACATACTGCAGGAAAAAAATAAGGACAATCTACTTCTCGCAAAAGCTAGCGCATATGATTCCTAAACTAATAAATGCACATCCCGCCATTACCACCATAGTGTAAGAGAGCCGCTCATTATTTGCATTAAAAAAAGATACACACATATCTATTAGGGCTTCAAGAATAATTTTTCCTCTTTCTGCGGTATCAAACAGGTTGTATTTATAGTTTAGGTGTATATACTCTTAATATTTTCATTATTGAGTACTAATATAATGAGTTTGTTATTCGATAAATTTGGGTTCTTTCACAAATTCCTTGCCTTGTTTGCTATAAACTCAGTCTTGCAGACAGATCTAAACTTAATAAAATGTTCAACCAATGTTGTTTATAAGTTTTTATAAAAAATTTGTAAATGCGGCTGCTTCTGTGTTAATACAATTGAAGTATGCGTAGATCACTGCTTGTTTGCGCTTCATCGCCTCGGACATGTTACGGCACCCTGTCAGGCAGTAATTTGCCTTTTAGATGCGGAGCATCTAATACTCGAGGCTTGTAGTGCGGCGCCGTCCGCAAGCTTCCTCCTCCTTCTTCCACCATCTGTGCATCCCTTCCTCCTCTATACACCGCGCGCGCTTCACTCCTCCACCATCTGTGCATCCTTCCTCCTCTACACACCGCGTGCGCTTCTCCTCTTCACGAACATTCGCTAGCTGTATAATGTAGCGCGCATCCGCCGTCACGCTTCGAGAACATCGGCAGCTGACGCGCGCGCATGTGCCGTCGCGCTTCGAGAACATCGGCAGCTGACGCGCGCGCATGCGCCGTTGCGCTTCTCCCCCTTCTCGAACATTCGACAGCTGACGCGCGCATGCACCGTCACCCACCATCTGTGCCGCGCGCGCTTCTTCCCTTCGAGAACATTCTACAATTCTCCTGATTCTCCAGTGGACGTGCATGCGCCGTCGCGCTTCGAGAACATTCAACAGCTGACAGTGCATGCGCCGTCGCGCTGTATATATACTCAAGGTCGGCGCTCGCTCGCTCAGTTGCCGCTCGTCGGTTGGTTTGTACGGCGCGTCGACGTCCAAGGTCGCGGTGAAATGAATTCCAACGAATCCACAAACACAATGATCGACGTCCCTTCGACCAGCGCCGCCCTTTCGCATGCGTGTGTACGTGTTCATTCATTTAACACCCCCTCCTACAACCACGTTAACCAATTTAGCCACCGACCCAAGTAAGTCGCAATTTAACACCCCATTTCACAACCACGTTAACCAATTTAGCCATCGGCCCAAGTAAGTCGCACTTTAACACCCCGTTAACCAATTATATGCTGCGCATCCTCCTCAGTGTTCCACCGAGGGAAGCTGCGGGCAATCTTTTTGCCAACCCTGCCTCTTACTTGTGTCTACGGTACTTTGTGTACTCTACTTTGTATAATAAAGTATGTATGTATGTATGTATGTATGTATGTATGTATGTATGTATGTATGTATGTATGTATGTATGTATGTATGTATGTATGTATGTATGTATGTATGTATGTATGTATGTATGTATGTATGTATGTATGTATGTATGTATGTATGTATGTATGTATGTATGTATGTATGTATGTATGTATGTATGTATGTATGTATGTCAGACGCTATTGTAAGACTTCTCTGATCAGTCGAATGAGGCGTTCAATAACAACAAAGTTGCCTGTGCGCTCCTTCTTGACTGCAGCAAGGTTTTCGATAGTAGCATCATACCTTGTTATTGGATAAACTTTTTCAGTTAGGGTTTAGGGGTGCTTTCTGGTCTTTGTTGGCACAATTCCTCCAAGGCATGTTCAACTCTTATCATTTGAACAATCTCACAGCGCGTTCGAAATCATAAAAACCGGCGTTCCACAGGGATCGATTCTTATTCCGCCGCTATTCAATAATATTGTAAATGACCTTCACAGCGTGATACCAGTTTCTCTATATCAATACGCCGAAGACACTGTGATCGTGACGACTGCAAACAACTTTTATGAGGCGATTACTCTTCTTCAGTCAGCTGCTACTAAAGCCATGGATTGGTTTCGAGACAACCTTATTAATGTAAATATGTCTAAAACTAATCTAATCTGCCTCCATAATACATTGAAGAAAGTAACCCTTGACTATCCTTTCATTTTGCATTGTTCTGACTGTTCATTCTGCTCTTGTAGTCCATTACAGTATTCATCTGTTGTGAAATACCTTGGCTTATACATTGGCAGCGACCTTTCCGGGATTAGTCATCTCGCCTATGTTTGCAAAAGACTTCGCGCTGTGTCATGTCTGTTATATAACATAAGATACAACATGCCGTTTTCAGTACGTAAGATGATAGCACACGATTTAGGTTACAGTATACTGCGTTACAGAATAACCATTTACGGACACTGTGCTGTCCGATGGCACAATAGAATAAACAGAATATTGCGTTTGGTTTTAAAAAATATATCTTACGACCTGAACATTAAATTTGAGAAAGACATTTTCAAAACGCTATTTATGCTAAACTTCGATGATCTGTTAATTCAAAGGGTTGTTTTAAAACAATTCTGGTCCAAAGAATTCCTGGTTCCGTATGTTACTTCTCGTTCTTTAAGGCCCAAAGTACGTTACTGGAGGCCGCGGTGTTCAACAAAATACGGAACTAGAATACGAGCCCATTATGTACTAACCTATTTCAATGTACTTCCCCCATCATTTTGCACACAAAAACAAAATACAAATTTATGAAACTGCTATGGCGTATCTGTCTACAATTGTAATGCATGTCGTGTGTTATTTCATATACACCCATTCGCAAGCATGATGGTGCACAATCATCCAGTGTGGTACTTTGCTTAAGAAGCTTTTGCTATGTTTCTTTCTTTTTTCATGTAACATCTTTTCGCTTTCAATTGCTGTAACTATTGTACAATGCGTGTAACTATTGCTTGTATGCCCTGTTGTTTCTAATCCTATATGCACGTTGTTTTTGTCCTATCATCCTTCTTAGGCCATGAAATACAATCTTGTAACGCGTCCGGTTTGTTTTGCTGTCTGCCATCTCTGCCACTCAAGACACCAATTGGATTTGGCAGGCCTAGTCACATGTACTGCTTTATTTGAAGAAATAAAAATGTATGTATGTCTGTGTATGTATATGTGTGCGTATATGTATGTATGTATGTATGTATGTATGTATGTATGTATGTATGTATGTATGTATGTATGTATGTATGTATGTATGTATGTATGTATGTATGTATGTATGTATGTATGTATGTATGTATGCATGCATGCATGTATGTATGTATGTATGTATGTATGTATGTATGTATGTATGTATGTATGTATGTTTGTATGTACGTGCATGTGCGTATGTGTGTATACGTGTGTGTGTGTATGTACGTGTGTGTGTATGTGTGTGTGTATGTACGTGTAATTGCGTGTGTGCGTGCGTGTGTGCGTGAGTGTGCGTGCGTGTGTGTGCGCGCGTGTATGCGCGTGTGTGCGTGTGCGTGTGTGTGTTTTTGTGCGTGCTCGTGTGCGCACGTGCGCGAGTGTGCGTCTGTGCGTGCGTGTGTGCGTGTGTGTGCCTGCGTGTGCGTGTGTGCGTGCTCGTGTGTGTGCGTGCTTGTGTGCGTGCGTGTGCGTGTGCGTGCTTGTGTGCGTTCGTGCGTTTGCGTGGGAGCGTGTGTGTGTGCGTGTGTGCGTGCGCCTGTGTGCGTGCGTGTGCGCGTGCATGTTCGCGCATGTGTGTGCGTGTGCGTGCGTGTGTGTGCATGCGCGTGTGTCTGCGCGCGCGTGTCTCCGTGTGTGTGCGCGCGTGTGCGCGTGCGTGTTTGTGTGTGTGTGTGTGTGCGTGCGCGAATTTGTGTGTGCGTGTGCGTGTGCGCGCGTGTGTGTATGTGTGTGCGCGTGTGCGTGCGTTTGTGCGCGTGTGTGTGTGTGTGTGCGCGTGTGTGTGCGCGCGTGAGCCCGTGTGTGCGTGCGTGTGCGTGTGTGGGTGTGCTTGTGCACGCGCGCGTGTGCGTGCTTGTGTGTGCGTGCGTGCGTGTGTGGGTGCATGCTTGTGATTGCGCACGCATGCCTGCGCGTGTCTGCGTGTGTGCGCATGCACGTGTGTGTGCGTATGCGCGCGTGTGTGTTTGCGTGTGTGCGTGAGCGTGCGTTTTCATGTGCGTGTGTGTGAGTGTGTGCGTGCACGTGCATGTGCGTGCGTGTGTGTTCGCCTGTGTGTTGGCGCGCGTGTGCGCGTGTGTGTGTGCGTGTGGGTGCGCGCGTGTGTGTGCGTGTATGCGTGTGCGTGTGTGTTTGCGTGCGTGCTCGCGTGCGTGCATGCGTCTGTGTGTGCGTGCGTGTGTGCATGTGTGGGCGCGTGTGTGCGTGTGCGTGTGTGTGCGTGTGCGTGTGTGAGAGTGAGTGTGTGCTTGCTGGTGCGTGCGTGTGCTTGCGCGTGTGTGTGCGTGTGTCTGTCATATGTATGTATGTATGTTGGTATGTATGTGTGTATGTATGTATGTATGTATGTATGTATGTATGTATGTATGTATGTATGTATGTATGTATGTATGTATGTATGTATGTATGTATGTATGTATGTATGTATGTATGTATGTATGTATGTATGTATGTATGTATGTATGTATGTAGGTAGGTATGTGTGTGTGTATGTTTGTATGTATTGTGAGGAACCGGTTTATTCGGCCAGGCTCGAGCTCAATCACGCCGGTGATGATATTCTTAGATGAAGAAGATGTACAGGTGATGATGATTACAAAGAGAATAAAGAGTCATTCGCTTGTCGCGCTCACCCTAATTCCCCCGCGCGGTGAAAGCGGCCGCCTGGTCGCTTGACAGTATTATGAAATGCGTCGCGCATAAGGCTTTAAACGAGATACGTGCACTATCTCTCTTCCTCGGCAACGATGATCAGGACTAGCGCTAAGAGGAGTAACGCGGTAATTGACAGGAGATGTCTGTTCGACCACCGTGTATGGCCCAACGAAGCGACTGATGAATTTGTCGCATAGGACGGGGACGCGTAGTGGAGTCCATAGAAGAACTTCGTCACCAGGGGAAAAACTCACGACACGGCGAGACGAGTCGTAGCGAGATTTTCGAGTGTCTTGAGAGAGGCCGGTGTTAACACGGGCCTGGTGACGGCAGTGTGTGAGACGAGATAGGAATTCTTCAGAGGAAGGAGCCGTCGAGGGTGCAGGGGCCGAAAGGAAAGAGACATCCAGAGCGAAACTCGGCGAGCGACCATGGACGAGAAAAAATGGAGAAAAGCCGGTAGTGCGTTGAGCAGCCGTATTATAGGCGAATGTCACGAAGGGTAGAATTGCATCCCAGTTCGTGTGGTTGGGGTGAATGTACATAGCGATCATGTCCGATAGGGTCCGATGAAACCGTTCAGTCAATCCGTTGGTCTGCGGGTGGTAGCTAGAAGTGGTCTTGGGAACAGTGTTAGAGGCACGCAAAACTTGCTCGACAATGGAAGATAGGAAGACTTTGCCACGATCACTGAGGAGAATGCGTGGAGCTCCATGACGCAAAAAGATGTGGCGAAGAAAGAAATTGGCGATCTCAGTGGCAGTCCCAGATGGTATAGAAGCTGTTTCTGCGTAGCGGGTAAGGTGGTCGACTGCCGTGACAATCCAGCGATTCCCATTGGATGATATAGGAAGAGGGCCATACAAGTCGATTCCAACGACTTCAAAAGGTGAGGCGGGACAAGGAAGAGGTTGCATTAAGCCAGCCGGAGCAGTTGTCGGTCGTTTTCGCCGTTGGCAATGGACACAGGAGGCGACGTACTTAGCGACGGCTGAAGAGAGGCCAGGCCAAAAACAACAACTTCGTATTTTGTCGTAAGTCTTGTGGTAGCCTAGATGAGCAGCGGTTGGATCATCATGAAAGGCTTCCAGAACTTCACGTTGCAGAGAACGTGGGATGACGGGTACCCACTTGTTGCCATCGATGTGGTAAACGTAGCGACATAAAGCATCACCGACAAGCTTAAATTGTTTAAGTTGTCGACGGAGTCTGGCGTTTGGAGGAGTAGTAGAGCCGGTCAAGCGGTCAACAATGGTGCGGCAGTATGGGTCGACACGTTGTTGTGAAACAAGGACGGATAGGGTGGCAGGTGATGAACTTAGCGCTGCGATTGGAGAGGTGATGTTGTTTTGGAGTATCGATGGTGAATTGCTTCCGCTGGGCAAAGGACAGCGCGATAGAGCATCAGCATCTTGATGCTTCTTCCCAGATCTGCAGGTGACATCGAAATCATACTCCTGTAAGCGAAGCGCCCAGCGACCAAGGCGACCCGATAAGTTTTTCAGCGATGAAAGCCAGCATAGGGCGTTATGGTCGGTCACGACGGTAAAATGACGGCCGTGAAGATATGGTCGGAATCTTTGCACTGCCCAAACAACAGCAAGGCACTCCTGCTCTGTGATAGTGTAGTTCTTTTCTGGAGCGGTAAGAGCACGACTTGCGTAAGCAACGACGCGTTCGCGTGAGTTTTGGCACGCTGCAAGAGTACCGTACCGAGACCATGACTACTTGCGTCGGTGTGAAGGCTGGTGGGTGCGGTGGAATCGAAGTGGCACAGTACCGGATCCGACGTGAGAGCTTGCTTCAATGCAGTGAAAGCGCTTTCGCAGTCTTCGAACCAAATGAAGGGGACGTTCTTTGCGAGGAGTTGATGGAGCGGAGACGCAAGTTCCGCGAAACCACGTATGAAGCGCCGGAAGTAAGAAGATAACCCAAGAAAGCTGCGCAGGTCCTTCTGACGTAGTGGACGAGGAAAATCGAGGACAGCGGCAAGCTTCTCGGGGTCGGGCCGAATTCCTTATTTGCTGACAAGGTGGCCAAGAACCTTGATTGTCTTGCTAGCAAAGGTACATTTCTTGGTGTTAAGCTGTACACCGGCTTTGCAAGGCATGTGAGGACTTCGTCAAGATGTTGTAGATGCTGCGAGAACGTGGATGAAAACACTACTATGTCATCGAGATAGCACAGACATGTTTTCCATTTCAAACCACGCAATACGCCGTCTATCATGCGTTCGAAGGTGGCGGGCGCATTACAGGGTCCAAAAGGCATCACATTGAACTCGTACAACCCATCTGGCGTTGAAAAAGCGGTATTCTCTTTATCAGACTCCGACATTGGTATCTGGCAGTAGCCTGACCTAAGGTCAAGGCTGGAAAAATACTCTGCGCCCTGTAATGAATCCAGTGCATCGTCGATCCGAGGGAGGGGATAAACATACTTGCGCGTTATTTTGTTTAGCGCACGGTAATCGACGCAGAAACGCACTGTCCCCATCTTTCTTTTGAACGAGAACAACTGGGGATGACCAAGGACTCGAGGAAGGACGTATGATGTTGCGTCGTAGCATGTCTGAGACGTTTTTCTCGATGATCTTGCGTTCTGCCTGAGACACGCGATATGGACGCCGATGTACAATACGAGAGCCGTCAGTCTGGATGCTGTGAGTAGCGGTGGTAGTCATGCTGAGGGCGGGCTAGGTCACGTCAAATAGAGAACGGTGGCTATTTAACAGGGCGAGCAAATCTTCAGTTTGATCAGGTGTTAAGTCATTGCTTATTGTCGCCGACACAGGTGTGGCAGAGGCATTGAATGGCAATGATTGCGACTTCGGAACATCGTTGTGGTTGTTGTTCGGAAGAGTAACAATCGCAACAGGCTCACTGTCGACCGCGCAAGATACTGTTGAGCCACAGGGGAGCAGTACACACTCGCGCGTTTGATTTATGGCGGTTAGGTACGTACACCCATCGAAGAAGCGAATAAGCCCCGGTGTGATCACAATGCCCCTACGTAGGGTATGACCGTAAGGGAGAATTAGTACGTCGCCATCCACAATGTCGGTGCAATGAACACTTATAATTTCTTCGATGTATGGCCGAAGTACATAATCTGACTTGGTGACAAGGCGGATGCGTCCATCTTGTTCAAGCGGAGAAGAGTCAGTGGCGTTTAGATGCAGGAGGCGCTGATCACATGATATGAAAGTGGACGCAGAAGACAAGAAATCCCACCCAAGAATGAGAGCGTGGGTGCACTCACGAAATACCGCGAAAACAATGTGATGACGAATGCCTTCTATGCAGACACGAATGGTACACTGTGCAAGTGGACGAATGAGAGCGTTGGTCGCCGCACGTAGAGGTGGGCCGCCATAAGGTGTGGTGACTTTTCGAAGGCGGGAACAAAAATCAGCACGAATAATCGAAATGGCAGCGCCAGTGTCTACAAGAGCCTCAACACGTACACCTTCTAGAAACACTACTATCAAATTCGATGGCCGCTCTGGAGGAATTGTTAGCTGTCCAAAGCATGCAGTTTCCTCTCCTAAAACTGCATCGGGGAGTTTTCCGCGTGGGCGTTCGTGGAATGGGAGGCGGGCCGTAGAGGCGACACTGAACGGCGACCCGGCGAAGGCGACCTGCGGCGAGACGTACGGGAATTCCCAGGCATGTCCGTATGGTAAGTAGGTGACGGTGAACGGTAATAGGACGATCGGGAGGGTGGCCGTAAGTAGTTCATGTTCGGACGGAAGCTTCGATGTTCTTCGGGAGCGTAGCCGCGTTGCTCGTCTTGTTGGCGCCTTCGACAAAACCCAGCGATATGTCCTCGATAGCCGCAGTAGTAACAGGTTGGCCGAGGTGGGCGCTGAGGTGCGTAGTAAGGTGGTGCACGCACTGGCGGTGATAACGAAGCCACAGGCGTATGGTCTGCTGTTGTAGGCACAGAAACGGTGGGTGCGGCAGAGAGCGCGGCAACTTCGGCGTACGTGCGCGTCTGGCGCACGCAGGGACTGTTGGAACACGTCGCACGCGATGCGGAGGCGATCTCTTGTTTAATCAGGTCTCGCAAGCTATCTTTTTCAGGAGGTGAAGTAACTTCCGCAGCACAGGAAGAGCAGCGCCCGTGCAGCTCTTCACGAACGATGTCGCGAATAAGCGCACGCAAGTCGAGGGGTGCAGGCAAAGGAACGTCGGTGGCATCGTAGCAAAGGCGAAGAGACTGAAGCTCGTCAAGTCGCTGACAGATGGTTATCACGTCCTGGGTGGTGGCAGGATTTTGCGTGGCGAGGGCGTTAAAGGCGACGGTGTTAATGCCTTTAATAATGTGGCGTATTTGGTTGTTTTGAGACATGCCGATGTTAACGCGCTTGCACAGTGCAAGGACATCCTCAATATAAGAGGTGTAAGATTCACCCGGCAGCTGCGTGCGTTGAGCGAGTTTCTTCTTTGCTGCCTGAGTGCGAACTGCAGGGGCACCAAATACCTGACGAATTTGCTGCTCGAAAGTGTCCCAGTCGGGAAGATTCGGGTGGTGGTTCCAGAACCAATTTTCGCAACATCGGACAAGTAAAATAGGACGCTGCGCAACTTGTGTGGATTGTCCCACCTGTTCAAATCGCTGACGAGGTCGTAGTTCTTGATCCAGTCTTCGACATCATCACCTCGGAGACCGGAAAACACAGGTGGATCACGCCGGCGAGTGTTGTTGGGCGGAGCGGGGGCGGTGGCTGCAGTAGGACGGTGACGTTGGATGCGCCAGGGTTTTCTTGGGCCGCCAGGCAGGGGGTTGTACGCGACGACCCGAGCGGAGCTCCAGCGAGAACGGGCGAGAGGACTTGAGGGAACAAAAAGCACAGTCCACCACTTGTGAGGAACCGGTTTATTCGGCCAGGCTCGAGCTCAATCACGCCGGTGATGATATTCTTAGATGAAGAAGATGTACAGGTGATGATGATTACAAAGAGAATAAAGAGTCATTCGCTTGTCGCGCTCACAGTATGTACGTGTGTGTGTGTATGTACGTGTGTGTATGCACCTGTTTGTGTGTATGCACGTGTGTGTGTATGTACGTGTGTGTGTATGTACGAGTGTTTGTGCATGTGTATGTGTGTGTATGAACGTGTGTATGTATGTGCGTGCGTGTATGTACGTGTATGTGTGTGTGTGCATGTGTGTGTGTGTGCTTGTGTGTGTGTGCGCGCATGTTTGCACGCGTGTATGTGTGCGTGTACGCATGTGTGTGTGCGTGTGCGCGTGTGCGCTTGCGTGTGTTTTTATGTGCGCGTGCGTGCGTGTGTGTGTTAGCGTATGCGCGTGCGCGTGTGTTTGGGCGCGTGCGTGTGCGCATGTGTGCGTGTGCGCGAGTGCGTGCGCGCGTGTGTGTGTGTGCGAGTGTGCGTGTTCGTGTGTGCGTGGGTGTGTGCGTGTGCGTGCTTTTGTGCGTTTTTATGCGTTCATGTGTGCGTGTGTGTGTTTGTGTGCGTGTGCGCGTGTGCATGCGTGTGTGCGTGTTCCCGCGTGTGTGTATGTGTGTGTGTGTATGTATGTGTGAGTGTATGTGCGCACGTGTGCGTGTATGTGCGTGCGTGCGTGTGTGCGTGGTGCTTGTGTGCGTGCGCACCTGTATGTTCGTGTGTGTTTGTGCGTGTCTGCGTGTGTGCAAGTGTGTGTGTGCGTGCATGTGCGTTTGTGCGTGTGCGTTTGTGTGCGTGTGCGTGTGTGTGAGTGTGTGCACGCGCTTGTGTATGTGTGTGCGTGCGTGGTCATGTGCGCGTGCGTGTAAGTGCGTGTGTGTCATATGTGTGTGTGCATGTATGTATGTCTGTATGTATGTGCGCATGTATGTATGTGCGTGCGTGCATGTGTGTGCATGTGTGTGCAGGTATGTATGTATGTATGTATGTATGTATGTATGTATGTATGTATGTATGTATGTATGTATGCATGCATGCATGCATGCATGCATGCATGTATGTATGTATGTATGTATGTATGTATGTATGTATGTATGTATGTATGTATGTATGTATGTATGTATGTATGTATGTATGTATGTATGTATGTATGTATGTATATATGTATGCATGTATGTATGTATGTCAGATGCTATTGTAAGACTTCTCTGATCAGTCGAATGAGGCGTTCAATAACAACAAAGTTGCCTGTGCGCTCCTTCTTGACTGCAGCAAAGCATTCGACAGTGTCCATCATACCTTGTTATTGGATAAAGTTTTTCAGTTAGGGTTTAAGGGTGCTTTCTGGTCTTTTTGGCACAATTCCTCCAAGGCATATTCAACTTGTATCAGATGAACAATCTCACAGCGCGTTCCAAATCATCAAAACCGGCGTTCCACGGGGATGCCGCTATTCAATAATTTTGTAAATGACCTTCACAGCGTGCTACCGGTTTCTCTTTATCAATACGCCCACGACACTGTGATCGTGACGACTGCAACCAACATTTATGAGGCGATTACTCTTCTTCAGTCAGCTGCTTCTAAAACCATGGATTGGTTTTGAGATAACCCTAACAATATAAATATGTCTAAAACTAATCTAATCTGCCTCCATAATCCATTGAAGAAAGTAACCCTTGACTATCCTTTCATTTTGCATTGTTCTGACTGTTAATCCTGCTTTTGTAGTCCATTACAGTATTCATCTGTTGTGAAATACCTTGGCTTATACATTGACAGCGACCTTTCCTTGAATAGTCATCTCGCCTATGTTTGCAAAAACTTCGCGCTTTGTCATGTCTGTTATATAACATAAGATACAACATGCCGTTTTCAGTACGTAAGATGATAGCACACGATTTAGGTTACAGTATACTGCGTTACAGAATAACCATTTACGGACACTGTGCTGTCCGATGGCACAATAGAATAAACAGAATATTGCGTTCGGTTTTAAAAAATATATCTTACGACCTGAACAATAATTCTGAGAAACACATTTTCAAAACGCTATTGATGCTAAACTTCGATGATCTGTTAATGCAAACGGTTGTTTTAAAACAATTCCGGTCCAAAGAATTCTTGGTTCCGTATGTTACTTCTCGTTCTTTAAGGCCCAAAGTACGTTACTAGAGTCCGCGGTGTTCAACAAAGTACGGAACTAGAATACGAGCTCATTATGTACCAACCAATTTCAATGTTCTTCCCCCCAGCATTTTGCCCACAAAAACAAAATGCAAATTAAACAAACTGCTATGACGTATCTGTCTACAATTGTAATGCATGTCGTGTGTTATTTCATATACACCCATTCGCAAGCATGATGGTGCACAGTCATCCAGTGTGGTACTTTGCTTAAGAAGCTTTTGCTATATTTCTTTCTTTTTTTCCTCTACACCTTTTCACTTTTAATTACTGTAACTATTGTACAATGCTTGTAACTATTGCTTGTATGCCCTGTTGTTTCTAATCTTATATGCACGTTGTTTTTGCCCTATCATCCTTCTTAGGCCATCAAATACAATCTTGTAACGCGTCCGGTTTCTTTTGCTGTCTGCCATCTCTGCCACTCAAGACACCAATTGGATTTGGCAGGCCTAGTCATATGTCTGTTTTATTTCAAGAAAAAAATGTATGTATGTATGTATGTATGTATGTATGTATGTATGTATGTATGTATGTATGTATGTATGTATGTATGTATGTATGTATGTATGTATGTATGTATGTATGTATGTATTGTGTGTCTATGTATGTATGTGTTTGTGTATGTGTGTGTATGCATGTGTGTATGTGTGTGTATATGTGTGTGTGTTTGTATGTATTTGTGTATATGTGTGTGTATGTATGTGTGTATGTATGTATGTGTGTGGATGTGTGTATGTGCATGTATGTGTTTGTGTGTAAAAATGTATGTGTGCGTATGTACGCGTGTGTTTCTAGTACATGTGTGTGTGTGTGTGTTTGTGTGTGTGTGTGGGGGGGTATGTACGTGTGTGTGCCCCGCCGCGGCGGTCTAGGGACTAAGGTACTCGGCTTCTGACCCGCAGGATGCGGGATCGAATCCCGGCGGCGGCGGCTGGACTTCCGATGGAGGCGGAAGTGTTGTAGGCCCGTGTGCTCAGATTTGGGTGAACGTTAAAGAACCCAAGGTGGTCGAAATTTCCGAAGCCCTCCATTACGGTGTCTCTCAAAATCATATGGTGGATTTTCGACGTTAAACACCACATATCAACCTATCATGTACATGTGTGTGTATGTACGTGTGCGTGTGTATGTACGTGTGTGTGTATGTACATGTGTGTGTTTGTGTGTATGTGTGTGTGCGCGTGTGTGCATGCGTGCGTGTGTGCGTGCGCGTGAGTGCGCGCGTGTTTGTGCGCGTGTGTGTGCATGTGTGTGCGCATGTGTGTGTGCGTGCGTGTGTGTGTGTGCGTGCATGTGCGCATGTGCGCATGTGCGTGTGTGCGCGCGTTTGTGTACGCGTGCATGTGTGTGTGTGTGCGTGTGTGGGTGTGCGCGTGTGCGCGTGCGTGTGTGTGTGCGTGCGTGTGCGCGCGTGCGGGCGCGTCTGTGTGCGTGCGCGCGTGTGTAAGTAAGCGTGTGTGCGTGCTTGTGTGTGCGTGTGCGTGTGTGTTTTTGTGCGTGCTCGTGTGCGCACGTGCGCGAGTGTGTGCTACTGTGCGTGCATGTGCGTGTGTGCGTGCTCGTGTGTGTGCGTGCGTTTGGGTGGGCGCGTGCGTGTGTGCGTTGTGCGTGCGTCTGCGTGGGTGCGTGTGCACGTGCATGTGTGCGCATGTGTGTGCGCGTGCGTGCGTGTGTGTGCCTGCGCGTGTGTCTGCGCGCGTGTGCGTGTGTTTGTGTTTGTGTGTGTGCGTGCGCGCGCGAATTTGTGTGTGTGTGTGCGTGTGCGCGCGTGTGTGTATGTGTGTGTGTATGTATGTGTGTGTGTATGTGTGCGCGTGTATGTGTGTGTGCGCGTGTGCGTGCGTTTGTGCGCGTGAGCGCATGTGTGTGCGCGCGTGTGCGTGTGCGCATTGTGTGCACGCGCGCGTGTGTGTATGTGCGCGTGTGCCCGTGTGTGTGTGCGTGCGTGTGCGTGTGTGCTTGTGCACGCGAGCGTGTGTGTGTGCGCGCGTGCGTGTGCGCGTGTGCGCGTGCGCGTGTGCATGCATGTGTGCGCGTGCGCGCGTGTGTTGGTGCGTGCTTGTGATTGCGCACGCATGCCTGCGCGTGCGTGCGCGTGTGCACATGCACGTGTGTGTGCTCATGCGCGCGTGTGTGTTTGCGTGTATGCGAGAGCGTGTGTTTGCATGTAGGTGTGTGTGAGTGTGTGCGTGCACGTGCATGTGCGTGCGTGTGTGTTCGCGTGTGTGCTCGCGTGTATGTTGGCGCGCGTCTGCGTGTGTGTGCGCGCGTGTGCGTGCGCGTGCGCGCGTGTGTGTGTGCGTGTGTGTTTGTGTGTGTGCTCGCGTGCGTCTGTGTGTGCGTGCGTGTGTGCGTGTGTGGGCGCGTGTGTGTGCGGGTGCGTGTGTGAGAGTGAGTGTGTGCTTGCGGGTGCGCGCGTGTGCTTGTGCGTGTGTGTGCGTGTGTTCGTGCATGTGCGTGTGTTTGCGTCTGTATGTATGTGCGTTGTGTGTGTGTCTGTATGTATGTGTGCGTGTGTGTGTCATATGTATGTATATATGTATGTATGTATGTATGTATGTATGTATGTATGTATGTATGTATGTATGTATGTATGTATGTATGTATGTATGTATGTATGTATGTATGTATGTATGTATGTATGTATGTATGTATGTATGTATGTATGTATGTATGTATGTATGTATGTATGTATGTATGTATGTAATATGTATTATGTATGTATGCACGTGTGTGTTTTTGTGTTTGTGTGTATGTAAGTCGACCCTTCCAATTTTTCACATGTCGACTGGTTATTCCGCCAAACACGAAGTCGCGGAATGACTTGTGCCTCTTCGCCGCAGACTACTAGGCCTAATGTACTCAGCAGCTCAATCGCCGGCACGTTAACCAGTTCGCAACGTGCTCAGCTTCTACGACTGCTGGAGAAGTTCCGTTCTTCCTTTTACTGTCAGCATACTCCCCTCAGCCGCACGTCCACTGTGTGTCACCGCATGAATACGGGAACCAATGCGCCATTGCGTCAAAGACCCTATCGCGTGTCCGCAGCCGAGCGCCAGATTATCGATGATCAAGTAGCTGACATGCTCAAGCATGGCGTCATCCAGCCTTCGAATAGCCTTTGGGCATCTCCAGTCGTTCTCGTTAAGAAAAAGGACGAGTCGATTCGCTACTGTGTTGCCTACCGTCGTCTTAACGAAATAACTCGAAAAGACGTTTATCCCTTACCGAGAATCGACGATGCCCTTGACTGCCTCCAAGGTGCGGAGTACTTCTCTTCTATTGACCTACGGAGTGGCTACTGGCAAGTCCCTCTGGCACCTGAAGATCAGCCTAAGACGGCCTTTGTCACACCTGATGGCCTTTACGAATTCTGTGTCATGCTTATTGGTCTTTGCAACGCGTCCGCAACATTTGAGCGGATGATGAAAAATCTTTTGCGTGGCCTGAAGTGGAAAACATGCTTGTGCTACTTGGATGACATAGTTATATTTTCACCAGGTTTCCCAACGCATCTCCGCAGGCTAGATGAAGTACTGCAGTGCCTAACTGACGCAGGCCTTCAGCTCAACCTGAAGAAATGCCGCTTCGGCGCAAACCAGCTCACCAACCTCGGCCATGTTGTCTTTAAAGACGGTATACTTCCTGACACCACCAAGCTTCGGGCAGTTGCAGAGTTTCCTAAACCTGCGTCTCCGAAGGATCTGCGCAGCTTTCTTGGCCTCTGTTCCTATTTTCGCTGCTTTATTTGGAATTTTGCGATGATTAGCGCCCCTTGACTGAACTTCTGCGCAGTGACTCGAAAAGTTACGCTTGGTCACCCGCCTGTGACGATGCTTTCAAAAAGTTGCACCACCTGTTAACCTCGTCGCTAATCTTGCGTCACTTTGACCCGACTGCCCCGACTGAGGTACACACCGATGCCAGCGGTGCTGGACTCGGCGCAGTGCTCGCGCAGCGCAAATCGGGATTCGAGGAGTACGTACTCGCGTACGCAAGCCGTACCCTCACCAAAGCGAAAAAGAACTATTCTGTGACAGAGGAGTGTCTGGCAATTATATGGGCTCTAGGTAAACTTAGACCATACCTATATGGTCACCCCTTCGACGTAGTCACCAATCACCATGCACTTTGCTGGTTTTCCACAATGAAAGACCCCTCCGGCCGTTTAGCTCTCTGGGCTTTGTGGTTGCAAGAGTTTGACATGCGTGTTGTCGACAGGTCTGGTCGACGTCACACTAATGCCGACGCCATATCACGTTCACCTGTGTCCTCCGAAAGCTCTGCATGTCTATCTGCCGTGGACGAAATGGTTGCGTTCCCAGAAAGCTGCGACATGGCGTCTGCGCAACGCAAGGATGACTGGATCAGCACTCTTCTGCGATTTCCTTCGGACCCGTCGACTTCTCCATCTTCTCGAACGCTGTGCCGTCAAGCGGCTCACATTGAGGTCCACGATGGCCTCCTTTATCGCAGGAACTACAAGTCCGACGGCTGAAAGTGGTTACTCGTCATTCCACGCATTCTTCGAGCTGCAATATGTTCAGCTTTCCACGCTGACCCTCAGTGCGCACATGCGGGCATCTTTAGAACATACGCGCGGCTTTCCTACCGGTTTTATTGGCGAGGCTTGTACACCTTTTTGTGCAAGTACATTCAGTCATGCCCACAGTGCAAATGACGTTAGCTCTGTCTCATCATAGCTCTGGTCCGATCAAGCCAATCCCTTGCCCAGCCAGGCCTTTTGACCGCATGAGGATCGATCTGCACGGGCTTCTTTCATTCACGGCTTCCGCAAACCGTTGGAATGTTGTCGCTGTCAACTATTTGACGCGATACGCAGAAACAGCCAATTTGCCTGCTGCCACAGCACGCGACGTATCCTCTTTTTTCCCGCGTAACTTCATTCTCCGTCACGACGCACCGCGTGAACTTCTCAGCGACAGAGGACGTGTATTCCTCTCTGAAGTCGTCAACGCACTCCTTGCCGAGTGCCATATCATTCACCGCACTACCGCCGCCTACCATCCGCAGACGAATGGCTTGACGGAAAGATTCAACCGTACCCTAGGGGACATGATATCAAAGTATGTTGCCTCAGACCAGTCCAATTGGGACCTCATTCTCCCTTTTGTGACGTACGCATATAACACTGCTTCACAGACAACTACGGGCTTTTCGCCATTTTTCCTGTTATATGGCCGAGACCCTTCCACCACACTAGATACCATTCTACCATACCACCCAGATTCCTCTGAGTCTACGCCTATCTCTGAAGCTGCCCGCCATGCCAAGGAATGCCCTAAGCTCGCCTGGTCATTTACCACAGTCGATCAATGGAGACAAAAATCTCGACGTGACAATAACCAGCCGTACCCTAACTTTGTTCCGGACACTCTTGTGTGGCTTTTAGTTCTCGCTGCGCCTTCAGGCCTTTCCTCGAAGTTTGTTTCAAAATACCAGAACCCTACCGCATTGTATCGCAGGCTTCACCTGTTAACTACATCGTCGAACCCTGTTACGCCATCCACAGACCAGCGCTTTCGGGGTCGTAAAACTGTTCACGTACAGCGGTTGAAACCTTATTACAATCCGCTCGTACTCTGCTCACAGTGAGTCGCCAGGGTGGCTCCTTTTCCGACGGGGGACGAAGTGTAGTGAAGAGGAATGCCCACTACTAAAGCGACATCGACACGTTGGCGCGAGGCACGAGCTAAGACTGCCTGGTTGTTGCTGCCACGCTGCCCATACACCCGGCCAGCTCTTGCTGCTTTTGTGCAGACGCTGATACCGCTTTTGACCTCGCATTTACATTTCAGTATGTATGTATGTAATGTATGTATGTATGTATGTATGTAGGTATGTATGTATGTATGTATGTATGTGTCTGTGTGTATGTATGTGTGTATGTACGTGTGCGTTTGTGAGTATGTACGTTTGTATGTATTGTATGTATGTATGTATGTATGTATGTATGTATGTATGTATGTATGTATGTATGTATGTATGTATGTATGTATGTATGTATGTATGTATGTATGTATGTTTGTTTGTATGTATGTATGTATGTATGTATGTAAGTGTGTGTGTGTATGTATGTGTTAGTACGTGTCTGTATGATCATGTGCGTGTGTGTATTTACGTGTATGCGCATGTGTATGTACGTGTGCGTGTGTGTGTATGTACGTGTGTGTATGTGTGTGTGTATGTACGTGTATTTGTGTGTGTGTGTGTGTGTGTGCGTGTGCGTGTGTGCGTGTGTGTGCGTTTGCGTGCGCGTGTGCGTGCGTGCGTTTGCGCGTGTGCGAGAGTACGTGTGTGCGCGTGCGTGTGTGCGTGTGGGCGTGCGTGCGTTTGTGTGCATGTGTGCTTGCGTGTGTATGCGTGTGTGCGCTTGCGCGTGCGTGTGTGAGCGTGTATTCGTGCATGCGTGTGTGTACGTATGTGTGCGCGCGTATTCTTTGTGTGAGCGTGTGCGTGAGTGTGCATGTGTGCGCGCGTGCGCGCGAGTGTGTGTGTGTGTGCGTTTGTGCGTGGGCGTGTGCGTGTGTGTGCGTATGTGCGTGGGCGTGTGCTGTGTGTGCGCGCGCGTTTGTGCGTGCGTGCATGTGTGCGTATTTGTGCGTGTGTGTGTGTGTGGGCGTGCGTGTACGCGCGTGCGTGTGTTTGAGTGTGTGCATGCGTGTGCGCGTACGTCTACTTGTGTGTGCGTATTATGTATGTGTGCGTGTGTGTCATATGTATGTGTGCATGTATGTCTGCATGTATGTGTGCATGTATGTATGTATGTATGTATGTATGTATGCATATATGTATGTATATATGTATGTATGTATGTACAAATGTATGTGTGTGTATGTATGTATACATGTATGTGTGTGTGCGAGTGCGTGTGTGTGCGTGTGTGTGCGTGTGCGTATGTGTGTGTGTGTGGGCATGTGTATGTATGTATGTATGTATGTATGTATGTATGTATGTATGTATGTATGTATGTATGTATGTATGTACGTGTGTCAGTGTACGTGTGTGTAAGTACGTGTGTGTATGTACGTGTATGTGCGTGCGCTTGTGCGTGTGTGTGTATGCGTGCTCGTGCGCGTGTGCGTGCTTTAGTGGTTGCGTGTATGTGCGTGTGCGCGTGTGTGTGCGTGAGCGTGCGTCCGTGTGTGTGTGAGCATGTGCGTGAATGAACGTGTGTTTGTGGGCGCGCGTGCGTGCATGCGTGTCTGTGCGCGTGTGCGCGTGTGCCTGTGTGCGTTCGTGTGTGCGTGCGTGTGCTTGTGTGCGTGTGTGTGCTTGTGTGTGTATGTGTGTGTGCGTCCATGCATGTGCGTGTGTGTGTGCGCGCGTGTGTGTGTGCGCGCGCATGTGTGCGTGTGTGTGTGCGCGCGCGTGCGGGCGTGTGTGCCCGCGTGTGCTTGCGTGTACGCGCATGCATGCGAACGTGTGTGTGCGCGTGTGCATGTGTGCGTGTGCGTGCGTGCGTGTGACGGCGTGTGTGTGTACGTGTGTGTGCGTGTGTGTGTGTGCGCACGTGTGTGCGCGCGTGTGTGCGCGCGTGCGTGTGTGTGCTTGTGTGTGTATGTGTGTGTGCGTCCATGCATGTGCGTATCTGTGTGCGCGCGTGTGTGTGTGCGCGCGCATGTGTGCGTGTGTGTGTGCGCGCGCGTGCGGGCGTGTGTGCCCGCGTGTGCTTGCGTGTACGCGCATGCATGCGAAAGTGTGTGTGCGCGTGTGCATGTGTGCGTGTGCGTGCGTGCGTGTGACGGCGTGTGTGTGTACGTGTGTGTGCGTGTGTGTGTATGTGTGTGTGCGTCCATGCATGTGCGTGTGTGTGTGCGCGCGTGTGTGTGTGCGCGCGCATGTGTGCGTGTGTGTGTGCGCGCGCGTGCGGGCGTGTGTGCCCGCGTGTGCTTGCGTGTACGCGCATGCATGCGAACGTGTGTGTGCGCGTGTGCATGCGTGTGCATGTGTGCGTGTGCGTGCGTGCGTGTGACGGCGTGTGTGTGTACGTGTGTGTGCGTGTGTGTGCGCACGTGTGTGCGCGCGTGTGTGCGCGCGTGCGTGTGTGTGTGCTTGTGTGTGTGTGTATGTATGTTTGTATGTATGTATGTATGTATGTATGTATGTATGTATGTATGTATGTATGTATGTATGTATGTATGTATGTATGTATGTATGTATGTATACATATATGTGTATGTACGTGTCTGCATGTGCACATACGTGTGTGTGTATGTACGTGTATGTGCGTGTTTATTGTCGTGTGCGTGTGTGTATGTACTTGTGTGTGTATGTGTGTCTGTGTTTCTACGTGTATTTGTGTGTGTGTGCGTGTGTGTGTGCGTGCGCGTACGTGCGTGCGTGCGTGTGCGCGTGTGCTTGTGCGTGTGTGTGTGCTTGCGTTTGCGTGTGTGTGTGCGTTTGCATGCGCGTTTGCGTGTGCGTGCGTGTGCGTGCGTGCGCGTGTGCGTGCGTGCGTGTGTGCGTGCGTGTTTACGCGCGTGCGTGTGTGCGTGCAGGCGTGCGTGCGCGGGTGTGCGCGGGAGCGTTCGCGCGTGTGTGTGCATGGGCTTGCATGCGCGTGCGTGTGCGCATGTGCGTGTGTGTTCGCGCGTGCGCGTGCGCGTGTGTGTGCTTGTGTGCGTGCGTGCGTGTATGCGTGCGTGTGCACGTGTGCGTGGGCGTGTGTGTGTGCGGGAGTTTTCTGTGTGTGAACGTGTATGTGAGAGTGCGTGTGTGCGCGCGTGCGCGCGTGTGTGTGCGTGTGTGTGTGCGCGCGTGTGTGGGCATGGTTGGGGCGTCTCTGTGTGTGCGTGCGTGTGCGTGTGCGCATGCGTCTACTTGTGTGTGTGTCTATATGTATGTGTGCGTGTGTGTCATATGTATGTGTGCATGTATGTCTGTATGTATGTATGTACATATGTATGTGTGTGTTTGTGCGCGTGCGTGTGTGTGCGTGTGATTATGTGCGTGCGCGTGCGTGTGTGTACGTGTGCGTGTGTGTGTGCGTGCGTGCGCGTGCGTGTGTATGTGTGTGTGTGAGTGTGTGCGCGTGTGTGCATTTTTGTATGTGTGTGTATGTGTATGTATGTATGTACGTGTGTGTGTATGTATGTGTGTATGTATGTGTGTGTATGTACGTGTGTGTATGTATGTATGTGTGTATGTATGTGTGTGTATGTACGTGTGTGCGAGTGTATGTACGTGTGTGTGTATGTACGTGTGTGTATGTATGTATGTGTGTATGTATGTGTGTGTATGTACGTGTGTGCGAGTGTATGTACGTGTGTGTGTATGTACGTGTGTGTGTATATTCATGTGTGTATGTACGTGTGTGTGTGTATGTGTACGTGTATATGTGTGTGTACGTGTGTGTATGTGTACGTGCTTGTGCGCGTGCGTGTGTGCGTGTGCGTGCGTGTGTGTGTGTTAGCGTGCGCGTGTGCGTGTGTGCCTATGTGTGTGTGCGTGTGCGTGCGTGTGAGTATGTGCGTACGCGTGCATGTGTGTGCGTGTGTGTGTGTGTGCTTGCGCGCGTGTGTGTGTGCGTGTGAGTGTGTGTGCGTGTGTGCTTGTATGTATGTATGTAATGTATGTATGTATGCACGTGCGTGTATGTACGTGTGTGTATGTACGTGTGTGTATGTATGTGTGTGTATGTGTGTATGTATGTGTGTATGTATGTGTATATGTACATGTGTGTGCGTGCGTGTGCGTGCGTGTTTGTGCGTGTGTGCGCGCGTGTGTGCGAATGTGCTGGCGCGCGTTTGCGTGTGTGTGCGCGTACGCGCGCGTGTACGCGTGTACGCGTGTGTGCGTGTGTGCGCGTGCGTGCGTGTTTGTGTGAGCGTGTGTGTGAATGTACGTGTGTTTGTGTGCGCACGTGCGTGCGTGTGCGCGTGTGCGTGCGTGCGTGTACGCGTGTGCGTGTGTGTGTGCGCGCATGTGCGTATGTGTGTGCGCGTGCTTGCGTGTGCGTGTGTGTATGCGCGCGTGTGTGTGAGTGTGTGCGCGTGCGCATGTGCGTATGTGTGTGCGCTCGTGCGTGCGTGTGGGCGCCTGCGCGCGTGTGTGGGCGTGCGCGTGTGCTAGCGTGTACGCACATGGATGCGCGTGTGTGTGGCGCGTGTGCATGCGTGTGCATGTGTGTGTGTGTGTGTGTGTGTGTGCGTGCGTGTGTGTGCGCGCGTGCGTGCGTGCGTGCGTGTGTGTGTGCACGTGTATGCGTTTGTGTGCGTCTGTGTGCGCGTGTGTGTATGTGTGTGTGCGCTCGTGCGTGCGTGCGCGTGTGTGGGTGCGTGTGTGCGCGTGCGGGTGCGTGTGTGTGTGTGTCTGCTTGTGTGTTTGTGTGTGTGGGTGTATGTATGTATGTATGTATGTATGTATGTATGTATGTATGTATGTATGTATGTATGTATGTATGTATGTATGTATGTATGTATGTATGTATGTATGTATGTATGTATGTACGTACGTGTATGTGCGTGTGTGTGTATGTACGTGTATTTGTGTGTGTACGCGCGTGCGTGCGTGTGCGCGTGTGCTTGTGCGTGTGTGTGCGTCTGCGTGCGTGTGTGCGTTTGCGCGTGCGTGCTTGTGTGTGCGTGTGTTTGCGTGTTCGTGCGTGTGAGTATGTGCGTGCGCGTGCGTGTGTGTACATGTGCGTGTGTGTGCGTGTGTGCGTGCGCGTGCGTGTGTGTGTGCGAGTGTGTGCATGTTTGTATGTGTGTGTGTAGGTGTATGTATGTATGTATGTATGTATGTATGTATGTATGTATGTATGTATGTATGTATGTATGTATGTATGTGTAGCGGCGAGAGAAGAGACGCGTGAGACGGCGTCGAAGGCGGCTGATGGGGCCGCGCCGATCTCGCCACTTTATTCCAGGCCTGAAGCGGAGCCACGTCGGCTACCAGCGTCCGCCACGCCAGGCGTGTCAGCTCGTTCTAAACCTCGCGCAGCTCCTGCTAGCATCCGCTGCGCGGGAGGCGCGGCGCGGTGATCAAGAAAATGATGGTGATGATGATGGCACTACAGGGCTCCCCCCTAGCGCTTTATGCGATTCGAAGGCATATGAAAAAAAAGAAAAAATAGTGACAAAAGCTTTGTACATGAATGACAATCCATAAACTGTTCATTTGGAAAGTCTAGGTTGTCAACGTTGATGGGCCATCGGTAAGCAGCGGGTCCCTGGTGGGCGACTCTAGGAGAAACGCAAGGGACAAAGAAGGAAGTGCCGGGTCGCTGTGGTAGCCGACAAGCGGGTCTCATGGTGACCTGGCCGCACAGGCCGAGAGTGGACCGTGTGTCGCGAGGTCATGCTGCCAACGTCGGCAGAGGGCCGGCAGTGCGGGCCCTGACGTTGGGGTCGACGCAACACAGACCTCAAAGTCGAGCGGCGTCTGACGTGCCAGCATAGACAGACGTGCCGACGCCCGCAAGAACGTGTCCCAACAATACCACCAAGTGCGCGGTGGGCATCGGGCAAACGACCAGTGGTGGGACACCGCGTCGGACAGGCCGAGTAGGCGCCTGCGCCGTCTTCCGGGCCATGACCGCAACCCGTGGCCGCGCAGCAGGGTGGCCGATATGTTGCCGCAATGTGTGACGCCAAGCACGCCGTCGTCGCCGACGTAAGGCAACGGGTGGCAGACACGCATGAGGCATGAGTGCCGTCGCGGTTGTGACACACGCGCTGGCATTGTGGACACACGTCTGGCCGTTGCCGTCCGGAGGCAAAGGCTCCGGGGAATGGCGGTGGTGGAAACCAGCCAGCGTGGGCTCGCCCGGAGCACTGGACGGGACACCTCTGCTCGTGCAATGACCTCCGGCAGTCCGCGTGCAGTTCGGAGGGCCGGCGTGCAGGTCTGCACAATTGATGGCCGCCTCCAGCGAACACCCCCCAGACTGCCCCACCGTAGGCGCTGCATGCCTGGTGAGCCCCGTCCGAAACGGACCGGGCACGTCGTCCTCAAGCGCGTCAGTCACAGTCGCAGCGTCTTGGAAGCCTGGCCGTGGTTGATGGCTGGCGGCCTCAACCTCAGCTGCGGGAAACTGCGAGGACGATGCTGGTTGCTGCTGGCAGGACGCGCAGAGCGTTGTGGCTGGTCGAGAGTTTCTTTCGTACATTGGGGATGGTGAAGGTTCCGCGACCGGGAGGTGAATAGCAGGCGGATGGACGTCAGCGCCAGACTCCGAGGCGTGCGGCCAGTAGCCGTCGTGGAGTCGTGTAGGGCCATGGTGTGACGTGCCGTAGATTTCACGGAAGACGTGTAGGTGGCAGGCACGTGTGATGAAGCTCCGCACGGGGGCTCTGAAGGAATGTACCTCTCGGAGGGAAGGTCAGTCGCAGTGGGGGAGTCTTCTTTCTCGCGGTCGTGATCAGGTGCAGGAGTGAATGTTTCTGTGACCGGATCAGGTGTAGAAGTAGTCGAAGCCGGGGTACCGAGGTAGCGGTCAATAGAGGGCTGCGGACCGGTTCGTACCTTGCTCTGCGACGCCTGGGAAACCTGCCTGGAGCGGGTAAACGGAAGCGGACGGTATGTGAGCCCATGTCTCGCAAGCACCGCCGAGCAGAGGTCATCGTAAGGCTGCTGGCTGGAGGTTTCAGTGCCAGAGAGATGACGCAACTCTACCGGAAGGGCGTCTTGAAGAATGGCGTGCATCAGCGGCTGGTCCGTGACGCCATTCAACGCCAGAACGGCACCGAGCTGCATGAACCATACCTTGGGGTAGGTCGATTGGAACGGTGGGCACTGGCGGGCAGAGTTGCGGGAACATGGCCGCGGGCCGCTCGGCGAAGGGCGTGTTCTCCGGGTCACCAATGTAGCGAGAGAGGAAGACGGGACCGCGGCCAACGTAGTCGTGTCGTTCTCTCGCCACTTTATTCCACGCCTGAAGCGGAGCCGCGGCAGCTGCCAGCGTCCGACACGCCAGGGATGCTAGCTCGAGCTGCGCGAGGATTAGAACAGCCTAGCACACCTGGCGTGTCGGACGCTGGCAGCCGCCGCGGCTCCGCTTCAGGCGTGGAATAAAGTGGCGAGAGAACGACACGACTACGTTGGCCGCCGTCCCGTCTTCCTCTCTCGCTACATATGTACGTATGTATGTATGTATGTATGTATGTATGTATGTATGTATGTATGTATGTATGTATGTATGTATGTATATATGTATGTATGTATGTATGTATGTATGCACGTGTGTGTATGTACGTGCGTGTATGTATGTATGCGTGTAGGTAGATGTGTGTATGTATGTACATGTGTGTGTGTATGTACGTGTGTGTATGTGTACGTGTATGTGTGTGTCCGTGTTTGTGCGTGCGTGTGCGCGTGTGTGTGTGTGTTTGCGTGTGAGTGTGTGTGCTTGTGTGCATGTATGTATGTATGTGTATGTATGTATGTATGTATGCATGTGTGTGTATGTACGTGTGTGTATGTATGTATGTGTATGTGTGTATGTATGTGTGTGTGTATGTGTGTATGTATGTGTGTGTGCGTGTGTGCGCGTGTGTATGTACGTGTGTGTGTACATGTCTGTGTATGTACGTGTGTGTGTATGTACGTGTGTGTGTATGTGTACGTGTACGTGTGTGTGCGTGTGTGCGTGCGTGTGCGTGCGTGTGTGTGCGTGTGCGTGTGTGTGTGTGTATGCGTGCTCGGTCGCATGTGCGTGCTTGCGTGGGTGCGTGTGTGTGCGTGCGTGGTTCGCGTGCGTGCGCGCGTGTGTGCGGATGTGCGTGCGCGCGTTTGCGTGTGTGTTTATGCATGCGTGTGTGTTTGCGTGTGTGCGCGTCGGCGTGCGTGGGCGTGCGTGCGCATGCGTGTGTGGGTGTGTTAGCGTGTGCGTGAATGTACGTGTGTTTGTGTGCGTGCGTGTGTGTGCGCGTGTGCGTGTGCGCGTGGGTGCGTGTGCGCGTGCGTGTGCGCGTGTGCGCGTGTGTGTACGCGCGTGCGTATGTGTGTGTGCGCGCGTGCGTGCGTCTGCGTGTGCGCGCGTGTGTGCGCGCGCAAGTGTGTGTGTGTGCGCGTGCGTGCGTGTGTGTGGGCGCGTGCGCGTGTGCTTGCGAGTGCGCGCATGCATGCGCGCGTGTGTGTGCGCGTGTGCATGCGCGTGCATGTGTGCGTGCGCTCGTGTGTGCGTGTGTGTGTGTGTGCGTGCGCGTGTGTGTACGAGCGTGCACACGTGTGCGTGCGTGTGTGTGTATGTGTGTGTGCGTGGGTGCGTGCGTGTGTGTGTGTCTGCGTGTGTGTTTGTGTGTGTGTGTTCCTGTATGTATGTATGTATGTATGTATGTATGTATGTATGTATGTATGTATGTATGTATGTATGTATGTATGTATGTATGTAAAGAAGATACACGCTTATCTACTCATGCTTCAAACGTGATATGTCTTTTTTGTGTATTAATGAAGTGCAATTCGTGTAGCTTTGCTGAAACGCACTGTAAAATTTTCACTTCCTCACAACTGTTCACAACTACGTTTTTGTTTTTATAGGATTTTAAAGGGCTTTTTTGTGTAAAGAGTGCATTTATAGATGTGTAATTATTTCCTATCTTTTCCACGCTCTACGTCTACACTTTGTATATTTCACTGTATTGAATCTATGTATTTATGTTCTAGACACACATGCTGAGTGTTGTGCATTATTGTGGTCTGGGCGGGGATCGGTGCATTGTCAGGCATTCAGTTGCCTTTTCACCACCCCTTTCCATTCAACCACTGGATAAGTAATGTGATGTATGTTTAAACTATGATGATGTATGTATGTATGTATGTATGTATGTATGTATGTATGTATGTATGTATGTATGTATGTATGTATGTATGTATGTATGTATGTATGTATGTATGTATGTATGTATGTATGTATGTATGTATGTATGTATGTATGTATGTATGTATGTATGTATGTATATATGTATGTATGTATGTATGTATGTATGTAGGTATGTATGTATGTATGTGTGTGATCGTGTGTGCGCGCGCGCGCGTGTGTGGGTGCCTGTGCGTGTGTGCCTGTGTGTGTGTGTGTGCGTGTGCGCGGGCGCGTGTGTGTGCGTGCGCGTTTGTGGGCATGCGCGCCTTGCAAATTGATGGCTCATGCTGAAAGTCGTTCAGATGATCAAATTCGTGGTTCTGAAACGAGCTTTGCTTCTGAGTTAGCTGAAATCCACCACAAATAAATGAATTGCTAACAATCAAATCCAAGGTTTACGCTTTGCAAAAAATTAAAACAACTGTTGAGAACGTCGAAGAGTCTAGGAAGGTTATGTCGAATAAAAATGATGAAGCTATGGCTAAACTAAATCACCTGTCGAATGACCTTTCGGACCTCCAAAAACGAGTCAGAAAACTCGAGGTTGAGGCTAAAGAAAAAGAAGTGGATAAGCTCAAACACGAAATCAACGAGTTATATCAGTATGGCAGATGCCTTAACCTCGATCTTGACGGACTGTCCCAACACACTAATGAAATCCGCCTAGAAAAGCTAAAGAAACTAGCACGTGATCTTAAGCTCGCACCACTTTCTGAGAGTGACGTCGAGGCTGTGCACCCTATGCCATCCAAAAAAAAAACAAAAAAGTGATAAACCTAATGTTGTGATAGTCAGGTTCTCATTTCGCCTCATAAAAGAAAGATGGCTTGAAAAAAGGAGCGACTTAAGAGAAGCAAAGTTAAACATTTTCTGCAATGAAAACCTTACAGCGTACAACAAAGCACTTTTTTAGAAAATGAAATCAAGGGACATTGAAAAAGAATATCAGTTCACATGGCACCGAAACGGAAAACTTTTTGTGCGCAACACCCCGCGGTGCCGGGTAATTAGAATCGTATAAGAGGAAGATTTCGAAAAAATTTGCTAAACTAAATGATGTCAACCCACACCGGATCAGCAAATCAATATGACGCATGGAAAGAAATACCTTTACTACGATGCATATTCCTTTCAGCAACTAAACTTTTTTCCTGATAAAGACCAGTTATCGTGACTTCATCTGAATTCGCAAAGCTTACGAAATAAAAAGGAAGCCGTTGACTTACTGCTTGACCTCTTAAAACATAAATTTCATTTCTTAGCTTCCACTGAGACTTGGTTCACGAGCTGTGAAGACGCTGTATTCTTCAATGACTACAATTGCGTCACAGTCTGGAGAGAGAACAAGCGAGGTGGTGGTGTGGCAATTTATATCCACGATAGCCTTAAATTTTTTGCCATCAAAGAATATACAGTTACAACTTGTGGTTTTGAATCAGTGATGGTTAGGTCGGCCAATTTGTTCATAGTAGTAATATATAGGCCTCCTTCTGGTACTGCGTCAGCCTTCGTATACTTTGCTTAAGAGTTATTAGAATTTTCTCAACGACAAAATGCACGAGTGATTGTAACGGGTGATTTCAACATTTACATGATGTCTACCTCTGCTAACAAGCAAAATCTTTTGAAACAATGCTCTGTTTTGGCAATGACAACAAAATTTATGTGCCTACTCGGATAACAGAAGTATCTGAAACCCTTCTGTACTTGTGCTTCACGAAATTTAAAAATGAATTATGTGCTGGAGGTGGTATAGCGGGTGTTAGTGATCACTTTCCGATTTTAGCATTCACAAAGTCACATAAAACAAAGCGTAAGAAAATCAACCCTACTTAATATAGAAAAATTACCAGTGATAAAATTCAGACCATTCAAAGATTAGTTGCTGTGGCAGATTTCAGTGAAGTGAAGATTTCAGTGAAATCACAGAACCTGTACGAGCTTACGAAACATTTGCGTTGAAAATAACACAGCTCTATGATCCGACATTTTCGATAGTACTGCTCAAACGAACAGAAAAGCTAGGAAATCATGATTAGATGCGTCACTTCTAAAGAGAATAGAAAAAAGGTTTAAATATATTTCATACATTCATTAAAAGAAAGCAAATCGACTGCTTACGGCAGTTTGAACAGTTTAGAAATAAATAAGGATCTTATATAAAGTGGGCAGCTATTGCAAATGACCAGAAGGCCGTTTGGAATACCATGAAAGGTCTTTTATCTTCATCAAGTAAAAAAAGCCATCACCGAGCTTATGATAGAAGGCAAACCTTGTTCGGGTACATCACTCGCTGATAAGTTCAAAAGTAACATTTTTGAAATCGGGTGCTTGCGAAACCACCGCTAATAACGAAGCAGGTTGTGAGTCAAGAACGTGCATTACAAAATGTCTTACAGAATCATATTTTTGGCCCCCACTGATGATTCTGAAGTACATTATTTAGTTATGAATTTACATAACAACTCTGAGACAGGTGTTGACCGTTGCAGTCTCACAGTATATTGTCAGCCCCTCTCACACATATGTAATTTGATTTTAAGGGGATTTGATTTTAAGGAGGAAGACGAAGTGATTCGTTTACGGAACACACCTTGCTCGTCTTTGTGCTTTTCTGGATTTTTCGCCGCAGTTGTGGGGTCTATCGCCCCATATATCGTGGTGATGGATGTTCAAGCTCACGGGGCACCGTCCGAGTCCGGTTCGACTGCGGGGACTGCTTCGAGGAAGCGAGGAAACGCGTCTAGTGAGAGTGAGGACACTGAGCTGCAGTCCGCATCAAGCGACGAGTCCTCGGACGACGGCTTCCAACCAGTCCTGTACCGCAAGGCTAAACGACGGATCGTCAATGCATCTTCGGCATCAAGCACGACCACCGTGAAAACCTCCCCTCTGCGATGGCCTCACTCTATCCTGTTTGTGCCGCTGAAGGCTACCGACAGTCTACGTGGGCTGAACAGGCAAGCGCTCTCTGTGTATCTCGAGAATATTACGCCAAATGAGATCAAAGAAGTACGTCTAAACGCAAGAAGGAACATCTTGGCAATCGATGTGCTGAACCCACGAGCGCTAAACGCGCTTCATAAAGTAACGCAACTGGGTAACATCGATGTCAAGTCTATAATACCAGCTGATAGCACCACTTCAACAGGGGTCACTTATGACATCGCCACTAAAATTCCAAACTCGGATCTCTCAGTGCTAATAAAACTGGCAAATGAAGATAACGTCATTGTGAATGTCAGCCGCCTTGGTAACACACATTGTGTGAGATTTACGTTCAAAGGCGACTGTCTCCCCTCCCATGTGAAGGTTGGCCACTTTCGTCACCAGGTCCGACTATTTATTCCAAAACATATGCGATGTCATAAGTGCCAGAAGATCGGCCATGTGCAGGGAGCATGCAGGAACTCCGAAGTGTGCCCCCGATGCTCAGAACCACACACCGAGGACAAATCCAGCGCAACCATACTAAAGTGCCCTAATTGTCAAGGTGCCCACAGTGCATCTTCCAAAGGCTTTCCACGCATAAAGAAGGAGTTTACTATTCTTGATTGATTGATTGATATGTGGGGTTTAACGTCCCAAAACCACTACATGATGAGTTTACTATTCTTAGACAAATGGTGCAAGACAGCTCTACCCACCAAGAGGCCGCGGAAAAAGTCCGGCGAAGATGACGACGTCACCGTCGAAGATCTTCTCGAAGAACACAGTCAACTACAAGAAGTAAGTCCTCGCATCTGGGAACGGCGCTCACTGCAGGGTACACCGCGGCGAACGCAGACAATGGAAGAGAGAAAACAAGTAGATCTCTCTCTACTGAAGAGTGGCCGCCACTTACGCGCACGCAACTTGTGGAAGAACCGCGTCAGACGCCGCATTCATCAGAGCAAGCTGCGACAACAGAGGAGCAGCGGAACTTGGATAAGCAAGTGATTGCTTTTCTACGACCCATAATTAACGCCATTCGCACGGTGTTAAACAACATGCGTACAACGTCAGCCAGAAGTGCACTTCAAGTACTGGACGCTCTGAGTCCAGTACTGGCGGCTCTTGAGTAGATAATGGCCCACCAGCCACTGTCTTTCAGGGAAGAGGTCAAAAAAGCAACAATTTTTCAGTGGAATGCACGGGGACTGAAATCACGCATTGCAGATTTCCGTCGCTTCGTTTCCACCAATTTGTTTCCCATCATCGTCATCTGCGAGCCAAAATTATCGAGCGCTATCAGACTCTCCCTATATGAATCATTTATGTCGGCTTGTTATAGTGGAAACAGCAAGGTCCTGCTATTTATTCGACGTGACCTGACCTACATTCTTAGGCGTGTACCACCTGACAACGATAACCAATATATATGCTTAACAGTGAAGAAAAATGATCTTATTGTCACTGTTGTCGGTGCATACCTGTCGCCATCAAGTAGATTTGACCACAGAAAACTAGGACACATCCTATCATCTACTCCTGGCCCATGGGTGATCATCGGAGACTTTAACGCCCACCGTACGCTATGGGGGAGCCCGAAGATCAGCGCAAAGGGTAGAAGCCTGATAATGTTTGCTGAAGACAACGAGCTGTGCTTGTTAAATGATGGCAGCCCAACATTTTTACGTGGCCCTGGATATAGCAGTTGCCTTGACTTGGCTTTTGTTTCTCGAGGTCTCGTCAGATGTGCCGGATGGTTTGCGGATATAGAAACACATGGGAGCAACCACATTCCCACATATGTCAAGATCAGAGGATTATCACCTTGCAAGGTACGCGAAACTATCCAAAGAGTGGACTGGACCAAGTTTGAATCTCTCATGGAAGAACGCTGTCAAGAGAACACCTCATTTGACTTAGACGAGGTGATCAAGTCCACAGTGCAAGACACAGTGTGCACCCTCACACGCTCTTCGAGAGTAACCGAATTTGATGTGGAATTGGAACGACTTCGGGCTCTCCGACGGCGTGCGGAACGAAGGTACCGACGCACGAAAGCAATCGACAATTTACGAATCGCTAGACGTCTTCAGAAGAAGATACAACGCCGCATAGACAAGCTAGAGTCACAACGTTAGGCAGCCTTCTGCGCTTCGTTAGATCCTCGCAAGCCTTTATTAGAATTGTGAAGGACAACAAAAGGGCTCCGGACAGCTCCCATTCAGCGGTCTTCATTCAAGGCTCCAGCCCTCTCTCAACAGAGATCGGAGGTCGACGCGGCAGAATAGTTCTGTGCCAACTTACCTGGTCAAGTCGCAGAACCCAACATCTCCACGCTCTCACGTGGTGGCACAACATCACACGATCACCACATGGACTAAATTTTTTCAATTCACGATCTTATAGCAGCTCTGGCTTTGTGTAGACGGACATCAGCACCCGGGCCTGTTGGAATATCATACAGAGCACTGTGTCACCTTGGTGAGTGCGCGAGGAGCGCCCTCCTCGAGATATACAACGATTCGTGGCGAGAGGGCACCCTCCCAGTTAACTGGAAGACCAGCCGTTTGGTTCCATTACTGAAGCCTGGCAAGTCACCATTGGTGCTCACATCATACCGCCCGATTGCACTGGCTAGTTGCTTGGGCAAAGTGATGGAGAGGATGGTACTTGGACGGCTAGAATGGTTCCTGGAGCATCACAACATCTACCCGGACGGTATGACGGGATTCCGCCGTGGCCGGTCATCAATTGATAGCGTCATAGACCTGGTCAGCTACGTGCAACACGAAAAAGGCCGTAAGCGTCTCTGCGCTTCTTTATTTTTTGATGTTAAAGGGGCGTACGATAACGTCACACATGAAGCTGTCCTCACCGCTCTCAAGGAGGTAGGAGTGGGTGGTCGGGTGTTTCAGTGGCTATGCAGCTATCTCTCTGAGCGATCCTTTTTCGTGAGTACCGAGGATGGTGACACTTCGCTACATTACAGCCACCGTGGGGTTCCTCAGGGTGGCATACTTAGCCCTGTACAATTCAACCTGACGCTAATAGCTCTCAATGAGCATCTGCCAAGTACTGTCACATTTTCAATGTATGCGGACGACATCTGCGTTTGGACGTCTGCAGTAACACGTCTACAGCTGCGAGCGCGAATTCAGACAGCTGCCACTCAAGTTGCTTCTTACCTCCGTCAATGAAGTCTAGAAATTTCCTCGGAGAAATGTGCACTTGTGGCATTTACGCGCAAACCAATGCAGAACTACAGCATTCTGATAAACAGCGAAAAGATACGTCACCTCCGATCATACAAGTTCCTAGGTGTTATAATTGACAGAGACCTCTTATGGAGCTCACATATATCATACACGAAAAGACAATTGACAGGCATCTGTCAATTGTTCATGTTCTTCGCTGGAAAGAACTGGGAATGTCCAAAACTGCTATGTTGCGACTATACAGGATCATTTTCCTTGGATTCCTTCGGTACAGCCTACCTGTGTTAACTAACGCAAGTAAAACAAGCATACGAATGCTTCAAAGTGTCCAGGCTCAAGAACTTCGGATATGTTTAGGCTTGCCCCAAAGTGCGTTAACAGCGGCAACTATCGCCATCATAAGGGACAACCTCATCAAGACCCACATTAATGTGGAAGTGCTGAGGACACATATACGACACCTTGCTCGAACCCCTCGACATCACCTAGCCTCTCTATCAGTGCTCCGACCATGCACATCTTACTGCAAAACAGTGACCGCACATGGTGAGTTGATCCCAACTTCGTTCTCTCCTGCCGCTAGACCTGTGACTCCGCCATGGTGCCTCGCACAACCAATGATTAATATTAACATACCTGGCGTCCAGAAAAAGGCCAATTTGTCGTCACCGGCTCCTAAACAGCTCACACTACTTCTCTTGTATGAGAAATATCATGACTCCACACATATATACACTGACGGATTGGTTCAGCCAGACAGCTCTACAGGAGCAGTAGTGATACCAAGGTTGGCCACGACAAATAAATTCAAGACATCTCACGCAACAACATCAACGGCAGCAGAATTGGCAGCACTTTGTGCCGCGTCGCAATTTGTAGTTGATCAACCTACACGCAAGGGGACTATTTTCTGCGACTCGAAGGCGGCACTGCAGTCTCTACTATCAGCCTTACGCCGTGGACCACACGAGCAGCTGGTACTAGAGATGTCAGATGTTATACACCACCTGACTGAGAAAGGACACCCAAATTACATTTAAGTGGTTGCCCAGTCACTGCGGAATCATCGGCAATGCACGGGCCGATCAAGCTGCCCGCTCAGCCCACACAGAAGATCATAAACTGCGACTACCACTTTCTAGGACAGATGCTGCACGAAAGCTCCACAGGCTTGCTCACCAGCAAACCACATCACAATGGAATCAGCCACACTTCAAGCATGCCCGACTGTACTCGCTCGACACTACGCTAAGTCTTCAAGTCCCGTCGAGGCTTTGCCGAGCAGACCAGACCTTGTTATGTAGGCTGTGGTTGGGCGTTGCGTTTACCAACGCCTACGCTTTCCGCATTGGGATGGCCGACACCGCAGCCTGTGGCCACTGTGGCAAAGAGGAAACAATCAAACATATTCTTTGTGACTGCCCAGCGTATAGTAGACAACGACTATGCCTTCGCAAGGAACTCAACAAATTAGATGATGAACCTTTGTCGGATCACAAGAGGGCCCTAAAAGCGCTACTGCACTTTTTGCGATCGACCAGCCTTACTGAACGGTTGTAGCTAGGACGCCCTTCCTGTGTGTGTTTTCGTTTTTTTATGAGTGCGCGTGCGTTTTTTTCGTTTTCTACCCCCTCTTTCTTGCCCCCACTCTCCCGCCCCCAGCGCTGGGTAGCACACCAGATGCCAATATCTGGTTAACCTCCCGGCCTTTCCTTTCTTGCTCTCTCTCTCTTGGTTTTAAGCACCGGCATATTTCCTGATAAGCTAAAGGTAGCCAGGGTCTCGGTCATTCACAAAGGTAGTAATGAATATGATTTAAATAATTGTAGACCTTCATCTGTCTTGCCCATATTTTCAAAAATAATAGAACGAGTGTTATGCTTTCGAGGTCAAATTTTGTAACCAAAATTATAATAACAAAACATCAGTTTGGGTTTCAGAAGAAAAAAACTACCGAGGGGGCTTTGCTGTCTATGAAGGACACAATAATAGATAATTTTGAGTGGAGATCTTATACGCTTGGAATATTTCTTGATTTCAAAAAGGCTTTCGATGAAACATGAAATACTCCTGGTGAAATTAAACCAGTACGACATAAGGGGTGTTTCACTCAAATTAATAGACAGTTAATTAACACATCGATTTCAGTACTGTGATACGTATCATGCAGTATCTAAAATGGATAAAACTAAGTACGGCATCCCTCAAGGATCTATATTAGGCCCGCTCTTGCTCCTCCTATATATCAATGATATTGTTAATGTACCACTAACCCCGGACATGGCTTTATACGCAGATGAAACGAACGTTTTTTTCTCTGGCAAAGACATAAACAGCTTATAGGAGCAAGCAAACAAATGGCTTAAGCCCTTATTAATATGAGTGATAGCAAATAAGATTGAGCTTAACATAAAAAAACCAAATATGTTATTTTTCGCCCAAAAAATTAAACTATACCCCGTAACATCCAAGTGAAGTTTCGAGAGGAATCGATTGAGCGGGTCACATTCCAAAAATTTCTCGGTATCATTTTTCATAAAACACTCGACTGGACATATCACATAAACAAATTTCGCTCCGATCTTTCGCGTTCAATTGGTGTAATTGGGAAAATCAGATGGTTTTTGCCAATTTGGAAAACGAAGCAACTGTACTATTTCTTAGTTTACTCGCGTAAAATTTACTGTGTATTTTTATGAGGTAACACTACAAGCACAAACAAAGCGTGTGTTAATAAACAACAGAAAAGAATAGTTCGGATAACTGAAGGGGTTTGAACTAGAAAACATTGCGCTTCACTTTTCAACAAACACGACATATTAAAGTTTGAAATCATCCCAAATAAAAAAATAGCCATCGTCATACGCGATACATTGAAATTTGACCCATACACATGAGCACACACGCCACACGCGCGTACACGCACACGCACACACGCGTGTGTGTGTTTTCATGATGCATATTTGCAAAGACAGCATACTTACAGCTTTAGACGCATAACATACTGCAGCAAAAAAATAAAGACAATCTACGGCTCGCAAAAGCTAGCGCATATGATTCCTAAACTAATAAATGCACATCCCGCAATTACCACCATAGTGCAAGAGAGCCGCTCATTATTTGCATTAAAAAAAGATACACAGATATCTATTAGGGCTTCAAGAATAATTTTTCCTCTTTCTGCGGTATCAAACAGGTTGTATTTATAGTTTAGGTGTATAAACTCGTGACATTTTCTTTATTGAGTACTAATTAATTAGTTTGTTATTCGATAAATTTGGGTTCTTTCACATATTCCTTGCCTTGTTTGCTATAAACTCAGTCTTGCAGATAGGTCTAAACTTAATAAAATGTTCATCCAACGTTGTTCATAAGTTTTTATAAAAAATTTGTATATGCGGCTGCTTCTGTGTTAATACAATTGAAGTATGCGTACATCACTGCTTGTTTGCGCTTCATAGCCTCGGACATGTTACGGCACCCTTTCAGGCAGTAATTTGCCTTTTTGCCAACCCTGCCTCTTACTTGTGTCTACGGTACTTTGTGTACTCTACTTTGCATAATAAAGTATGTATGTATGTATGTATGTATGTATGTATGTATGTATGTATGTATGTATGTATGTATGTATGTATGTATGTATGTATGTATGTATGTATGTATGTATGTATGTATGTATGTATGTATGTATGTATGTATGTATGTATGTATGTATGTATGTATGTATGTATGTATGTATGTATGTATGTATGTATGTATGTATGTATGTATGTATGTATGTATGTATGTATGTATGTAAGTGACGCTATGATGAATGGGTGACGTGGCCCGGCTCCTACTCCATGTTTATTTGTCTTCATCTTCCTCCTTCTCTACCATTCCACCACACCGTTCTCGTGTGGTTCGTCACACGCTTCCCCCCTCCCCCGAGAGAGACGTAGGTGCCGGGGCGGATGATATCGTTTAAGTCTCCCGACATGAACGATGTCAGTCTGGCGACCGAGTGGAGCCGCGCTGCGGTCGATCTCGTAGTTAACTGCCGAAATCTTGCGTATGATCGTATAGGGTCCTTCCATGATTGCGCTGAGTTTGCCGCGGTTCGGGTGCCAGGGTGTTTCATATAGAACAAAGTCTCCCACTTGAAGCTCTAATGGAAGGAACTTCTTGTCATATAAGATCTTGTTTTTCTCGTGATATGCTACTGAATTGCGGACTGCGTTTGTACGAGCTTCCTGCAGATTTTCGGTAACGCCTGGAAGAAGATAGGGATACGATGGTGTGCCATACATAAGAAAGCAGGGTGGGTAGCCTGTGACTTCGTGAGGTGTTTTGTTGTATTCGTCGACAACGTCCGAGAGGAGACGCGGCCACGGTTTTCGGGGTTCATCGTTGATCTTGCATCGGAGGCGAGTAACGATCGTCTGATTAGTGCGCTCGTTTAGGCCATTACACTGCGGGCGTTGCGAGCTTGTTAAAAGCTGATGAATATTGTTATGCTTGAGGAACTGCTTAAATTTGCCGGCAGTGAATCCTGTGCCGCGGTCGGAAAGGAACTTCCGCGGCTTTGCAGCAGCGAAGATACTCTTCAGACAAGAGATGTACGCGTCGCAAGTCTCATTCTTGTGTGCGAAAGCCCAGACATAACGGGTGGCATGATCTACGGCTAAGTGAATGAATCTTTTGAATGAGCCGTAGTTGCCAAAACCTCCGATAGTGTCCATGGCCAGAAGATCAAACGGTTGTTCCGCTGGTGGCAAAGTCTCCAAGGAACCAAATCGTTTGTTCTACGGTTTCTTGCAGCGCTGGCAAGTATTGCAGTGGCGTATGTACTCGCTCACGTCGGTGATGATGTCGGGCCAATAGTACTGTGGAGAGTGAAGCCGCAACGTCTTCTTTACCCCGACATGACCGAAAGCGTCATGAGCTTTTTGGAGAAGAGAAGACCGGAGGGCAAAAGGCACATAGACTTTTCGTATTCCTCTGCGTGTCACTATACTCCGTCCGTTCGAAGGTGGCCGGAGCATTTCGAAGGCCAAAAGGCATGACGAGCCACTTGTAGTGACCGGTACGTGTGACAAACGCTGTTTTTGGAATTTCGTCAGGGTGAATCTTCACGTGCCAGTAACCTGACGTTATGTCTAATGTCGAGAAGTACGTAGATTTCCCTAGAGAATCAAGACCGTCATCGATGCGAGGGATGGGCTGATAATCAGGCACCGTCAATTCGTTCAGCTTGCGGTAGTCGATGCAGAAGCGCGTGCGTCCTTCCCCTTTTTTCTCTGCCAGAAGTGCTGGCGCAGCGTATGGGGAGGTAGATAGTCGTATGACACCTTGCTTTAGAAGCTCGTTGACTAGTCTATCCATTTGGGGGCGGCAGTATTCATTTGGGGGCGGCAGTCTATCCATGTGGGGCGGCAGTACGCTCGCGACCATGTCGCTCACGCACGCATGGCTCTCTTTGCAGTTGATGCCGCTTATCGTCGACCTAACGTTATCAAGCTTGGAACTACCAACTTTTCCGGATCTGCCGTGTCTGCAAGCATATGACGTCACCTGGAACACCCAGTGGGACCAGCCTAGTCGGACAACGCCGGAAGCCAGCCGCAGCGTGGATATAAAGCCGTCGCCGAGCCCGCCGGACTTCAGTGGGGGTGGCTGTACGCTCGCGACCATGTCGCTCACGCACGCATGGCTCTCTTTGCAGTTGATGCCGCTTATCGTCGACCTAACGTTATCAAGCTTGGAACTACCAACTTTTCCGGATCTGCCGTGTCTGCAAGCATATGACGTCACTTGGAACACCCAGTGGGACCAGCCTAGTCGGACAACGCCGGAAGCCAGCCGCAGCGTGGATATAAAGCCGTCGCTGAGCCCGCCGGACTTCAGTGGGGGCGGCTGTACGCTCGCGACCATGTCGCTCACGCACGCATGGCTCTCTCTGCAGTTGATGCCGCTTATCGTCGACCTAACGTTATCAAGCTTGGAACTACCAACTTTTCCGGATCTGCCGTGTCTGCAAGCATATGACGTCACTTGGAACACCCAGTGGGACCAGCCTAGTCGGACAACGCCAGAAGCCAGCCGCAGCGTGGATATAAAGCCGTCGCCGAGCCCGCCGGACTTCAGTGGGGGCGGCTGTACGCTCGCGACCATGTCGTTCACGCACGCATGGCTCTCTTTGCAGTTGATGCCGCTTATCGTCGACCTAACGTTATCAAGCTTGGAACTACCAACTTTTCCGGATCTGCCGTGTCTGCAAGCATATGACGTCACTTGGAACACCCAGTGGGACCAGCCTAGACGGACAACGCCGGAAGCCAGCCGCAGCGTGGATATAAAGCCGTCGCCGAGCCCGCCGGACTTCAGTGGGGGCGGCTGTACGCTCGCGACCATGTCGCTCGCGCACGCATGGCTCTCTTTGCAGTTGATGCCGCTTATCGTCGACCTAACGTTATCAAGCTTGGAACTACCAACTTTTCCGGATTTGACGTGTCTGCAAGCATATGACGTCACTTGGAACACCCAGTGGGACCAGCCTAGACGGACAACGCCGGAAGCCAGCCGCAGCGTGGATATAAAGCCGTCGCCGAGCCCGCCGGACTTCAGTGGGGGCGGCAGTACGCTCGCGATCATGTCGCTCACGCACGCATGGCTCTCTTTGCAGGTTAGTTATTACTCAAAAACAAGTTATCGTTCTAACTGCATTTTTCTTGTTGTGCTGCCGCTCCCACTGAGGTGTTGTGAAATTCTGTGCTCTTTGTGGTCGTATCTAGAAGTGTTACTTTCTGGTGATGTTGAAACAAATCCGGACCTAACCACTCAGGAACTCCTTCAAAAAATTTTAGACAGCCAAAATCAAATGGAGGCCAGACTTGCTAATATTGAGAGCAAAATTCAATCTCTGGCGGACCAGTGTGGAAGGCTCCTTGGCCTCGAAGAAACCGTCCGCAACCTAGAACGAACTATCCAGTACCAACAGCAAAAAATAACTACAATGGAAGATAAAGCCCGACAGAACAATTTGATTGTATTCGGTATTCCGGAAGCTGAGAACGAAACGCGAGAAGATATACAGGATAGGGTGCTAAAAAGCGTATTCACTAAACGTCTTGGTGTCACTGTGTCGTCCGTAGAGCGAATCCATAGACTTGGGCGAAAAAAGGCCGATAAAGACAGACCTATTATCATGAGGCTATATGACTACAACGAAAAAATTGCGATATTCAACCAGTGTAAAAAATTGAAAGGATCAGAGATCAGTATATCCCATGATTACTCACAGGAAACTCTTGAAAAACGGAGGTTACTTTGGCAATCAGCCCAAAAAGACAAGAAAGAGGGAGCGAAAGTCAAGCTTGTTCACGACAAGCTCGATATTATAGGTACAGTGTACACGTGGGACGACCAGTCGAATGCTCGGGCCAGAATTCGCAGTAATAATGGAACTGCTTCGCGGGATTGGGACTGACAGCAGGCGAGCAATGGAATTAAGCTACTAAACATAAACAACCGAAGTGTCGTAAACAAGATTGAAGAATTGGAGTGCGTATCGTTACAGCATGATCCACATTTAATTGCCATAACTGAGACATGGTTAAACGAAGACATTAAGAATGACGAAGTATTTCCCAGTTCATACAGCGTAATCCGTAAAGATAGGGCAACGAGAGGGGGTGGTGTGGCATTGCTGATTAAAGGTTCCATCAAGTATGAGCAGTTACCCCTTTTAGATGACCACGAAAGTGTTTGGTGCAAGATATTTTTTGACGAAATAGCTGTAATAATTGGCGTTATTTATAGACCCCCGGGAAGCCCGGACGAATTCATTCAAAAAATAGATGATCACTTAACAGCCCTAACTAGTACCAAAAGCCGGATAATTATGGTTAGGAATTTCAACTTGGCTGGAATAGATTGGGAGGCGCGCATTCCTGGGCCCTTAGAGAAGCCTCAGCGGAATGCATATTGGAAACTATGGCAACACACAGTCTTATTCAGGTAGTTGACAGCCCCACGCGAATACAAGGACAGTGCCAGCGTTTGCTGGACCTCGTATTTTTGTCAGAGGAAACGTTTCATTACACAGTCGAAATTGAGGAAGGGATCTCTGACCATAAGATTGTCGTGGCCACCGTTCAAATTGCGAATAAGGGCGTAGTAAAGAATCCAATCGTGAAGGTTTACAATTTCAAACGCTCTGATGACACATCCATTCTTGATCTACTAGAAACTGCTCTTGATAAGATGCCCAGAGGAAATAACGTTCATGAACTTTGGGAATACTTTACACTTACTGTGAGTGAATGCTTATCTCGTTTTGTGCCGAAAAGAAAGAAATGCTTACAAAAAACAAACCCGTGGGTTAATCAACATATAATTCATTTGAAACGACGACTGCGCCGGGCACGACAAAAAAGACCGACAAACCCCGTTGCCATCGCTACGCTTAGTACCGACGTGCGGAAGGAGTTAAAAACTGCTAAAAAGCATTTTGTTTCAACAACGTTGGCTGATTATTTGAAAAATTCACATCAGAAGTTCTGGAGATACTTGGTTGCGTCAAAGCCGGCTACAACCAGTGTACTTTTAAATGGAAACATTTGCAGTGATCCAGTTTCAGTTGCTGAAGCTTTCAACAGTTTCTTTAACAGTACATATACTAGCCCGACGGACATGGCCTCGATAAGTCAAGAACATGGTAGTCATTGTGAAGATGACATTGTTATCTCTAAGGAAGGTATAATTGAACTGCTTTTAAAATTAAATGTCAAGAAGTCTTCAGGGCCTGATAAAATACCGAACGAGTTTTTAAAGCGCTATTGCGAATGGGTTGCATTATTTTTAGTCAAAATTTTTGCCCCCTCATTAGAAACTGGTGTTGTACCGAGTGATTGGCTGCTAGCAAGGGTTGTGCCTGTGCCCAAAGTTGGAGACAAGCTGATGGTTGAAAACTATCGCCCCATTTCCATTACATGTACAGTGTGTAAACTTTTAGAGCATATAATTGGTAAACATCTTGTTGCGTACTTTGAAAATAACAACCTCTTTTACACCAAACAACATGGTTTTCGCCGACGCCTTTCAACTGTGACACAGTTACTTGAAACCATTCATCATTTTGCTGCAGCTATGGATTCGAAAAAACAAATAGATGTTATTTCATTAGATTTATCAAAGGCTTTCGACAGTGTATGTCATGCGAAACTTCTAAATAAATTACATGGTTACGGTGGTAATTTACAAATAATTAGGTGAACTCAAGCTTACCTGATGAATCGTCAACATTTTGTGGAAATAGCCGGCTAACATTCATTTTTTTTGCCCATTCCTTCTGGTGTGCCGCAAGGGTTGGTTTTAGGCCCAATTTTGTTTCTGCTGTACATTAATGACACTGCAAGTGGTGTACATCCCAACATTGAAGTGCGATTGTTTGCTGACGATTGTCTTTTGTTTACACGCGTCAAGACTGTCTCTGACCAAACTTGTTTAATGATGCCTTCAACATTATTCACAATTGGTGTGCAAAATAGGATATGGAAATCAACCCTGAGAAGTCTGCCTGCATGACAGTCTCAAACAAGAAAACGCCTTTAATGTTTGACTATATAGTGAATACTAACCAAATCAAAAGATCCACCCAAATTAAATATCTTGGTATGACAAATACAGATACACTAAATTGGAATGCACATATTGACAATATCTGCGGATCAGCGCAACGGAAACTTGGACTACTGAGACGTAAATTAAGAGGTGCTCCTCCTGAGGTTAAACTTCAGGCGTACAAAACTATTGTTCGGCCTACCTTAGAATACGCTAGTGTGATCTGGGACCCGCATCACCAATATCAAATAGATAAACTGTAGCGTATTCAGAGGCTAGCAGCGCGATTTATTTTTCCCGTTTATGAGAGGAGGCAGTCAATAACAACCCTGCTCACTGAGGTTAAACTTCCTCAACTTGCCATTCGCCGAAAAATCACTCGACTAAAGTTTTTATATCAGCTTTACAACAATAAGCTCAATTTAAACCCTTCTCTCTATTTGCGTCTCCCAGGAAGAGTCTCATCAAGAACCAATCACCCACACGCATTTATGCCCTACACAGCGAGAATTGACACATTTAAAAACACTTTTCTTGTCAGAACGATTGTCGACTGGAACTGTCTTGCCGCCGATTTCTTTGAGAATGTAGACACAGTTGAATCTTTTGTTGGTAAATTAGAATTGTCATTGTATGATGTAGTTCCCACTCTGTAACAGCCCGACAGGGCTTACAGTATTGTGAATGAATGAATTTCAACGCTGTCAGTTTCCGAGCATCGATAGGGAGCTCTACGAATGGGAACATTGTTGGTGAGATGAATGCGATGCATTTCGCGTTCATGCACCCAATGTCTGTCTGTGACTTGGAAAAAATGTCATCGTACTTGTGGATAAGCTGCTTCAATGCCAACTGTTGAGTTTTATTTAGATGTAGTACATCGCGAAATTCAACACCTTGCAAAGACGCGCTCATGTTAGCCGTGGTGCGGTTTTGTGTACGAGAATGAAGGATGTATTTCTCTTGGCGTAGAGTAATGGTGTCAAGGTCCAGCGACAAGTTAAAGAGGCAAGCACTATCCAAGCCAAGAATTAAGTTGCTCTTCATGCCTTGTAGAACATGAGCCTGAATTTCTCTTGTCACTTTTCCTATCTGTACCTTTAGATTAACGCGACCCAAAGTTTTGGTAGATGATGCGACTTGTTGAACTGAGATGCATGAATTCCTCATTATTTGCAGGTGAAGTGCCTTTAGCACTGCTTCGTTGATACAGGTAATCGTAGCTCTGGTATCAAGTGTAGCGCTGACAGGGTACCCGTTAATGAGGGCATCAAACTGAATTACATGAACTCTGGTCGCCCTCCTCGTTTCCCTGGTTGGTAGAGAGGGCGGAAATGCTTGCGCGTCGTGGGCATTCATTATGCCAGTGCATCTGTCGGGGTAAGCCGTCCATCGCGCAGTGTTTGCACTCACGCACAGGTGTTCGTACCGGGGAATTACGTGGGCGCTGACTAGTTCTGTCACTTGTTACGTTAATCTGTGTATTCCGAGCTGGTGGAAAGTGGTGTAACTTCATCCTCTGCATGGTTGACTCTACACGAGAGAGAGAGATAAAGATGCAAGGAAAGGCAGGGAGGTTAACCAGACGCACATCCGGTTTGCTACCCTGCACTGGGGAAGGGATAAAGGGGAGAAAAGAGGTTGCAGAAAGATGAGAAGGTACACACAAACACGAGCACACTCGGGGAGCACACACAGTCTACAGGCGGTCGCTCAGGTTTGTTGACTTGAGGTAAAGTAGCAGTGCTTCTGTTGCTTTCTGCGCAACTGAGGCAGATGCCCAAGGTCCTAGTATCTTCTGCACACAAAATGGTCCGGGGTCAAGTCGATTCAAAACCATCCGTAGCTGGCATCGCTGTGTGTCGTAGCAAGCGCAACTGCACAGGACGTGTTCGATGGTCTCTTCAGCTCCGCAGTAGTCGCATCTAGGAGTGTCTGCCATACCAATGCGAAAGGAGTACACCTTTGTAAATGCAACACCCAACCAAAGGCGGCATAACAGTGTCGCATCGGAGCGGGAAAGTTTTGATGGTAGCTTTAGCTTGAGCGAAGGATCCATTTCATAAAATTGACACCTTTGGAAGCTGGTAAACGACCAGAACGTGCGTGTGAGATCTCGAGCCAGCAGGTAAAGTTGTCTTGATGCATCATTCCTTGACTCTACACGAAGTGCAGCTGTAAGCCATGCCTCTGGTGTAGACGATGTAAGCCCAGCAAGCGCCATCTCCATATGCGCAGGAAGGCCGTCGATGAGCCCTGATATAAGGTGCGTGTCCTTTAGGTCGGCGAGGCGTCCGAGAGACATTTTTTTGTTATAGTATTCCTTCAAGCTCTGGCCTGTTCGCAACCGGCAATGAATGAATTGGCGAAAAGAATCCGCGACACCGCTCGTAAAGCGTCCCTTCATGCGTTCACATAAGCTCTCCCAAGACGCGTCTGTGTTGAAAACTTCGGTGAGAAACCATCGGAAAGCCTCACCTTCAAGGTAATCGGAGAAGTAGCAAAGCTTGTCTCGCTCTGTCAATGCTGCGGCCGCAGTCCTCACCTCAAAGAGCCGGAGCCACTTGTCAAAAGGGACGTCCGTAGATGCTCCCGAGTACTTCGGGATGTTGATGACTTTCTTGGATGTGGCCATGATAAAGGGCACGGTAGATCCTGTCGACTAGTGTGACGCTATGATGAATGGGTGACGTGGCCGGCTCATACTCCATGTTTATTTGTCTTCGTCTTCCTCCTTCTCTACCATTCCACCACACCGTTCTCGTGTGGTTCGTCACATGTATGTATGTATGTATGTATGTATGTATGTATGTATGTATGTATGTATGTATGTATGTATGTATGTATGTATGTATGTATGTATGTATGTATGTATGTATGTATGTATGTATGTATGTATGTATGTAGTGTTGTCACAGAACGAGCGCTCATAATGGGCGCGCGCGCCAATTTCTTGCGATAACGCGCCGGAGTGACGCCGCGAGGCCAGGGAAAAAAAGAAAGAAAAAAAACATCTAAAGGCCCCCCGGGCGCGCGACGCTCTCCCCTCGGAAGCGTGGCTTCGACGATGAACCTCCTCACCCCACAGCGGCGGCCGGACAAGCACTGGAAATTTCTAGAAGGAAATAGGCATGGTCATGCCGAGTTGAGTCATCCGACGTGGAGGGTATTCGAACCGTCTCGCCCTCTCCCCAGCCTTCGCTGCGTATCGCGTCGACGAAATGACGAGAATCTTCTGGAATCTCGCACGGAAGGTATTTAATCGAGCGGCCGAGACGAGAGAGCAGGAGAAGACGGAAGTTAGCGCCATAGCGCGTAGGGATTCCGCCGTGTAGTCGGCGAAGGTTTTGTCCGTAGCGACAAAGCAGGAGAAGAAGAGGATTTCCACCTGACGGGTGAAGGCTCGAGCTACAGGCAAGAGCGTGGGTTTACCGCTATCGAGCGAAGACGCGTGGCAACAGCTGCGTGTGTGAAGCAGACGTGTTTCCGGCGAAGAAGTTTGAAGCTTGGAGAGTGGCCAATTGAAGACGCGAGGTTTCCTGGAAGAGAAAATTCGGGGCAGCGGAACGGCAACAACGCTGGACTTTGAGTGAGTGATTCTCGGAAGAGTATCATTCAGACTTTTGTTCCAAGGACTTTGGACTGAATAGGTTTTCTATCTCTTTAGTCTTTAAGGGTCTTGGTTGTTCAATGCATGCGACTGCATTGTAGTGTGTACTGTTGTCTGGGTCCGTTGTTCGAGTGTGGTTAATTGTACTGTGTAGTGCGTTGATTGATCGGTGACATATTGTACTCAGCTATTGAGGAGTTAGCATATTTGTGTAGTGTTTTTTTGATCTGCCATTATTGAGAATATAATTTTGTTTGTTTATCAACTCTCGGCTCTGACTTGTTCTTTGGGCCACAGCCGGCGTCTGCTGGCGCATCAATAAGGACCACTTCTAAATTGTCCACGCTTTCGTGATGCGGTTCGGGGGGCCGATACTTCGGCTCTTGGAATTAGCCCGGCGATCGCCTCCCTAATTAACGGGACCTGTGTGACAATTAATCTGGCGTCCGCAACACAGGACCTTTTGGTGCACAGTGTGTCCAAAGTAGTGAGAAAGAGCCTCGAGTTGTTGATAGTGCTATCGGAACAATTTTGTGTGTTGCTCTGTGTTCTCGTTAACGAGTGCAGGGGAGTGTTCCGATAGACTGATCTAGGCAGATACTTTTTGCACGCGGCAAGTTTTTATTTGCGGGTGTTGTGACTCGGGGTTCGGAGTCGTATCCCACCGCTGACGACCAGTTGTTGTGATCCCACCGCTGCCACCAGTTGTTGTGATCCCACCGCTGATCACCGGTTGTTGTGGCTCAGGGTGTTGAGTCGTATCCCACCTCTGCCAACCGTTGTTGCGGGTCGGAAGGAAGGTCGCTGGAGGATACGAAAACAAAACCCGGTCTCTTGTGGTAGCGTGGTGTAGCTTCGGGTTGAGGAAACGAACGCTTACGAGAAACAAACAGGTTTATGGCACTATTTACACTTATTTACAGCATGGTAGGTTAGGAGTTCACAAACCACGAACGTGGTGGTTAAACCGTTACAAGGTTCGGAGCCTTCACAACCTACGAACGTGGTGGTTGAACCTTTACTTGGTTCAGAGCGACGTCCTGCACTCTGCGGAGCCGTTATAAGCCCTGTCGGGCTCCTCCTTCTTCAGTGGAACACCAATCACACACACACACAAGACGTGAGGGGTACGAGCATGCACGGCGCACGTGAACATCCAATTTTGAGTCAAGATCACTGCACTGAAAGGTGGCACCGGAAGGGCTCTTGCTCGTCGTGTGTGTCACTGGTCGAGGGGTCCCAAGCTTCGGACAGCAGACATCAAACGGTTCGCCAATCTGTCCGCTCAATTAGCAGGGCACTTTGTGGCGGCGGTCGCCGTTTCTTCAAAGGAATGCGCTGTCTTTGTTGTCCTCTCTGGAACGGCTTACAGCTTCGTGGCGACACGACGTCTCATCCGCCGGCTAGCAGGGACAATACCTGGCGGGCATAGGCAGCCAGGCCAGTCGGCTACTTATTAGAGGATTAAAAGAGCGCCGCTCTCCCGTCATCTCTGGACGCTGGTTCCGAGAAAACTGGGTTCTAGGCGTGGGAACGCTGCCCGGCCACGCTTCTCAGCGACAGCATGGCGCCTACTGATGGCGGTCATAACACGGGACACAATGGATCTCGAAAAGTTAGTTGCTCTTGGTGAGAAGATGGGTCGTTCTGGCGCCGAACTACGGAAGTGGGTAAGCCAGAAGGAAAAAGAGGCAGCGGAGAGAGCCAAGGAAAAAAAAGCCGCTGAGTTAGAACGAGAGAGGTTGGCAGCTGAGAGGGCCAAGGAAGAAAAAGCCGCTGAGTTAGAACGAGAGAGGTTGGCAGCTGAGAGGGCCAAGGAAGAAAAAGCAGCTGAGTTGGAACGAGAGAGTTTGGCAGCTGAGAGAGCAAAGGAAGAAAAAGCAGCTGAGTTGGAACGAGAGAGGTTGGCAGCTGAGGGAGCGAAGGAAGAAAGAGAGCAGCAATTGAAATTGGAGCTGGAGAGAGAGAAGTTGGCAGCCGAAAGGGCGAGAGAAGAAAGAGAAGCGGAGATGGCTGAAAGGGAACGGCAGCGGCAGCACGAGATGGAACTCGAGCGGCTCCGTTTGCAACAGCGAAGTTAAACTCCAGTCCAAGCTAGAGTTAAAAGCAGCGAACGGGAGGACCACGGATTCCGCATGAACCCAAGAAAGCTGCTTGTAGCATTGGATGAAAGGAAGGACGACCTTGACGCGTACCTTCACAGATTCGAGACGATTGCAAGGAGCCAGAATTGGCCGGAACATCAATGGGCAACTGCTTTGAGTACTTGTTCGAGTGGTGAAGCGCTCAGTGTGTACGGTAGACTGACGCCGACCGATGCAGCCAACTATGCCAAGGTGAAAGCTGCTTTGCTGAAGCGATTTAGATTTACTGTGGAAGGATTCCGGGACAGATTTCGGACAGGAAAGCCAGCTGATGGTGAGACGGCTACGCAATACGCCGCCCGACTTAGCCATTATTTCGACAGATGGATTGAACTTTCAGGGACAGCGCAGGAGTACGATGAACTTAGAGAGCTCCTAATTAGAGAACAGTTTCTTACTAGTTGCCACCCAAGCCTGTCGCTGTACTTAAAAGAGAGGAGAGCTAAGTCACTTGAAGACATGCTTGAATTGGCTGATCAATTCTTGGAAGCGCAAGGTGGAACTAATTTGGCCAAGGTCAAGAAGGAGTGTCCCAAAGATTCTAAAAATTCGGCACCCAAACAAAAGAAGCGTGCACCAGAGAGTGTTCCGCGATGTTTCCTGTGTAAACGAGTGGGTCACCGCGCGAGCAACTGTCGTACTAACTTTACGAGCCCTATGGTAGTAAAATGTTTTAAGTGTGGTCAGACTGGGCACAAAGCAGATGCTTGTCAGAACAGAGTGAGTCAAACTCACCAGGTATCCTGTGTGCAAGCGGCACCGAAATCTGATAATAATGCCGTCACTGATGGATTCGTAGAGTTGAAAAATGGGGAGAAAATTCCTATTGTGGGTGCTGTAATGTCAAAACAGTCAACCGGTGTCACGAAGGGAATGCCAGCGCTGCCTGAAAAAGTTGCGGGCAGAAAGGTTACGGTGTTAAGAGATACCGGCAGCTCCACTGTTGTCGTGCGGAGAAATCTGGTACGGGAAAGTGAGTTAACAGGCAAAACGAATCCGGTTTGCCTAATTGACCGTACGGTTCTGATGCTTCCCGAAGCAGAAATTGAGGTTGAAACCCCGTACTTCAGCGGGAAGGTTACTGCTTTATGCATGACGACCCCCCTGTACGACCTTGTCATCAGAAACATCGACGGGGCGCGAGGACCAAATGATCCAGAATGTTTGGGAGGAGACCCTAAGATAGAGCCCTCGCCAACCCAGCGACCGCGAGATACAGTGGAGGAGCATCCCGTGACTGATCTCACTCGAGCCCAAGGTGAAGCCGCGGTGCAAGAGACAGTGAATGAGAAGATGATCGTGTTGAATGAGTTCATGGGCCGAGCAACTGGACTTACGTCGGCACGACCTCAACCGACCGACAGTGTAAAAGAGACGGAAGTGGTCAGCCGGGCCAAATGTAGAGACATGAACAAGCTGGTAAATAAACAGACAGGACCCGTCGAATGTTATGACCCGTTAACGGTGTCGGAAGTGACAACGATGGCTGAGACGCCGCCACAGATACCGTCGTTGGAAAGGGCTCGCCGAAATGGAACGAGGAAAACCAAGAAGAGATCGAGCGAGCACCGCAAGAAAGGGCGCAAGCGCCACTCAAAGTACCCAGGATAAGTGCTGAGGTCAAATCAGAATGTGTTTGGCAGTGCTGAGTGACATATGTTGTGTTAATGTTCTTGTTATCCTGTGTCACAAGTGGATGTCGAGCGAGTCAACGTGTTCTGTGCGATGATGTGATGTATAGTGTTGTAAAGACAGAACTTTGTATGTTTGTATGGTTTGGAATGTGTGATGAAGCGTTGTACTCATGTACCTGCGGTTATATTTCATGTGTGAGATTGAATTGTAACGTCCAATTGTATTGAGTGATATATTGTGAATATGACGTGTCATGAGCAACGGACTATGTTACAGTCGTTGAGTGTGTGGGGACTGTTCGCGCTCGTTTGTGTGGTTTTGAATATTATGAGATAATATTCTTAAAGTGGGGGGCAGTGTCACAGAACGAGCGCTCAAAATGGGCGCGCGCGCCAAATTCTTGCGATAACGCGCCGGAGTGACGCCGCGAGGCCAGCGAAAAAAAAGAAAGAAAACAAACATCTAAAGGCCCCCCGGGCGCACGACGCTCTCCCCTCGGAAGCGTGGCTTCGCCGGTGAACCTCCTCACCCCGCAGCGGCGGCCGGACAAGCACTGGAAATTTCTAGAAGGAAATAGGCGTGGTCATGCCGAGTTGAGTCATCCGACGTGGAGGGTATTCGAACCGTCTCGCCCTCTCCCCAGCCTTCGCTGCGTATCGCGTCGACGAAATGACGAGAACCTTCTGGAATCTCGCACGGAAGGTATTTAATCGAGCGGCCGAGACGAGAGAGCAGAAGAAGACGGAAGTTAGCGCCAGAGCGCGTAGGAATTCCGCCGTGTAGTCGGCGAAGGTTTTGTCCGTAGCGACAAAGCAGGAGAAGAAGAGGATTTCCATCTGAGGGGTGAAGGCTCGTGCTACAGGCAAGAGCGTGGGTTTACCGCTATTGAGCGAAGACGCGTGGCAATAGCTGCGTGTGTGAAGCAGACGTGTTTCCGGCGAAGAAGTTTGAAGCTTGGAGAGGGGCCAATTGAAGACGCGAGGTTTCCTGGAAGAGAAACTTCGGGGCAGCGGAACGGCAACAACGCTGGACTTTGAGTGAGTGATTCTCGGAAGAGTATCATTCAGACATTTGTTCCAAGGACTTTGGACTGAATAGATTTTCTATCTCTTTAGTCTTAAGGGTCTTGTTTGTTGAATGCATGCGACTGCATTGTAGTGTGTACTGTTGTCTGTGTCCGTTGTTCGAGTGTGGCTAATTGTACTGTGTAGTGCGTTGATTGATCGGTGACATATTGTACTCAGCTATTGCGGAGTTAGCATATTTGTGTAGTGTTTTTCTGATCTGCCATTATTGAGAATATAATTTTGTTTGTTTATCAACTCTCGGCTCTGACTTGTTCTTTGGGCCACAGCCGGCGTCTGCTGGCGCACCAATAAGGACCACTTCTAAATTGTCCACGCTTTCGTGGTGCGGTTCGGGGGGCCGATACTTCAGCTCTTGGAATTAGCCCGGCGATCGCCTCCCATAATTAACGGGACCTGTGTGACATATGTATGTATGCAAGTATGTATGTATGTATGTATGTATGTATGTATGTATGTATGTATGTATGTATGTATGTATGTATGTATGTATGTATGTATGTATGTATGTATGTATGTATGTATGTATGTATGTATGCATGTATGTATGAATGTATATGTAATGTATGTGTGTATGTATGCACGTGTGTGTATGTACGTGTGTGTATGTATGTGTTTTTCTGTATGTATGTGTGTGTATGTGTGTATGTATGTGTGTGTATGTACGTGTGTGTGCGTGCGTGTGCGTGCGTGTGCGTGCGCGCGTGTGTCCGAATGTGCTGGCGCGTGTTTGCGTGTGTGTGCGCGTACGCGCGCGTGTACGCGTGTGTGCGTGTGTATGTGTATGTATGTACGTGTATTTGTGTGTGTGTGTGTGCGTGCGTGGTGTGTGCGTGTGCGTGCGTGCGTTTGCGCGTGCGCTTGTGCGTTTGTGTGTCCTTGCGCTTGCGTGTGTGTGTGCGTTTGCGTGCGCGTGCGTGTGTGCGCGTGCGCTTGTGCGTGCGTGTTTACGCGCGTGCATGTGTGCGTTTGTGCGTGTGGGCGTGCATGCGCGTGTGCGTTCGCACGTGTGTGTACATGGGCGTGCGTGCGCGTGCGTGTGCGCATGTGCGTGCGTGTGTGTGCGCCTGTGCGCTTGCGCGTGCGCGTGTGCGCGTGTGCTCGCGCGGGCGTGTGAGCGTGTGTGTGCGTGTGTGCGTGCTTGTGTGCGTGCGTGTGTGCGTGCACGTGTGCGTGCGTGTGCACGTGTGCGTGCGTGTGCACGTGTGCGTGGGCGTTAGTGCGTGTGTGTGCACGCGTTTTCTATGTGTGAGCGTGTGTGCGCGCGTGCGCGCGCGTGTGTGTGTGCGTGTGTGCGTGCGTGTGTGTGCGTGCGTGTGTGTGAGTGTGTGCGTGTGTGTGCGTGTGCGCATGCGTCTACTTGTGTGTGTGTCTGTATGTATGTGTGCATGTATGTATGTATGTATGTATGTATGTATGTATGTATGTATGTATGTATGTATGTATGTATGTATGTATGTATGTATGTGAGGGGAACGCCGCTTGCTAGACGCGAGCCGGACGCGCTCGCATCGGCTCCTGCTTTTTTAAATGTTTTTGACCGCAAATTTGCCGATCGACCTCGGTTTTTCGACTCATCTGATCCAGTTTCTTTCAAGGATCGAGTGGATACCCGACTTTTGCGGGTAGGTCAAGCTTTCGAACTTTTATTTGGGTGTTTCACCCTGTGCCACGTTGGCGCTCAGCTCGGCCTGCCGAGCGAGACGCTTCGAGGATGCCGCTCGAGGAGATGGTCTTCGGCGAAGAAATCTCCAGGCAGGAGGATGAAGCCTCCGGATGGATTGTTGCCCACTCTCGGAAGAAGCAGCGTCAGGATTTTACGCCCGGCGACAGCCCTGGCCCCAGTGCCGGTCATCGTGCCGCCCGTCCAGCGCACCCGAAGGGGCCGATAAACAAGCTCATCGCCCCGTCGCGCCTGCCGCGATTGCCTAAAGATCACTACCGGGTTGTCGTACGTCCCAAGGGAGGCATGGATGTGCGCAAGGCCAGTGGAATCAAGGTTACCCAAGCTTTGGTGATGGCTGCTTGTCTCGGCCCGCCGCAGGCTGAGGAAGATATTGTTTGTGTCAATGAAATGCAGAACATTTTTGTGATCAGCACGCCACACGCTAGGAACGCAGAAGCCTACGCTAAAGTGAAGCAAATTCGAGTGGGAGAAACGCTCCATGAAGTCTCTAATTACGTGACGCCACCCGGGGATACGTGCAGAGGAGTTGTTCGCGGTATCGACCCTGAGCTCTCTGATGACCGGCTAGGTGAGCTCTTCGTGCACGCAAGAAATCCGAAGGTTCTTGGAGTACGGCGCATCAAGAAAACGCCCACGGTGATCGTCCTGTTTGACGGTATGAAAGTCCCAAACTACGTCATGTGTGGGACGAACCTGATCCGGTGCACGCTCTACCGACGACAAATCGACGCCTGTCGAACCTGCGGAAAGCTGGGACATCGCTCGGACGTTTGTCCCACTCCTACAGTCATCACCTGCCCGGACTGTGGGGTCTCATCGCCCCCTGAGAATCATACGTGCCAGCCGAAGTGCTCCATCTGTGGAGGAGCGCATCCGACGGCGGATCGGGCCTGCAAAAGCAGGTACCAGGTTCCCTACATCGTTCGGCGTAGAAGGCGACGACGGAGAAAAGCAAACAAGCAGCGCGCGGAGTTCGTGCCACAGCAAGCTCCCGGGCTTGGGTTCAACCAGGGGGGTGGCCTTGATAACCCTGGGCGGGGTGCGGGTCACCGCTCTCGCTCGAGGGATAGGTCTGCCTCCTGTGCCCGGATTCAGCAGGAACCTACCTGGGCTGAACGAGTGGGCCCAAAACGTGAGTCTCGCACTATCGTGCAGTGCCAGTTGCCAGAGCAAGCTACGGCTAGAATACAGCAGCTAGAGCGTGAGAATGCAACTCTGAGGAGTGAGCTTCAGGAGATTAAAGCATTAGTTGAGGAGCTTAGGCAGCGCGAACGTACGCCGGAAGGGGCGGTTAAAGTGCAGCAGGCCGAGGCACAACCTAGAGGCGGTAAGCGAAAAGCCGCTGACCCTCCGGTAGATATCGAGAAGGAGTTCAGTGACTTTAAACAGGAAATTATGGGGGTGGTCCATGAAATTAAGGAGGCCATCGCTGGTGTCAGCTCTGTCATCCAGTCCCTTTCTGCAAGGGTGGTGGTGGTGGAGCAAAACCTAAGTAGCAATCATGGCGAAGCTAAATAAAACATTTGTCATTTGGCAATGGAATTGCGCGAGCTTCCACAGGAAGAAGGCAGTCTTGCAGCAGTTCGTCAGCTCACAGGAGAATAAGCCAGCCGTAATACTCCTCCAGGAGACCCTTAAAGGAGAGGTGGCCCTCCAGGGTTATCGCTCCGTGGCCTGCTGGGGGGAAGGAAAACGCGGGGTCGCCACCCTCATATCCAAAGAGTTCTCCTTTGAGGTTCGCGATGTACGTCCAGACCTAAAGGTGGAACACATACTCATTGAGTTAATCCCAAACTCTCGGCTTAAGGAGCACCTATTCATTCTCAACGTTTATAGCTCACCATCTGATACTCGGGAAACTTTTAATGCGCTTCTCTGCAAAGCCTCCAAAATCGCGGGCTCGGCTCCGTTGACAGTTGCTGGCGACTTCAATGCGCAACATCAGACATGGGGCTATATCAATAATACGGCTAAGGGGCGGGCGCTTCTGCAGCATACTACCAATCTTAATATGTTACTAGTTACTGATCACAACTTTCCCACACGTCTCGGCAACTCTGTAGCAAGGGACACCACGCCGGACCTGGCTTTTGTCAGGAACGTCGAGTGCCCTTTCTGGCAGAACTTGCATGAGAACTTGGGGAGCGACCATTTCATCGCGTCTATCTCCCTCGATGTTAAAGCATCGCCGCCGCGGGTGTTCAAAATAGTTGATTGGGATGCCTTTCGGGAACTCAGACAAAACGATGAAAAAGAGTACGATGACCTTGGCCAGCTACTTGAGCGTCTTAAGGCAGATGTTAAAGCTGCCACTAAGGTGGTGGAGACGGATCTTAAAACGGAACGCATGGACAGCCGCCTAGCGAGGCTCCTTGAAGCCAAAAACTCCTTACTTAACAGATGGCGTACGCAGCGACTCAACAGGCGGCTCAGAAAGAAAATTGCTCTGCTCAAACAGGAGATTGAATCGTACAGCCAAACCCTGGCCAGACAACAATGGGATGAGGTCTGTAACGATGTCGATGGGCAGATGCGGTCAGGGGCGAAATGGAACATTCTCAAGCACCTCCTGGGAGATAAGCAAACTAAAGCTAACACTGTTGATCGGCTCATTCACAAGGAGAGGTCTGCTGGGCTCTCCAATGATCAAATCTTACAACAGCTGGCGGATAGGTACCTCCCCCTGGGGGCTACCACGGATGCAGACTACCCGGATTTCTCTGGTCTGGAGGATGCGGAGCTGGACTCCCCCTTCAACACGGCAGAGATCAGGGCGGTCCTTTTTGATCTCAATGGAAAATCGGCTCCCGGGCCGGATGGTATCACTAACAGGCTACTTAAAAATCTGGACGATAGATCCATTGAGCTACTAACTGACGAGGTCAACCGGGTTTGGGAGTCGGGGCAGGTGCCGAAGGAGTGGCGAACGGCCTCTGTCGTCCTCATTCCCAAGCCTGGTAAACCTCTCGGGCTCGGCACGCTCCGACCGATCTCGCTCACGTCTTGCGTGGGTAAGGTCGCGGAGCATGCAATCCTTAACCGAATCTCCCATCACATTGAACAAAACGAGCTCTTCCCTTCCAATCTCATTGGCTTTCGTCCCGCGCTCTCTACGCAGGACGTTATGAAAATGATTAAACATCAAATTCTCGACATAGACACCAGAGATGTCCGAGGGATTCTTGCACTCGATCTGGAGAAAGCTTTCGATAATATCTCACATCCTCACATACTGGATTCGATCTCTGAGTTGGGATTGGGGGCCCGCTTTTACGGGTTCGTCCGCTCTTTTCTCAGGGATCGCGTTGCCACCATTCGGCTCGGGGACCTCTGCTCCAAGGAATTTCACCTTGGACCTAGGGGAACCCCTCAAGGATCGGTCATTTCGCCGCTAATCTTTAATATCGCGATGAGGAAACTCTCGCTCGAACTCTCTCGTATCGACCGCATCGGACATGCGCTGTATGCGGACGATATTACTATATGGTGCACTGGGGGTAGGGACGGAGACGTTGAGGAGTCCCTCCAGCAGGCCCTCAGGTGCACGGAGGAGTTTTTGGATAGCACGGGGCTGCACTTGTCGACCGCCAAGTCGGAGCTCCTCCTGTACACACAGCCGGAGAAACGCAAGTTCACCACTATTCCATTTCCGCCGGAAGAGATCAGGATCGAAATTCACACACGGTCAGGGCAGGCCATCCCCCGTGTCGATAAAATTCGGATATTAGGCATGTTCCTGGAGGAGCACGGAAGTAACTCTCATATTCTGACTCGTATTGCGGCAAAGGCGGAGAGCATGGTCAAGCTTATACTTCGTGTGTCTAACAGGCGTGGAGGGCTTTGTGAGGCCAACCTCATGAGGCTTTTCCATGCCTTTCTTATGAGTCACATTAATTACATTGCCGCAGCGCATAGGTGGGAAAGGGAAGAACAAGGGAAACTGGATGCGATTATTCGAAAGTGCATTAAGAGGGTCTTGGGCCTTCCAAACAACACAAATGAGGAAAAGCTCAAGGCTCTTGGTATGCATAATACATTTAGTGAGATTGCAGAAGCGCAACAAACAGCACAAGCTGCACGACTGTCCTCTTCCAAAGCTGGGAGACGCATCCTGGAGTTTCTGGGCTGCGAACCAACTATGGTAGCAGACAAAAAGATACAGCTTCCACCCAAATTGAGGGAGCAGATTACGGTCTCACAAATTCCTAGAAATGTTCACCCTCTCTACAATGTCGGCCGCCGGGCCGCTAGGGCTAGGTCACTCCTCAGTTCCGCCGCTGCCACCCCTGAACTTGTGGCGTTCGTTGACGCAGCACAGTATCCCGGCACATCCAATTTCGTGGCTGTGGTCACTGACCTTCACGGTAAAATCCTCACAGCAGCATCTCTTCGAGATACCACGCCGGCTAGGGCAGAGCAGGCTGCTATAGCAATGGCCGTGGCGATTCCCATGCGCACGCGCATTTTCACTGATTCTCGAGCTGCTGCACGAGCGTTCATGACCGGATCAGTCTGTGAGCAGGCGGCCCATCTTCTTACCAAAAGACCACATTGCACGGAAATCGACGGCCACATCACCTGGTTTCCTGCCCACATGGGCAAGGATGTCCACCCTGTTATCCCCAATGCCAATGAGCTTGCCCATGCCCGAGCACGCGAACTGTCCCACCGTGACGGGCAATCGGCATCTAATTTTGGGGATGGCATCCGGCAGCTTGATTCGCTCCTCACCTTTAACGAAATTTGCAAAAATTATCAATTGGCCAGGCGTAGCTTTCCGCTCCCGCACCCGCAACTCTCTAGGGCCCAGTCAGTCACTTTAAGAATGCTGCAAACGGGTACTTACCCGTCGCCTTTAGTGTACAGCAAGTTTATCGACAGCATAAAGCCGCAATGCCCTCATTGCGAAGAGAGACGTTGCACGTTACCCCACATGCTCTGGCGATGCGCGGCGCTGCGCGATGGTGAGCCTCTCAGCACAGAAGCTGCCTGGAGGACGGCAATTACCAGCTCGGACCGAGAGGTCCAAATCCGGGCTGTCCAGAGGGCCCGCAACTTGGCGGAAGGGCTCGCTCTTCCTGTCCCCACGTGGGTGCGGCCCGCAGCCGACCCTCCCTCTTGAGGGGAATCGGCTCCTCAGGACAATTTGTAAATAAAGTTCATTGACTGACTGACTGACTGTATGTATGTATGTATGTATGTATGTATGTATGTATGTATGTATGTATGTATGTATGTATGTATGTATGTATGTATGTATGTATGTACTTATGTATGTGTGTGTTTGTGTGCGTGCGTGTGTGTGCGTGTGTGTGTGTGTGTGAGTATGTGCGTGCGCGTGCGTGTGTGTACGTGTGCGTGTGTGTGTGCGTGCGTGCGTGTGCGTTTGTGTGCGTGTGTGTGAGTGTGTGCGCGTGTGTGCATGTTTGTATGTGTGTGTGTATGTGTAGGTATGTATGTATGTATGTACGTGTGTGCGAGTGTATGTACGTGTGTGTGTATGTGTACGCGTATATGTGTGTGTACGTGTGTGTATGTGTACGTGCGTGTGCGCGCGCGTGTGTGTGTGTGTGCGTGCTTGTGCATGCGTGAGTGTGGGTGTGTGCGTGGGTGTGTGTGTGTTAGCGTGATCGTGTGCGTGTGTGCCTATGTGTGTGTGCGTGTGGGTGCGTGTATGTGCGTGCGCGTGCATGTGTGTGCGTGTGTGTGTGCTTGCGCGTGTGTGTGTGTGTGCGTGTGAGTGTGTGTGCGTGTGTGCATGTATGTATGTATGTATGTATGTATGTATGTATGTATGTATGTATGTATGTATGTATGTATGTATGTATGTATGTATGTATGTATGTATGTATGTATTGCCACCAGCACGTAGTGGGTTGACACCAAGAGCAGCTCTCATTCTTCAGAAAAAAAGAAGATCGCGTGCTTCTTCTCTGCTTGAGAGCCAGCCACGACTGACGCATCGTCCTAGTGCTAGCTACCTGGTGGTTTAATAAATCCCCCAGTACTCGTGACTCATCGTGACAAACTGGTGGAAGTGCTGGGTAGTCTCACGGATGCTGCAGGCACCCCCAGGAAGCCGCGATACGAGTCCAGTGCCAGTGAATACTCCCGTGCATCGGACCAGCCGCCGAATCAGGGGATTGCCTCCGGAAGCCGACGATACTGCTCCCACCACGTCGACAAACATGACCAGCGCTTCGGTGCAAACATCGGCAACCGGCACGGGAAGCACGACGTCGAACCTCTACACGTTGGAAAGCCCACGCGCACCGGCGACGTTCCATGGCTCGGAGCACAAGGACGTTGAGGACTGGTTGGCGGATTTTGAGCGCGTAGCCACCTTGATTCAGTGGGACGACGCGGCGAAACTGGGTCGTGTCTACTTCTATCTCGAAGACGGGGCACGTACATGGTATCAAAACCGAGAGGAACAGCTGACGACGTGGCCCGAATTCTCTCGTAGACTTCTGCAGACCTATGCCAGTGCTGATCGCCAAGAACGAGCTGAACGAGCTATTCTGGCCCGCGTCCAGCTGCCAAACGAAACTGTGACCACGTTCGTCGAAGACATGACGCGCCTCTTCCAACGGGCCGATTCAAGAATGACGGAGGACAAGAAGTTGCGTCACTTGATGCGCGGTGTCAAGGACCAGCTTTTTGCCGGCCTCGTGCGCAGCCCTCCGAAGACGGTCGCGGAGTTCTTGTCCGAGGCCGTGACAATGGAAAAAATGCTGCAGCAGCGATCCAACCAATACAACAGGCAAGTCAATGGCATGTCTACTGCCGACATTTTCACCGCCACTAGAACCAACAACGACTGTCTACGTGAACTCATCCGTGATATAATACGTGAAGAGTTACAAAAGGCTGGTGTAACACCTCATCCTACAGTTAACTCTATTGCAACTGTGATCAAGGATGAGCTGCACCAGGCCCTCCGGGACACCTTGGTTCATGATACAGCTGTGCCAGCTCCTGCTGAATACCGCCGTGAGACAACCTACGCGGAAGCCTTGAAACGCCCTGCTGCATCGCCGCCATTATTCGGCCATCCTGTTCCTGCTGTTTCACTACAGTCAGCGCAGCACATACCGTACTACGAAGGCACGTACACGCCACCACCGTTGGCTTTTGTCCCTGGTGCTTCTGTCGCCCATCGTTCACTGCAACCAATTCAGTACATTGACGATCGGCGCACGTCTCCTCGAAAGTCTGATGTTTGGCGCACACCTGATCGCCGGCCTCTGTGCTTTCACTGTGGAGAAGCTGATCACTTGTACCGCCAGTGCCCATATCGCCGTCTTGGGCTTCGCGGCGTCTCTGCGTACTCACCGCCACCCCGTTACGGCCAGAGACCGCGCGAAATCAAAAACTACCCCTCCCAGCAGCATGCACCACCATCTGCCGGGCGCCAGTCGCGCTCGCCATCACCGAGGCGATTTTCATCAACGCTCCAGCGGTATTCTACCACACGGTCTCCCAGCCCCCGTCGGGAAAACTAGACCAAGCGACCTCTGGGGGCGGGGTCGCTGAACGTCGAAGCGCTGAAGACCTCCTATTGACGCAGAACTGTACAGAAACCGGTCCGACATCACATACTGCTGCAAAGGATGGCTGACTTTCACTCGACATAGCAGTGACAATTGATGGTTGTGCAGTTAATGCGTTAGTGGACACCGGCGCAGACTATTCCATAACCCCGCCGTGGTGGTCTAGTGGCTAAGGCACTCGGCTGCTGACCCGCAGGGCGCGGGTTCGAATCCCGGCTGCGGCGGCTGCATTTCCGATGGAGGCGGAAATGTTGTAGGCCCGTGTGCTCAGATTTGGGTGCACGTTAAAGAACCCCAGGTGGTCTAAATTTCCGGAGCCCTCCACTACGGCGTCTCTCATAATCATAGAGTGGTTTTGGGACGTTAAACCCCACATATCAATCAATCAGACTATTCCATACTGAGCGAGAAACCGACAACGCAGCTGAAGAAAGTAATCACGCCGTGGCATAACTCGCAGATTCGGACAGCTCGTGGCCATGTCGTTACTCCACTGGGCGCCTGCACAACTAGAGTACAAATTCAAGGGTACACATTCGTAGCAAGCTGCCTTGTTCTACGCGAATGTTCCCGTGACGTCATTCTGGGAGTTGACTTTCTACAAGAAAATGGAGCTATCATTGATCTGCAAGAGCGCCGCGTCACGTTCTCAGCCCAGCGAGCAATCAACGTGCAGGATGGTGGAAGGCGTGTCGACGTACTCCGTATTTCTGAACAGAGTGTGACGCTTCCTCCTCGAACAAGTGTTCTAGTCGACGTAACATGCTGTGGTTTGGGCGATGGCGATGTGGTGACTGAGACAAATTTAGAACGCCTCCTGCAGCAAGGCATTTGTGTAGCTAGAAGTGTAATACACCTTCGTGATGGCCGATCTGAATTGCTCGTAACCAACTTCAGCAACTAAATTAATGAAAGCTAAATAAATGGAGGGCTCTCCATGCAGTGACGCATGTGGATTGAGCTAACACATGAAGGGGAAGTTTTAGAAGACTTACATTTATTCACAAATCACAGGACATCCGTTAATAATTGAAGTAATCGGTGATGCGCATCTGCACACGCTTGCCTTGCAGCGAGTCAATCAATTTCTCACGCAGCTTGCAAAACATTTCTACTTCGTCTTCAGCATTTTCCTGGCAAGAGAAGTTGCACGCGAAAATGTCCAGTGCCGACACTTTCTAAAGGCGATGATAACGACTGCTGCGTAGCAAAGCCTCCCGCTCTCTGCTACGCAGCTGCAGTATGGCCAGCTCGTGACGAGAAATGAACAGCGTTTCCATGCAGAGAGAATTTCAGAAAAAAAAAAACCAACACTCCACGGCAGCTATTTTTTCCTTCTGCTCTCTTCCCGGGCGTCGTTGAAAAGAGAAGAGTTACATGGCAGGGAAGTGAAAGCGGGAGGTGTGGCACCGATGCGTGGGAGACCCCCCCCCCCCCTCCCTCAAGGCGCAGAGCCATGCTCCTGCAAGGGGCAAGGGCTGCAGAAGATAGTGCCTTTTTCCTTTCCTTCAACCACACAAACATTCAACCCAGCGACGGCTTTCTTTTTTTTCCTCTCTTTTTGCGCGCGGCATTGGAAGAAGGAGGGTCTTTACATGCCAGGGACGGAAAAGGGAGAAGCGTGACACGGACGCATCGCAGATCGGCATTTGAGAGAGAGCAAACATTCCACAGCAGCCTTTTCTTTCCTTTTCATTTCCTTTGTGGGCAGCGTTGAGGTGTCGCAGGTGTAGCGGCGGGATTGGGCAGGGTGCTAAGAGCATTTTCGGAGCGCGGTACGTTCGAATTAACCGTCTGAAGTGGTTGGGCATTCGAATTACAGGGCGTTTTTGCCCATTGGAATACACATACTTTTGACGAGACCTTATCGTGAGTTCAAATTAGCCAGAAGTTTGAATTAAGCGTGTTCGAAATAATGAGATTTGACTGTATATGTGAGCCTTCCTACTGGTAGCATTGGTGCACCCGTCACTGAAGCAACACACATTTGGATAAAACGTACTGGCGGGCTAGATGGTAAGACATTACAGCTTATGACAGCACACATCAGGTTAAACAAAGGACACGCACATAAAGGGACGACACAAGTGGTTTTGTGTGCATGTTCTTTGAGTAACCTTGTATGCGCTGCCTGAAGTCCTTAGATTTTTCTTCTTTAGCTAAGTGCCAACAACTGCCTCCTCCCTCTCTCACATGCAGCCGGCATCTGCAGCCATTTTCTTTCTCACTTGGAAAATTTACACAGCCACATATGTCCAAGTACATTAGCCATGCATCTTTCAACAAACGCACGTGCTTTTCTCCTTTGGTCAGTGCCTCGTGTTCAGTGAGCGGGGTACTCGTTTCCCCAAGTGCTGGCAAAGCGTGAGGAAGAGCATGGCTGCCAAAGACGAGGGTTAGCCAATCAGATTTGTCAATGGCGCTTCAATGATTGTTGGTACTTAAGAAAGACCAGAAAAAAATCTGGGAACTTTAGCGCTTCCATGACCTGCAACACATTTGTAGGTATACATGCATCATTAATTTCGTCATACAGACCTTTTTTTAATTAAATGTAAATAAAGAGAGGTTGGTGCCAATACGTGGCGCCGGCTACTCCTCTTCTCTTGTACAAAAGTTGACATCACACATTTTATAGCAAACACAAGGCTATACATATGTACATAGCACAACACTTCCACAATAAGTTCACATTTTTCAACACTGCGTGCCCACACCACACAGAAATGTGTACACACTACATAGAAATGTGTCGTCACCACACTGAGTGTAAAAACACAAGTAATCACGTCAACTCAAGTGTTCACACAAAACAAGAAAGTTCAATAAAATGTCTACGGTGATCTTGTGACTTAAATACTGAACTGTTTTCAAAAATGTTTTCCCAAAAAAAAACATCACAGCATATCCACAGACTGAATGATGATGAGTGGGGCGAGGCATCCATGAGTCCGTTCGCGCTTTCGTAAAGGCTGGTGCACACCGGCGACTACCAGTGGTCGTGCGACCATTTGTGACTGGCGACCAACAAGCAATTGATGTTCACACCGGCAAAGACTGCATGCGAGCGACCGGAAGCCGCAAAGCCGGAGTCACATCTGGATAACGTTATCAGCGAGAACTCTGGAGACCAGCGCCAATCAGCTGATCGCTATAGCTGAAGGAGCGGAGCAAACCAAGCGCGCCGCATTTATTGTTTTCGTCCGTTCTCGCACAGCGTTCCCAGCAGCGTCAAGGAGTTCGATTCAAGCGAAGAACAGGGGATTGTCATGGTGCTGGTGCGCTTTGTCATGGTGTCAGCGCTGGCAGCACAGATGCCTCCAAAGAAAAACACCTGGCGTCTTTCGTTAAGCAGCTGGCGTTAGTAACATCTGGCGTCTTTTCGTTTTGCTTTTAGAAAAACATCTGGCGTCTTTCGTTGGTTTTTTTCATCAATCAACGGCGTTTTGAACATTAATCATGGAGGTAAACTATGGCTGCTACTGGGAATGGGAGACAGCAGAAGTCAGCTTTTAGCTTACACTTACACTTCTACTTCTACTAACATTTCCTACTGGAACATGCCAATGGCTGCTAATGGGGAATGAGAGACAGAAGAATTCGGCTTTTAGTTGAAGCGCACGCTGCGAATTTTTTTTATTGTTCAACAACGCACAGGAGAAATTTCCCGCCGGCACCACCTTACAGGTCAAAGCGTAAGACTGGTTACATACTACGATGGGACGCGGGACGAACGGGTGCCGCTATAAGGAGCTTCGCCCCTAAAATATCATAGTGAAGCACAAAAATACTGTTTTGAAACATACCTGTAACAGTGATGTACATTTTTTATTTAGCTTTCATTAATTCAAACTTCTTTTAATGCAAACAAATTTTCTGGCCCCTTCGAGTTCGAATTATCGATATTCAACTATAGGTAGTTCGAAAAACTTTGCTGAAGCACAATTTGGTTGTTAGATAATACACTCAAACCTCATTATAACAAAGCTGTATGTTGCACAAAAATAAGTTTGTCATCATAGAAAATTTATTATAAAGACATATTTCTAACACTTTTATTTATTTTATTTATTTATATTTATTACAAGACTATTCACTTACTTCGTTATAACCAATATCTCGTTATATCTGGGTTCGTTCTATCGAGGTTTGAGTGTATATCCATTGTAGACAGTGGTGGGTTGATGCTCCTTTTATTAAACCATTCAAAGTTGAAACTGTGAACAGGGGGAACAGTGTAACTATTGCGGAAACATACGTGATAGAGAGGAAGAGGTGCTTATTGTAACCAGACATCTGCACGGCCAAAAAGCTGAAAGCATCGTGCATTCATTCACCATGTCGACAATTTAATGGCTGCAAAGCAGTCTTAAGTCACCTAGTTGTGCACTACGTGTGGCTGTGAAAATGGTGCATGAATGTAATTTTACTTATGACAGCAAGATCAATGCACTAGCACTCATTCCTGCAGTCTACGATGTGGCCATGGATTCTTGCTGACCATGCCTTGTTTGAGACACAGTGCATCCAGTGTCGCTATTCGTGAAACGATTCAGGGCAGTGCACGGCAACTACGTTACCCCTTGCTGGTGTGCATACTCAGTAGCATGCCAAGACGACGCATTGTTGCCAAGACGACACAAAGCCAGATCTGAGCACGAGGCACGATAGCTGCTTTGCAGAACGGTGAACATGTGAGGTCTGTTAGAAAAGTATCTGACCTTTGCTGGAAGAAAAAAAAAGCTAGCATAATTTGAGCGTTGGAAATCTAATCGCTCTCAAAGTTGTCCCCTTAGAACTCCACACACTTCTCCTAGTGGTCAGCCTTGTTTGACAGCTCGGAGGCCCCATTCTTCGTACTGCGGTATTGAGACAAAACATCAGGACATACTACCACGTGGCTTCAAACTTGCGATGCATCCAGCAGCTGCGCTATGGAGTCTTCGTCAACCTGACGTGCGCTTATCAGTTCCTGGAATCGTTAAGAAGGCACACATGTCAACGCTAGCCCTGAAGCAATTGACTTTGCGTCTGTTGGACGAAAGGTACTTCGACCGCATACATGTTTACACCGATGGCTCCACTAATTCCGACAGCTCTACAGGAGCAGTGGTTGTTCCATCTGAAAATGTGTTGCTTCAGTACAAGCTTTCTCACACCACAACGTCGACAGCAGCAGAGCTTGCAGCACTTCAAGGTGCAGTAAAGTACATTCTTCGGCAGCAACCTAACCAATGGGCCATCTTTTGCGACTCCAGGTCAGCCTTACAGTCACTACGGTTTGTTATGCAGCATGGGTTACACGAACAATCAGCATATCAGATAAGGCACGACTACCACGAAGCGCTCAAGGAAGGTGACGATATTGTATTTCAGTGGTTGCCGAGTCATTGCGGAATCGTCTTCAACGACCGCGTGGATGAAGCTGCTCGATCGGCTCATGACCAAGACCAACGCACGCCCATAGCACTCTTGAGAACGGACGCTGCAAGGCTACTACAATGACTTGCTCGCCGTATATCTCTCCTACAATGAAATACGCAGGGTTTCTCCAACACGCACCTGTATTTTATCGACCCCAACTTGCAACTTCGTTTGCCATTTGGGCTCCCACGATGCGCTGAAACTTTACTGTGTCGCATGAGGTTGGGCGTGGCATTTACAAATTCGTACTTTCGTCTCCTTGGAATGGCGAGCACTTCGGCATGCAACATCTGCGTCTGCGAGGAAACGCTTGAGCACGTTCTATGTCATTGCCCAGCATACCAGATCGAACGACGTATTATGGAAGCCAAGCTCTGTCAGCTGGATTCACAGCCGCTTACGGAAGAGAAGATCCTGAGACCTTGGCCGACGGCTTCCCATACGCGCAAAGCCACGAAGGCCCTCTTGTGCTTTTTAAGGACCACCAGTCTTCACGACCGCTTGTGAAAGAACTGTGCGAGACCGTGTTGTGTAGTCTCGAGCTCACTATTCATGCTTTTTTTTCTTACTCCTCTTCTTTTCTATCTCTTTCCGTTCTATTATTTTCCTTTTCCCCCACCACATGTGTAGGGTAGCCAACCGAGCCAAGCTTGGTTAACCTCTCTGCCTTTCCTCTCTATTTATCTCTCTCTCTCTCCCAGTGGTGCTGCCATTGTTGGAAGCATTCCGAGAAGACCTCTTTCGGAATGGAGTTTAGCTCAGCTGTTGTTGCAGCCGTAATGTCCCCTCTTGTCTGAAATCGCTCTCTTTTTAATGTCCTCTTGAGTTTGGGAAACAGCCAGAAGTCGCAGGGGGCCATCAGAAGAGTAAGGAGCCTGTTGAACTACAAGAGCCTGACTTTTCGCCAAAGATGTCTTAACCAAGTGTGAGAAATGTGCAGGAGCATTGTCGTGATGGATGTGCCAGTTTTCTGCTGACAACAACTCGTGTCTCTTGCGCCACATGGTATCATGTAGGTGACGGAAGACATTCCTGTACTACTCTTCGGTGATTGCTTGACCTTGTGGTGCGTACTCGGGGTGTACCACACCGCGGGAGTCAAAAAAAGCACTCAGCATCACTTTAACATTGCTGGGCACTTGGTGAACCTTCTTTGGCCTTGGTGACATGGAATTTTACCAGTGTGATGACTGGGATTTGGTTTCCAGGTTGTACACGTACATCCAAGACTCGTCACCATAGAATGTTTCCAGTGTGACGACTGGGATGTGGTTTCCAGGTTGTACACGTACATACAAGACTCGTCACCAGTGATAATAGTGCTCATAAAGTTAGGGCCACTGCTTGTGAAACCCAGCATGTTCTGTGAGACTTCAACAAGAAGTTTCTTTCGCTCCACCGTGAGCAGTTCTGGCAAGAATTTTGCCGCAGCTCTCTTTATGGCCAAATCTTCGGTCACAACAGAATGTGCAGAGAAAGTGCTTATGCCCACCTCTTCCGCAATTTCTCAGATAGTCACACGACGGTCGTGCATCACCACAGCGTTCACTTCAGCATTGATCTGGTCATTTCGGCATGTTGATGGCCGACCAGAGTGTGGCTCGCTCTCCACAGATGTGCGGCTGTCTTTAAACCGGTTGTACCACTCCTTAATCTGTGTGCAGCTCACAGCGTCATCACCAAAAGCCGTCCTAATCTTCCGAATGGTTTCCACTTGGCTGTCACCCGGTTTCTGGCAAAATTCGATGCAGTAGCGCTGCTTCAGTTGCTTCGTCATTTTTTTTGCAACGAAAAACCGACTAGAGCGCTGCGCACTACCTCACTCATATGCTGCGTCCCAGTGACTGACACCATTGGCAGGAGAGAAAGAATTCACGCATGCGCACGAAGGTTCAAGGTCGGCTGATGCAAACGCGCTTGTTTCAAATCCATCAGGTATTCGCAAGAAAACTAATAAATAATAAGGTTTGGTACTTTTTTAACAGACCTCGTATTACATTGTCACTGTATGCCCTGACAGTATAAGTTTGGGGTGTTATCATGAAGTGGGGTAAAAATGAGTAATGTTTCTATGGCATTATCAACAGGTTGTGATTACTATGTGAGTAACAATGGTAATATAGTTTCTTATTGTATATTCTGTTCAGGGGTGCAGGGGTGCCTGCGCAAGTAGGCGTTTGGTGTGTAGCGACACCACGAACCCGAGCTAACGGGGGAGTTTCGACTCCCTCCCACGCCTAGCCGTGCGTGGCTTTGCCGTGTCCGAGGAAAAGGGGATCCTGGGGGTTGAGCCGACGCTGGGTGATTGGACCATTAAGGCCCCCCGGCAGAGGCAACACACCCCTTTGGCCCCGGCTTCACGTAGACGGCACCCCTGAGCTGACCCACCCAGGGGAATCGGCAGTCGCCTTTTCCTATCTCTCTCTCCCTACATCTTCGTCTTTATCTCTTACTATTTATCTGTCCCGTCTTCTACTCTCTTCCGTTTACTTCCAAACTTCCTGGCGGCTAGGGTTAACCCTGTGCAAATAGCCTACCTTGGTCTAGGCGCATTGAGTTATAGTGGCGTTGTACGGCTGGCATCTGCAGGTTTCAGCATTTGGAAACTTGTAGCGTCCCCTCGTTGGGCTCCGTGGTGGGTGGCCGCCAACGCTGCTGAACAACAACAAGGAAGACATGCATGGAGCATTCCCACTACTGTCTGATCGTACCGGCTTAAAGCCGGTACGCACCGATGATCTCACCAGAGAAGGATTGGCCACCCTGGTGCAGTATCTGGCCACCCCCTCCCGTAGGCATTCGTCAATTAACTCACGGCCCTCAGTCCCCACCAGCTGCGGAGCAACTGACCACGGCGGCGGTCAGACCTGCAAAGCAGCAGATGGTGCTAGGAATCTCTGGATACGGACAGGCCACCATTGGAACTTGAACTTAGCAACGTTTAACGTTAGAACGTTATCTAGTGAGGGAAGTCTAGCTGTATTATTCGAGGAGCTAGAAGGCATTAAATGGGATATAATAGGGCTGAGTGAGGTTAGGAGGACAGATGAGGCCTATACTGTGCTACAGAATGGGCACGTCATTTGCTATCGGGGCTTGGCAGACAGAAGAGAACTGGGAGTAGGGTTCCTAATTCACAGAAACATAGCTGGCAACATAGAGGATTACTATAGCATTAATGAAAGGGTGGTAGGCATTGTAATTAAACTGAATAAAAGATACAAAATAAAGGTAGTACAGGCTTACGCGCCTACATCCAGCCATGATGACGCTTCAGTTGAAAGCTTCTATGAAGACGTGGAATCGGCAATGAGTAAGGTGAAAACACAGTATACTATAGTAATGGGCGACTTTAATGCAAAGGTAGGGAAGAAGCAGGCTGGAGACCAGGCAGTAGGAGATTATGGCATCGGTACTAGAAACGCCAGAGGAGAGCTACTAGTAGAATTCGCAGAACGCAATAATCTGCGTATTTTGAATACCTTCTACCGAAAACGAGAAAACCGCAAGTGGACATGGAGGAGCCCTAATGGCGTAAATAAGAACGAAATAGATTTTATAATGACTGCACACCCAGGAGTCGTGCAGAATGTGGAAGTGGTTGGCAAGGTAAGATGCAGTGACCATATAAAGGTACGGGCTCGAATCCGCCTAGACTTGAAGAAGGAACGTCAGAAACTGATACGCAAGAAGCCAATCAATGAGCTAGCACTGAGAGGGAAAGTACAGGAATTCAGAGTGTCACTGCAGAACAGGTACTCTGCTCTTAGCGAGGAAACCAACTATAGCGTAGATACAATGAATGATAATCTGACGAGTATCATCACGGAGTGTGCAGTGGAAATTGGAGGCAGGATAGCTAGACAGGACACCGGCAAGCTTTCCCAGGAAACGAAGAACCTAATTAAGAAGCGTCAAATCATGAAAGTGTCAAGTACAACAGACAGAATAGAACTGGCAGAGCTTTCGAAGTTGATTAATAGACGTAAAGTATGCGATGTAAGAAGGTATAACATGGAGGGAATTGAGCACGCTCTGAAAAACGGAGAAAGCGTGAAAGCAGTGAAGAGGAAACTTGGGATAGGCAAAAGGCGGATGTATGCACTAAGGGACAAAGAAGGTAAAATAACTACCAATATGGATAGGATAGTTAAAATAGCGGAGGAGTTTTACAGAGATCTGTACAGTAGCCGAGACAACCACGACCTTAATACTATAAGAACTAGCAGTAACCCAGACGACACCCCACCGGTAATGATAGAAGAAGTCAGAAAAGCTTTGGAAAGCATGCACAGAGGCAAAGCTGCTGGTGAGGATCGGGTAACATCAGATCTGCTGAAAGATGGAGGACAGATTGTGTTAGAAAAACTAGCCACTCTATTTACGAGGTGTCTCCTGATGGGAAAAGTACCAGAGTCTTGGAAGAACGCTAACATCATCTTAATACATAAGAAGGGAGATGACAAGGACTAGAAGAATTACAGGCCGATCAGCTTGCTCTCTGGAGTATACAAGCTATTTACAAAGGTAATTGCTAGCAGAGTAAAGAAAACATTAGAATTCAATCAACCAAAGGAACAAGCAGGATTTAGAACAGGCTACTCAACAATTGACCACATTCATACTATCAATCAGGTAATAGAGAAATGCTCAGAGTATAACCAACCACTATACATAGCCTTCATAGATTACGAGAAGGCGTTTGACTCAGTACAAATATCAGCCGTCATGCAGACACTGCGGAATCAGGGCGTAGATGAAATATATATAAACATTCTGGAAGAAATCTACAGGGGATCAACTGCTACCATAGTGCTTCATAAACAAAGCAACAGAATACCAATAAAGAAGGGTGTAAGGCAGGGGGACACAATCTCCCCAATGCTATTCACTGCGTGCTTACAGGACGTTTTCAGAAGCCTAGAATGGGAACAGTTAGGGATAAGAGTTAATGGAGAGTACCTCAGTAACCTGCGCTTCGCCGATGACATTGCATTGCTGAGTAACTCAGGGGACGAATTGCAACTCAAGATTACGGAGTTAGACAAGGAGAGCAGAAAGGTGGGTCTTAAAATTAATCTGCAGAAAACGAAAGTAATGTACAACAACCTCGGAAAGAAGCAGCGCTTAGCGATAGGTAATAGTGCACTTGAAGTTGTAAAAGACTATGTTTACTTAGGGCAGGTAATAACCGCAGAGCCTAACCACGAGATTGAAATAACTAGAAGAATAAGAATGGGGTGGAGCACATTCGGCAGGCACTCTCAAATTATGACAAGTAGATTGCCACTGTCCCTCAAAAGGAAGGTATATAACAGCTGTATTTTGCCGGTACTTAGCTACGGAGCAGAAACCTGGAGACTCACAAAGAGGGTTCAACTTAAATTGAAGACGACGCAGCGAGCAATGGAAAGAAAAATGATAGGTGTAACCTTAAGAGACAAGAAGAGAGCAGAGTGGATTAGGGGACAAACGGGAGTTAAGGATATCATAGCTGCAATAAAGAAGAGGAAATGGACATGGGCTGGGCATGTAGCATGTAGACAGGATAACCGCTGGTCATTAAGGGTCACCAACTGGATTCCCAGAGAAGGGAAGCGGGGTAGGGGGAGACAGAAGGTTAGGTGGGCAGATGAGATTAAGAAGTTTGCGTGTATAAATTGGCAACAGCAAGCACAGGACCGGGTTAACTGGCGGAACATGGGAGAGGCCTTTGTCCTGCAGTGTACGTAGACAGGCTGATGATGATGATGATGTTGATGAACTTCAGCAACGAGCATCGACATCTTTTTCGTGGCACTTCGATAGCGTTTGCCCACGAAGTAGCAAACGTCACCAACTGTCTCACGTCGGAAATAGTGGATACCGCAGACACGTAATGAGTAATATTGACATCAATCCTCATCTGTCCACCGTTAACTAGACTGCGCTACGAGCGCTCTTGTTCGAGTTCAGGTCTTGCTTCGCAACTTGCTCAAAGATCCGCCAGACGTCCATCACTCAACACAGGATCATCACGTACGAGGACGCACGTCCGATACTCCAGAACCCCTACCGCGTGTCAGGCAAAGAACGTGAAGCGATACGTACGCAAGTCACCGAGATGCTTGACGATGGCGTTATTGAACCATCTAACAGTCCATGGTCATCTCCAGTCGTACTTGTCAAAAAGAAGGACGGGTCGCTACGCTTCTGCGTCGACTACCGGAAGCTTAACAACGTGACGAAAAAGGATGTGTATCAGCTGCCACGTATCGATGATTCGCTGGATAGACTTCGTCGTGCCCATTATTTCACTTCTCTCGATCTGAAAAGCGGGTATTGGCAAATCGAGGTAGATCAGCGAGACCGTGAGAAAACAGCCTTTGTGACTCCAGACGGCCTATACCAATTTAGAGTGCTCCCTTTTGGCTTGTGTTCAGCACCGGCAACTTTCCAGCGAATGATGGACACTGTCCTCACAGGGCTCAAGTGGCAGACTTGTCTTGTCTACCTTGATGATGTGGTGGTGTTCTTTACCACGTTCGAGCAGCACCTTCACCGCCTGCGCAGCGTGCTGGAGGCTATCCGATCGGCGGACCTCACACTAAAGCCACAGAAGTGCCACTTCGGCTATAAAGAACTAAAAGTTCTTGAATGTGTAGTTAGCGCCGAAGGAATCCGTCCCGATCCGGACAAGCTTGCCGCTGTTGCCGAATTACCAGCTCCTGTCGATAAAAAAGCCGTCCGGCGCTTCCTTGGTTTGTGCGCCTACTATCGCCGATTCATTCATGGCTTTTCACAGATAGCAGAACCTCTGACTTGTCTCACAAGGGACGACACGTCGTTTGTCTGGGAAAACGAGCAACAAGCAGCTTTTGATGAGCTGCGACAGCGCATGCAATCAGCGCCCGTTCTCGCTCATTTCGACGATGATGCTGACACGGAGGTCCATACCGACGCTAGTAACATTGGGCTCGGTGCAGTGCTCGTTCAGCGTCAAGAGGACATCGAAAGAGTGATAGCCTACGCCAGCCGCTCTCTATCCCGTGCTGAGGCGAATTATTCCACTACGGAGAAAGAGTGCCTCGCAGTCGTGTGGGCAATCACCAAGTTCCGCCCGTACCTTTATGGTCGTCCCTTCAAGATAGTGACGGACCATAACGCGCTCTGTTGCTTGGCAAGCCTGCGCGAACCTTCAGGTCGGCTAGCACAGTGGAGCTTGCGGCTGCAGGAATTTGATGTCACCATCGTCCATAAGTCCGGCCGTAAGCATGAAGACGCTGACACACTGTCACGCGCACCCCTTCATGTCGTCAGTCAGGAGGCAGAGGAAGGCGAAGGCTTTCTGGGCGCCGTTAGTGCATCAGACTTGAGCAAACGACAGCGAGATGATGCAGAGATTCGTCCAATCATTGATCATTTAGAGGGCCAGGGCGCAATCATACCACGTCATTTATCCCGCTAGTTGACGTCGTTCTGCCTGCGAGGCGGTGTGCTGTACAAGAAGAACGCTCGTTCGAACAACCGCGCTTACCGCCTGGTGGTTCCTCGAGACATGCGAGACGACGTCC
>WOVY01013772.1:182500-220480 GCA_013436015.1 Rhipicephalus annulatus
CTAAACAACAATCTTCAAAGAATAAAGAATTGGTGCGAAGAATGGCAAATGAGTTTGAACACAGAAAAAAACAGTCTTTATGACTATAACTAGAAAGAAAGCACCTCTAGATTACAATTACCAGATTGGCAATGCTTTCCTTAAGCGTGTACAAAACTATAAATATCTTGGGTTATGGTTCACGCCCGACCTCCGGTGGAACACTCATATTGATAATGTATGCTCCAGGGCTACCAAGACACTGTATAGCCTTAGACGTAATCTTTATACCGCCCCATCTGATATAAAGTGTCTTGCTTACAAAACCCTTGTCAGACCTATTATCGAATATTCTAAAATTGTCTGGGACCCTTACACTAAGACGAACTGCAATAAAATAGCAAAAATACAGCGACTTGGTGCGAGATTTATTTTTAATAAATATCGCCGACATCATTCACCTACTGAACTTTGTAAAAAAGCTGGACTGGATAGTCTTGAACTTAGGACGAGGAGTGAGCGTCTGAAATTTCTCTTCCAGTTAATTCATAATCATTTTAAACTAAGCTATTCAGATTACTTCCAGGTCAACACACAAGAACACTGCAGACATCGCCATAATAGGTACATACCAGCCCTAGTCCCACGTAACGATTGCTTTGTGTTTAGTTACTTTCCACGTGCTATTGAAGATTGGAATATGCTGCCAGAGTCTATAATTGGTTGTTCCTCGCTTACATCATTTGAACAGGATCTAAAACGTTTATTTTCTGAATAACAGTGGTGTGCGTGTGTACTTTTTGGTTGCATGAGACTGTAGTAGTTGACTTTCAAATCTTCAGCGTGGTGCAAAAGTGCCGCCTCAAATGCCGCATGTGGTGTTCTGCGCGTATGTATTGCATTGCATGTGTGTTCCATTTCTTGTTATGTATAACTTCGAGTTGCTGCTCACAATAATACCGAGAAATTATCTCGAGATCTGTACGCTACTTCTTTTTCGCAAATAATTTTTTGTACCTCCACCCTGTAACGGCCCCCTTCTGGGCTAACAGTATAAAGAAATGAAATGAAATGAAATGAAATATGTATGTATGTATGTATGTATGTATGTATGTATGTATGTATGTATGTATGTATGTATGTATGTATGTATGTATGTATGTATGTATGTGTGTGTGTGTGTGTATGTGCGCGCGCGCGTGTGATTGGGTGCCTGTGTGTGTGTGCCTGTGTGTGTGTGTGCGTGTGCGCCTGCGCGTGTGTGCGCGTGCGCGTTTGTGGGCATGTGCACCTTGCAAATTGATGGCTCATGCCGAAAGTCGTTCAGATGATCAAATTCGTGGTTTAGAAACGAGCTTTGCTTCTGAGTTAGCTAAAATCCACCACAAATTAAATGAATTGCTAACAATTAAATTCAAGGTTGACGCTTTGCAAAAAATTAAAACAACTGTTGAGAACATCGAAGAGTCTGGGAAGGTTATGTCGAATAAAAATGATGAAGCTATGGCGAAACTGAATCACCAGTCGAAGGACCTTTCGCACCTCCAAAAACGAGTCAGAAAACTCGAGAATGAGGCTAAAGAAAAAGAAGTGGATAAGCTCAAACACGAAATCAACGAGTTATATCAGTATGGCAGACGCCTTAACCTCGATCTTGACGGACTGTCCCAACACACTAATGAAATCCTTCTAGAAAAGCTAAAGAAATTAGCACGTGATCTTGAGCTTGCACCACTTTCTGAGAGTGACGTCAAGGCTGTGCACCGTATTCCATCGAAAAAAAAAACAAAAAAGTAATAAACCTAATGTTGTGATAGTCAGGTTCTCATTTCGCCTCATGAAAGAAAGATGGCTTGAAAAAAGGAGCGACATAAGAGAAGCAAAGTTAAACATTTTCTTCAATGAAAACCTCACAGCGTACAACAAAGCACTTTTTTTAGAAAATGAAATTAAGGAACATTGTAAAAGAATATCAGTTCACATGGCACCGAAACGGAAAACTTTTTGTGCGCAACACCCCGCGTTACCGGGTAATTAGAATCGTATAAGAGGAAGATCTCGAAAAAATTCGCTAAACTAATTGATGTCAACCCACTCCGGATCAGCAAATCACTATGACGCTGGAAAGAAATACCTTTACTACGACGCATATTCTTTTCAGCAACTAAACTTTTTCCCCGATAAAGACCAGTTATTGTTACTTCATCTGAATTCGCAATGCTTACGAAATGAAGAGGAAGCCGTTGACTTATTGCTTGACTTCTTAAAACATAAATTTGATTTTTGTTTTCTGGATTTCTTAGCTTCTACTGAGACTTGGTTCACGAGCTGTGAAGACGCTGTATTCTTTAATTGCTACAATTGTGTCACAGTCTGTAGAGAGAACAAGCGAGGTGGTGGTGTGGCAATTTATAATTACGATAGCCTTAAATTTGTTGCCATCAAAGAATATACAGTTACAAGTTGTAATTTTGAATCAGTGATGGTTAGGTCGGCCATTTTGTTCATAGTAGTAATATATAGGCCTCCTTCTGGTACTGCGTCAGCTTTCGTATATTTTGCTTAAGAGTTATTAGAATTTTCTCAACGACAAAATGCACGAGTGATTGTAACGGGTGATTTGAACATTTACATGATTGCTACCTCTGCTAACAAGCAAAATCTTTTGACACAATGCTCTGTTTTGGCAATGACAACGAAATTTATGTGCCTACTCGGATAACAGAAGTATCTGAAACCCTTCTCTACTTGTGCTTCACCAAATTTAAAAATGAATTATGTGCTGGAGGTGGTATAGCGGGTGTTAGTGATCGCTTTCCGATTTTAGCATTCACAATGCCACATAAAACAAGGCGTAAGAAAATCAACCCTACCTACTATAGAAAAACTACCAGTGAGAAAATTCAGACCATTCACAGATTAGTGGCTGTGGCAGATTTCAGTGAAGTGAAGATTGCAGTGAAAGCACAGATCCTGTACGAGCTTACGAAATATTTGCGTTGAAAATAACACAGCTCTATGATCCGACATTCTTTATAGTACTGCTCAAAACGAACAAAAAAGCTAGGAAATCATCAATAGATGCGTCACTTCTGAAGAGAATAGAAAAAAGGTTTAACCTATTTCACACGTTCATTAAAAGAAAGCAAATTGACTACTTACGGCAGTTTAAACAGTTTAGAAATAAATAAGGATCTTATATAAAGTGGGCAGCTAATGCAAATGACCAGAAGGCCATTTGGAATACCATGAAAGGTCTTTTATGTTCATCAAGTAAAAAAGCCATCACCGAGCTTATGATAGAAGGCAAACCTCGTTCCGGTACATCACTCGCTGATAAGTTCAAAAGTAATTTTTTGAAATCGGGTGCTTGTGAAAGCACCGCTAATAACGAAGCAAGTTGTAAGTCAAGAACGTGCATTACAAAATGTCTCACAGAATCACATTTTTGGCCCCACTGATGAATCTAATGTACATTATTTAATTATGAATTTACCAAACAACTCTGCGACAGGTGTCGACCGTTGCAGTCTCACAGTATATTGTCTGCCCCTCTCACACATATGTTTTGATTTTAAGGGGATTTGATTTTAAGAAGGCAGACGAAGTTATTCGTTTACGGAACACACCTTGCTCGTCTTTGTGCTTTTCTGGATTTTTCGCCGCAGTTGTGGGGTCTATCGCCCCATATATCGTGGTGATGGATGTTCAACCTCACGGGGCACCGTCCGAATCCGGGTCGACCACGGGGACTGCTTCGAAGGAGCGAGGAAACGCGTCCAGTGAGAGTGAGGACACTGAGCTGTACTCCGCATCAAGCGACGAGTCCTCGGACGACGGCTTCCAACCCGTCCTGTACCGCAAGGCTAAACGACGGATCGTCAATGCATCTTCGGCATCAAGCACGACCACCGGGAAAACCGCCCCTCAGCGATGGCCTCACTCTATCCTGTTTGTGCCGCTGAAGGCTACCGACAGTCTACGTGGGCTGAACAGGCAAGCGCTCTCTGTGTATCACGAGAATGTTACTTCAACTGAGATCAAAGAAGTACGTCTAAACGCAAGAAGGAACATCTTGGCAATCGATGTGCTGAACCCACGTGTGCTAAACGCGCTTCAGAAAGCAACGCAACTGGGTAACATCGATGTCAAGTCTATAATGCCAGCTGATAGCACCACTTCAACAGGGGTCATTTATGACATCGCCACTGAAATTCCAAACTCGGATCTCTCAGTGCTAATAAAGCCGGCAAATGAAGATAACTTCATTGTGAATACCAGCCGCCTTGGTAACACACATTGTGTGAGAATTACGTTCAAAGGGGACTGTCTCCGCTCCCATGTGAAGGTTGGCCACTTTCGTCACCAGGTCCGACCATTTATTCCAAAACCTATGCGATGTCATAAGTGCCAGAAGATCGGCCATGTGCAGGGAGCATGCAGGAACTCCGAAGTGTGCCCCCGATGCTCAGAACCACACACCGAGGAAAAATGCAGCGCAACCATACTAAAGTGCCCTAATTGTCAAGGTGCCCACAGTGCATCTTCCAAAGACTGTCCACGCATAAAGAAAGCTTTTACTATTCTTAGACAAATGGTGCGAGACAGCTCTACCCACAAAGAGGCCGCGGAAAAAGTGCAGCGAAGACGACGACGTCCCCGTCGAAAATCTTCGCGAAGAACACAGTCAACTGCAAGAAGTAAGTCCTCGCATCTGGGAACGGCGCCCACTGCAGGGTACACCGCGGCGAACGCAGACGATGGAAGAGAGGAAACAAGTAGATGTCTCTCTACTGAAGAGTGGCCGCCACTTACGCGCACGCAACTTGTGGAAGAACCGCATCAGACGCCGCATTCATCAGAGCAAGCTGCGACAACAGAGGAGCAGCGGAACTTGAATAAGCAAGTGATTGCTCTTCTACGACCCATAATTAACGCCATTAGCACGGTGTTAAACAACACGCGTACAACGTCAGCCAGAAGTGCACTTCAAGTACTGGACGCTCTGAGTCCAGTACTGGCGGCTCTTGAGTAGATATTGGCCCACCAGCCACTGTCTTTCAGGGAAGAGGTCAAAAAAGCAACACTGTTTCAGTGGAATGCACGGGGACTGAAATCACGCATTGCAGATTTCCGTCGGTTCGTTTCCACCAATATGTTTCCCATCATCGTCATCTGCGAGCCAAATTTATTGAGCGCTATCAGACTCTCCGGATATGAATCATTTATGTCGGCTTGTTATAGTGGAAAAAGCAAGGTCCTGCTATTTATTCGACGTGACCTGACCTACATTCTTCGGCCTGTACCACCTGACAACGATAACCAATATATATGCCTAACAGTGCAGAAAAAGGATCTTATTGTCAGTGTTGTTGGTGTATACCTGTCGCCATCAAGTCGATTTGACCACAGAGGACTAGGACACATCCTATCATCTAATCCTGGCCCATGGGTGATCATCGGAGACTTTAATGCCCACCATACGCTATGGGGGAGCCCGAAGATCAGCGCAAAGGGTAGAAGCCTGATAACGTTTGCTTCAGACAACGAGCTGTGCTTGTTAATTGATGGCAGCCCAACATTTTTACGTGGCCCTGCATACAGCAGTTGCCTTGACTTGGCTTTCGTTTCTCGAGATCTCGTCAGATGTGCCGGATGGTTTGCGGATATAGAAACACATGGGAGCGACCAACCACATTCCCACATATGTCAAGATCAGAGGATTATCACCTTGCAAGGTACGCGAAACTATCCAAAGAGTGGACTGGACCTATTTTGAATCTCCCTTGGAAGAACGCTGTCAAAAGAACACCTCATTTGACTTAGAAGAGGTGATCAAGTGCACAGTGCAAGACACAGTGTGCACCCTCACATGCTCTTTGAGAGTAACCGAATTTGATGTGGAAGTGGAACAACTTCGGGCTCTCCGACGGCGTGCGGAACGAAGGTACCGACGCACGAAAGCAATCGACGACTCACGAATTGCTAGACGTCTTCAGAAGAAGATACAACGCCGCATAGACAAGCTAGAGTCACAACGTTGGGCAGCCTTCTGCGCTTCGTTAGATCCTCGCAAGCCTTTATCACACTTGTGGAGGACAACAAGAGGGCTCCGGACAGCTCCCATTCAGCGATCTCCATTCAAGGCTTTAGCCCTCTCTGAACAGAGATCAGAGGTCGACGCGGCAGAAGAGTTCTGTGCCAACTTATCTGGTAAACTCGCAGATCCCAACATCTCCACCCTCTCACGTGGTGGCATGACATCACACGATCACCACATGGACCATTTTTTTCCATTCACGAGCTTAAAGCATCACTGGTTTTGTGTAGACGGACATCAGCACCCGGGCCTGATGGAATATCATACAGAGCACTGTGCCACCTTGGCGAGTGCGCGAGGAGTGCGCTCCTCGAGATATACAACGATTCGTGGCGAGAGGGCACCCTCCCAGTTAACTGGAAGACCAGCCGTTTGGTTCCATTACTGAAGCCTGGCAAGTCACCATTGGTGCTCACATCATACCGTCCGATTGCACTGGCTAGTTGCTTGGGCAAAGTGATGGAGAGGATGGTACTTCGACGGTTAAAATGGTTCCTGGAGCATCACAACATCTACCCGGACGCTATGAAGGGATTCCGCCGTGGCCGGTCATCAATTGATAGCGTCATAGACCTGGTCAGCTACGTGCAACACGAAAAAGGCCGTAAGCGTCTCTGCGCTTCTTTATTTCTTGATGTTAAAGGGGCGTACGATAACGTCACACATGAAGCTGTCCTCACCACTCTCAAGGAGGTAGGAGTGGGTGGTCGCATGTTTCAGTGGCTACGCAGCTATCTCTCTGAGCGATCCTTTTTCGTGAGAACCGAGGATGGTGACACTTCGCTACATTACAGCCACCGTGGTGTTCCTCAGGGTGGCATACTTAGCCCTGTAGTATTCAACCTGATGCTAATAGCTCTCAATGAGCATCTGCCAAGTACTGTCAGATTATCAATGTACGCGGACGACATCTGCGTTTGGACGTCTGCAGTAACACGTCTACAGCTGCGAGCACGAATTCAAAAAGCTGCCACTCAAGTTGCTTTTTACCTCAGTCAACGAGGTCTGAAAATTTCCTCAGAGAAATGTGCACTTGTGGCATTTACGCGCAAACCAATGCAGAACTACAGCGTTCTGATAAACAGCGAAAGGATACGTCACCTCCGATCATACAAGTTCCTTGGTGTTAAAATTGACAGAGACCTCTTATGGAGCTCACATGTAGCATACATGAAAAGGCGATTGATAGGCATCTGTCATTTGTTCATGTTCTTCGCTGGAAAGAACTGGGAATGTCCAAAACTGCTATGTTGCGACTATACAGGATTCTTTTCCTTGGATTCCTTCGGTACAGCCTACCTGTGTTAACTAACGCAAGTAAAACAAGCATACGAATGTTTCAAAGTGTCCAGGCTCAAGCACTCCGGATATGTTTAGGCTTGCCCGAAAGCGCGTCAACAGCGGCAACTATCGCCATCACAAGGGACAACCTCATCAAGACCCACATTAATCTGGAAGTGCTGAGGACACATATACGACACCTTGCTCGAACCCCTCGACATCGCCTAGCCTCTTTACCAGTGGTCCAACCATGCACATCTTACTGCAAAACAGTGACCGCACATGGTGAGTCGATCCCAACTGCGTTCTCTCCTGCCGCTAGACCTGTGACTCCGCCATGGTGCCTCACACAACCAATGATTAATATTAACATACCTCGCGTCCAGAAAAAGGCCAATTTGTCGTCACCGGCTCCTAAACAGCTCACACTACTTCTCTTGTATGAGAAATATCATGACTCCACACATATATACACTGACGGATCGGTTCAGCCGGACAGCTCTACAGGAGCAGTAGTGATACCAAGGTTGGCCACGACAATTAAATTCAAGACATCTCACGCAACAACATCAACGGCAGCAGAATTGGCAGCACTTCGTGCCACGTTGCGAATTGTAGTTGATCAACCTACACGCAAGGGTACCATTTTCTGCGACTCGAAGGCGGCACTGCAGTCTCTACTATCAGCCTTACGCCGTGGACCACACGAGCAGCTGGTACTAGAGATAGCAGAGGTTATACACCACCTGTCTGAGAAAGGGCACCAAATTACATTTCAGTGGTTGCCCAGTCACTGCGGAATCATCGGCAATGAACGGGCTGATCAAGCTGCCCACTCAGCCCACACAGAAGATCATAAACTGCGACTACCACTTTCTAGGACAGATGCTGCACGAAAGCTCCGCAGGCTTGCTCGCCAGCAACCCACATCACAATGGAATCAGCCACACTTCAAGCATGCCCGACTGTACTCGCTTGACCCTACGCTAAGTCTTCAAGTCCCGTCGAGGCTTTGCCGAGCAGACCAGACCCTGTTATGTAGGCTGTGGTTGGCCGTTGCATTTACCAACGCCTACGCTTTCCGCATTGGGATGGCCGACACCGCAGCCTGTGGCCACTGTGGCAAAGAGGAAACAATCAAACATATTCTTTGTGACTGCCTAGCGTATAGTAAACAACGACTATGCCTTCGCAAGGATCTCAACAAATTAGATGATGAACCTCTGTCGGAGCAGGGAATTCTGCAGTATTGTCAGGATGCCACTTCACAGAAGAGGGCCCTGAAAGCGCTACTGCACTTTTTTCGATCGACCAGCCTTACTGAACGGTTGTAGCTAGGACGCCCTTCCTGTGTGTTTTCGTTTTTTTATTATTGCGCGTGCGTTTTTTACTCTTTCTACCTCTCTTTCTTGCCCCCACTTCCCCGCCCCCAGCGCTGGGTAGCAAACCAGATGCCAATATCTGCTTAACCTCCCGGCCTTTCCTTTCTTACTCTCTCTCTCTCTCTCTTGCCAGCCGCTGCTGCTCGTGATGTCGCCTTGTTCATCTTGCGTAGCTTCGTCCTTCGCCATGGCGTGCCACGTGAGCTGCTCAGCGACCGTGGGCGTGCATTTCTATCGCAAGTTGTCCAGGTGCTTCTCAGTGAGTGCAATATTATTCATCGCGCCACTACAAGCTATCACCCACAGACAAACTGTTTGACAGAGCGCTTTAAGCGCACGCTCGGTGATATGCTTTCTATGTACATATCCTCCGACCATTATAATTGGGACTTGGTGCCCCTTTCGTGACGTATGCGTATTTTACGGCTACGCAAGCAACTACTGGGTTTTCACCTTTTTTCTACTGTACGGACGTGAGCCTTCTTCTACGCTTGACACGACACTTACTTACCGCCCAGACGCTTCAGAATACCGCCCAGCCTCCGAACTTGTTCAGTGTGCCGTAGAGTGCCGCCAATTAGCGCGTTCATTTACGTCCATCGCACAAGGTCTCCGAAAAGAACGACTCGACCAAGACAAGCCTGCTCACAGCTTCCCCGTAGGCTCATTTGTATGGCTTTCGGTTCCATTCCAGTCCCCCGGCGTCTACCGAAAGTTTCCACCCAAGTACAATGGTCCGTACCGCATCGTTCAATGCACGTTACCGGTCAACTACGTCATCGAACCATAGACACCTGCTGAGGACAGACCATAAAGTGGTCGTGAGACAGTCCACATCAGCCACTTAAAACCTTACTATGATCCCCTTGTGCTTGCTTCGCCGTGAGTCGTCAGGATGGCTCCTCTTCACCACCGGGGCAAATGTAGTGGGGAAGAGGGATAGAGACAGTATCTAGTTGGAGCACCTGAAAGACGACTACGACGAAGAGCTGAGCTCGTGAAAGGGACTGATGCCTCTTGAACCAGGTGTTGGTTTTATTCAATAAAACACTTATAGTATGTATGTATGTATGTATGTATGTATGTATGTATGTATGTATGTATGTATGTATGTATGTATGTATGTATGTATGTATGTATGTATGTATGTATGTATATGTATATGAGTGTATGCACACAGACACACACATACATACATATGTACATACATAACATACATACATACATACATACATACATACATACATACATACATACATACATACATACATATATACATACATACACGTGCGCGCACATGCACACGCGCACGTGCATGGGTGCATGTGCGTGTGTGTGTGTGCGCGTATGCGTGTGAGTGCACAAGTGTGTGTGCGCATGTGTGTATGTGTGTGTGTATGTATTTGTGTATGTGTGTGTGTATGTATGTCTTTCTGTATGTCTGTGTGTATGTAAGTGTATGTATTTGTGGATGTGTGGATATATGTATGTGTATGTGTGCATGTGTATGTATGTGTATGTATGTGGTTGTGTATGTGTGTGTATATGTATGTAAGCCACAATCAGCACGGCGGATTTATCTGCCCGGCTACAAAAGCCCTCCTCCCTCCGTAGCCAGTTGGGGCACGCTACCGCTGCGAGCATGGCCTTCAAATTTTCGTTCCTCATGCAGGTTGGTTACGTAGCCCGCGCCTTCTGTATTCGTTCTAACGATCCTTTTTTGTTAGCGATGTCGTGCCCCACTGAAGTGCTTGACTTCTGCCGCAAAACTGTGTATTAATCTCTTTTTGAATACTGTGCAACATGCCACCTTATCGGTCTACTTCTAATTCTGTCGGGTGATGTTGAGATGAACCCGGGGCCCCCGGAAACTTTAGAAAGCCCTGCAGAAAAGGTATCCTGCTTAGAACTTACGCAATCTACCATTCGGTACGAACTTGGATCTATCCGCTTGGCTCATGCTGACATCGAAAATCTTGTTGGAAACCTCTCGTCGCGTCTAGATGAGGTTGAATAAAATTCGGCATTAACCAGTGCAAAAGCCCGCCCCTCGAACACCCCCTTCTCCGAAATCGCTTCTCTTTCTTCTGAGGTAAAACAACTCGCTGACAAATGTATTGACGCGGAAAACCACCTTCGCCGATCGAATCTATTGTTCTTAGGAATTAAAGACGAAAATACAGAAACTTGGGCCAAATCTGAAGCAAAAATAATTTCTTTTTGCGCCACGAACCTCGAAATAATCATCACCGACGCAGCTTTAGAGCGTGCGCACCTGCTCGGTCACCACTGCGCCGACAAAATGCGCCCCGTTATTGTTAAGTTTGCGCACTTCAAAAATAAGTCTAGAATCCTGCAGTGTTCTCGGAAACTGAAGGAAACAATCTACTTCATACAGAAAGACTATTCAGCACGCGTGCGCCTCACAAGGTGAAGTTATACTCTTTTGGGCAGCAAAGTAACGCAACCTTTAAAATCTGCTTTGACAAACTGACAATAGATAAGAAACAGTACACCTACAATGCAATGATTGATTCCGTTGTTGAACTAACCACATAGCACATTCCACGTGCCCACAAGTCCGCTCTCACTCATGCTAACGTTCCAAACAAGCCCTTTACAGCCATTTCAGCTTTCCATAACGCAACTGTAATGCTTACTGACGTCCGGAGCTACCTGCCCAAAAGAGAAACCGTTGAAGCTCTACTGGAAGATAACAGTACTGATCTCGCTATACTTACTGAATCTTGGCTTAACCCATACATATAGAATAACAAGCTACTTTCCACAAAATCTTCATAATGTATTCACAGGCAAGATAGGCTGGGGCGCCGGGGAGGTGGGGTTGTGACGCCCCAGCCTAGAAATTATTTTTGCTTCAGATTCGGCCCAAGTTTCTGTATTTTCGTCTTTAATTCCGAAAATCCTGTGCGTAAATCTAACTTTCCCAGCCAGTAAAACAGTACTAATTGCATCTAATCGAGCACCCGGCTCTGACGATAATTTCACACAAAAACTCTACTCTGTAGCCTTAGACCTAATTTCTCGCTTTCCGCGTTCGAACTTCTTGCTGTGTGGCGACTTCAATTTCCCAGACATGGATTGGGTTCACCTAGCTGCTCACTCACCCCTTTCAAGGAACTTTCTAGATTTGTGCTTTAGGTTTATTTTGCCCAAATGATTACTATGCCCACTCGTGGTACCAACAGACTCGATTTATTTTTGGTCTCAACTCCCGATCTTGTAAACTCACTTCAATGCGTAGATGGTATTAGTGACCTTAAAATTTTATTATATAGCCTTTCCATTCCTATTCCTACCCGACAACCTCTCAATAAGTGCATCCGCGATTATGACAAAGCCAAATTTTCCAAAATAATGAAGAACTGGCCGATTTCTATGAAGCGTTTTTTCATTGTGCTGCTTAGCGAACAGTCGGTCAAAACTAGGCGTTATTTAAAAACAAATTTCTTTCCCCAATTGACAGACATGTACCTGCAATCTGTATTCGCGGGGATGCCGAAAGACCATGGTACTCCCATTCCCTGAGGAGGCTGTCAAAAAAGAAAAAAAACGCCTCTTCAGAGAAGCCAAGTTATCGAAATCCCCTGTTAAATGGGAAACGTATCGCACATGTTTGCGCAAGTACGCTTCACTGTTAAAAATGCAAAAAGGCAATTCTTCGGTAATGATCTCCTCGGCATCCTGCGCGGCATCCCACAAAAATTTGCGAAGTATTTGTCTCGTAAAAACAGCGCTGCTCAAAACTTGCCATTTACTAATCCCGATGGTTCAGCCGTTTCCGCCACTGACTCCGCCGAAATCATTAATTCCCATTTTTTATCTATATTCACGCATGAACCCTCCACCGACGTTTCGTCTTTGCCACCCAGAGACTTCCCTCAGATGCCACGCATTTTTGTTACTAGCGAAAGAATAGCAAATCTAATCAATAACCTTAAATTCTCGAGTTCCCCCGGCCCAGACATTATATCTGCTAAAATTCTGAAAAGCACAAAAATAATATCAAGTCTTATCCTACAATTCATTTATAACCAATCCCTTGACACTGGTTTTATTCCTAAAGATTGGAAGATAAGTAAAGTCACCCCCATGCCCAAATCGGGAAGCCCTTCAGACCCCTCAAACTATCGTCCTATTTCGTTAACATGCATTGCCTGCAAGCTGCTGGAACACGGAATCTACTCCCACATTTCAACTCATCTGGACCAAAATTCCTTCTTTTTTTCTAACCAGGACGGGTTCCGGCGTGGACTGTCGTGCGTGACACAGCTGTACGAATTTTCTACTGACCTTTATTTTAACCTAGACTCTTTTTTTTTTTCAAACAGATGTAATATAGCTCGACTTTTCCAAAGCTTTCAACCGTGTTTCCCACCGCCGTCTAATAAGTAAATTTTCTTGTCTCAGTATAGACGCTTATCCCTATCTCGTGTGTGCGATTGTGTGCTTAACCGTCGCATCTCATGTTGAACTGACCAAATTACACTCCAGAATGTCTTGTCTAACATACATAATTGGTGTTCGTGGTGGCTAATGCAGCTTAATACACGAAAATGAAAATTCATGCAAGTTTCGCACAAGCGCACTAACGTTTCCTTCCAGTATTCTGTTAACTTCCAACCCTTAATCCAGGTAGACTCCTATCGTTATCTTGGCGTAATAATAACAAGCAAACTAACATGGTCCGAGCACATAGTACAACTAGTCACCGCTTCAGCAAAATCATTTGGCTACATCAAAAGATCGCTTACGTCCTGCCCACCGCAAAACCGAAAATTAGATTACGAAACCTTCACGCGTACTAAACTTGATTATGCTTCTGCTATTCGCAACCCTCGCCAAAATTACCTAATCGACGCATTACAAGCAATTCAAAATCGCGCTGCCAGCTTCATGACCTCACAATACAGTCCTCGCTTAAGTATTGCCGGTATCAAACTATCCCTCAGCCTCCCTCCTCTAGAAATTCGCCACAAAGTCACTTGGCTTTGCCTTCTGCACAAACTATACCATAATTTCTTGTCGCAACGCAATACCGTTCTTCTACCTCCCACCCGTGCATCGTGTCACCTCTTTAACTCCCTATGTTTACAGCGCTTACATGGTTCAAATAACGCTTTCAATAAACCATTTTTACCTACTGCCATTGAAGACTAGAATAACCTGCCTGAATCCATAGTACACGAATAAAACCTCTTAAAATATAAACAGCTAATCATAAATCACTTGATATGTTAGTTAATGTATAATTGTTGCCGATTTCTGCCGCGTATATATATATATATATATTTCCTTCTGTTGACATTGTTTTTTATCATTTAGTTCACTTTCGATTATGCTTTGTACCATTGACAATCATGCATCTGTTCAATTGCGTTTTAGCCTCCCCCGTATGTAATACCCCGCAAGGAGCCTTTAGGGGTTCAATAAATGATGACGATGATGATAGTGTGTGTATGTATGTGTGTACGTGTGTGTATGTTTGTGTATGTGTGTGTATGTGTGTGTATTTGTTTGTGTGTGTATGCGTATGTATGTATGTATGTATGTATGTATGTATGTGTGTTTGTGTGTGTGTATGCGTATGTATGTATGTATGTATGTATGTATGTATGTATGTATGTATGTATGTATGTATGTATGTGCGTATGTATGTGCGTATGTATGTATAAATATATTTATACGTGTATGTATGTATGTATGTATGTATGTATGTAATGTATGTATGTATGTATGTATGTATGTATGTATGTATGTATGTATGTGTGTGTGTATGTGTGTGTGTGTATGTGTAAGCGTGCGTACATGTGTGCATGTGTGTGTATGTATGTATGTGTGTATGTGTGTGTATGTTTGTATGTATGTGTGTGTATGTGTGTATGTGTATGTGTGTATGTATGTTTGTGTATGTGTGTATGTGTGCATGTATGTATGTGAATGTATGTGGGTCTGTGTGTGTATGTATGGGTATGTATGTATGTATGTATGCATGTATGTATGTGTATATGTATGTATGTATGTATGTATGTATGTATGCATGTATGTATGTATGTATGTATGTATGTATGTATGTATGTGTGTTTATGTGTGTGTGTTTGTATGTGTGTATGTATGAATGTGTGCGTGTGTGCGCAGGCGTGTGTGTGAATGCGTGCGTGTTTGTGTGCTCGTGCGTGCGTGTCTGTGCGCGTGTGTGCGTGCGCGTGTGTGCGTGCGCGTGTGTCTGTGCGCGCGCGCGTGTGTGTGTTGTGTGTGTGAGCATGCGTATGTGTGCGTGTGTGTGCGCGCAGGTGTGTGTGCCTGTGTGTGCGCGCGTGCGCGCGTGCGTATGTGTGCACGTGCGTGTGTGTGTGTGCGCGCGTGTTTGTGCGCGCGTGCTTGCGTGTCTGTGCGTGTGTGTGTATGTGTTAATGCGTTTGTGTGCGCGCGTGTGTGTATGTGGGTGTGTGTGTCTGTATGTATGTGTGCGTGTGTGTGTCTGTATGTATGGGCGTCATATGTATGTGTGCGTGTACGCATGTATGTATGTATGTATGTATGTATGTATGTATGTATGTATGTATGTATGTATGTATGTATGTATGTATGTATGTATGTATGTATGTATGTATGTATGTATGTATGTATGTATGTATGTATGTATGTATGTATGTATGTAAGAGTGTGTATGTATATGTATGTATGTATGTATGTATGTATGTATTGTCACGATAAGTCACAAGTACTGGGGTATTTATTGAACGACCGGGTAGCTAGCTCTAGGACGATGCGTCAGTCGTGGCTGGCTCTCGAGCCGAGAAGAGGTACGCAATTTTCTTTCTTTCCTCCTGATGGTAGAGCCGCTCTTGCAGTCGACCTATTACGTGTGGGTGGCATTATCCCCCTTCCGAAAAGAAAAAAAAGTCCCAAAAGGGGGGAAGAAAAGTACATAGCACCACCACGATGTTACGACATAGGCACGTGGAAAAAAAGAAATTGGAAATTCGGATAAAGTAAAAGTAGAAATTAACGAGCGTGCCAATATAGGAAAAATCAGTGAACGAAGAAGCAAGTTCACAGAAATAAATAAATAACACAAAGAACAGTGTACGCAAAAAAAGTTATGAACAACGCACAATAAATGGTTTCATGCGCAACACATGAATGACATCCGACCTCGATCGTGTCCTACTCCGTGCCTGCGATGTTGAGTCCGGAACCACTTCGTAGTTCACGTCACTGACGCGACGTAACACTTTATATGGGCCAAAGTACTGGCTCAGTAACTTTTCACTAAGGCCACGGCGGCGGACGGGCGTCCACACCCTAACTCGGTCTCCAGGGTTGTAAAATACTTCACTGTGGCTGATGTTATAGCGCCGTGCGTCTGCCTGCTGTTGCTGGCCGATGTGTAGTCACGCTAGCTGCCGGGATTCCTCAGCACGCTCTGCGAATTCATCGGCGTCAGTTGACAACTCGTCTTCGTCTTGACACGGAAGCATAGAGTCCCGCATGGTCTGCACTTCGCGGCCGTAGAGAAGCCGAATTGGCGTGAATCGCGTGGTCTCTTGCACGGCGGTATTATACGCGAAGGTCATGTAAGGTAAGATCCGGTCTATGTTTTGTGCTGTACGTTGATGTACATTGAGATCATGGCTGGGACGGTTTTATTCAGTCGCTCGTTAAGTCCGTTGGTTTGCAGGTGGTACGCAGTTGTCTTTCGGTGTCTGGTGTTGCTCAGTTTGAAAACCTCGTCCATAAGCTGCGCCGTGAATGCCGTTCCTCTGTCCGTTATTATACTGGAAGAAGCACCGTGTCGTAACACGATGTGATGCAAGAAAAATTGTGCTACCTCAGAAGCCGTGGCTCGTGGGATCGCCTGCGTGTCAGCGTACCGTGTCAAATAGTCGGTCGCGACGATCACCCATTTGTTGCTGTTCGCAGATAGGGGAAATGGCCCGAGAATGTCCATGCAGACTTGGTCGAATGGCATGCAAGCTGCTTCAATGGGCTGAAGCAAACCAGCTGGCTTAACAGACGGTTGCTTTCGGCGCTGCCATTCCCGACAGCTCTTGACGTACTTCTTGACGCTTGCCGAAAGTCCTGGCCAATGGTACCTCTCGCTCACTCTGGCAAGTGTCCTTGAGTAGCCCAGATGACCGGATGAGGGTTCGTCATGCCAAGGATGAGGGTTCGTCACGCCACCCCTGGAATGGGATATAAAAGGGCCTACCTCGTCGACGGCGCTCACTGGGCACGGTGGCAACACCAGCATGCGGCTGCTTGACAGTCCACTTGTGTTCTTCACGCAGGTGAGACGCTACGGAAAGTGCTTCCGCTCTGATAGCCCATTGTTGTTGGTGCTGCCGTGCCCTCGGCCATGTGAGGTGTTTTGTGAGCTTGCTTTGTTCTTGAGGGAGTTGCTGTTACTGGCGGGTGACATTGAAGTCAATCCTGGTCCTGACCTTGCAAAAATAGCAAAACAACTAAACGAAATTGCCGCTGACATTAAAGAAATCAAGGAAAAACGACTGGGTGATATTGACAAGAAATTAGAGGCTCTGACTAGACTAGAAAATAGCGTTTCTAGCTGCCAGAATGAAATAGGAATGTTGAATTTCGTAATCAAAACGCTCGAAAGGCGAATTGATGACCTGGAGAACCACAGCAGGCGATACAATCTGATAGTTTACGGACTACCTGAAGAAAAGGACGAAAATAGCAAAAGCCTTGAAGAAGCCGTTAATAGCAAAGTCATTGCAAATATCCTCGAGCTCGATCCAGTAGCAATCGAACGTATTCATCGCTTGGGTAAACCGGCACCAAATAAGATTAGGCCTATCATTTTCAAGCTTCTTGACTTCAGGAACAAAGCACAGATACTGAAAGGGGGAGCTAAGCTTAAGAACACAGGAATTTCTATTGGCGAAGACTTCTCACGGAAAATAAGGGATGTCAGAAAGAAGCTCTGGGACAGTGCAAAACAGAACCAATTGAATAAGGAAAAAGTGTCATTGGCTTTTGATAAACTCTACATTAATAAGCAATGTTATATGTGGGATGATGTCAAGAATGAAAGAGTACTGATCAAAAAAAAACGACCCAGATGTAAGCTGCCCCATGACGAGGCAGCGCGCCCAGTTGCTGTCGACGCCAGACTCTTGAACGATGCCCCTTTTCATGTACCTAACGAGTATGATGACAGGAACGATCAACCCCTATTCAGCAGTAGAAACAAAAACCTACGCCTTGTTAATGTAAATGCGCAAAGTATTGTAAATAAAACTGACCTCCTTGAAATCACTTTACTCCAGCATGATCCGCACGTTACAGTAATTACTGAAACATGGCTACGCAACGAAATAAGTGATGATACAATATTCCCACCGAACTACAAAGTCTTTCGCAAAGACCGCGCCTCTAGGGGTGGCGTTGTGGCGGTTCTAATCAAACAACAGATTGAAGCCATATTGCTGGACGATATTGCTGACTTGGAGTGCTTGTGCATTGAATTATCTTGTTGGGGTCAGCATTTTATTTTATACGCGCTTTACCGCCCTCCAGACACGCCCCCTGAATAAAGAGCGAAGGAAGAAAGAGAGCAGCAATTGAAATTGGAGCTGGAGAGAGAGAAGTTAGCAGCCGAAAGGGCGAGAGAAGAAAGAGAAGCGGAGATGGCTGAAAGGGAACGGCAGCGGCAGCACGAGATGGAACTCGAGCGGCTCCCATTGCAACAGCGAAGTGAAACTCCAGTCCAAGCTAGAGTTGAAAGCAGCGAACGGGAGACCACGGATTCCGCTTGAACCCAAAAAAGCTGCTCGTAGCATTGGATGAAAGGAAGGACGACCTTGACGCGTACCTTCACAGATTCGAGACGATTGCAAGGAGCCGAATTGGCCGGAACATCAATGGGCAACTGCTTTGAGTACTTGCTTGAGTGGTGAAGCGCTCAGTGTGTACGGTAGACTGACGCCGACCGATGCAGCCAACTATGCCAAGGTGAAAGCTGCTTTGCTGAAGCGATTTAGATTTACTGTGGAAGGATTCCGGGACAGATTTCGGACAGGAAAGCCAGCTGATGGTGAGACGGCTACGCAGTACGCCGCCCGACTTAGCCATTATTTCGACAGATGGATTGAACTTTCAGGGACAGCGCAGGAGTACGATGAACTTAGAGAGCTCCTAATTAGAGAACAGTTTCTTACTAGTTGCCACCCAAGCCTGTCGCTGTACTTAAAAGAGAGGAGAGCTAAGTCACTTGAAGACATGCTTGAATTGGCTGATCAATTCTTGGAAGCGCAAGTTGGAACTAATTTGGCCAAGGTCAAGAAGGAGTGTCCCGAAGATTCTAAAAATTCGGCACCCGAACAAAAGAAGCGTGCACCAGAGAGTGTTCCGCGATGTTTCCTGTGTAACCGAGTGGGTCACCGCACGAGCAACTGTCGCACTAAGTTTACGAGCCCTACGGTAGTAAAATGTTTTAAGTGTGGTCAGACTGGGCACAAAGCAGATGCTTGTCGGAACGGAGTGAGTCAAACTCACCAGGTATCCTGTGTGCAAGCGGCACCGAAATCTGATAATAATGCCGTCACTGATGGATTCGTAGAGTTGAAAAATGGGGAGCAAATTCCTATTGTGGGTGCTGTAATGTCAAAACAGTCAACCGGTGTCACGAAGAGAATGCCAGCGCTGCCTGGAAAAGTTGCGGGCAGGAAGGTTACGGTGTTAAGAGATACCGGCAGCTCCACTGTTGTCGTGCGGAGAAATCTGGTACGGGAAAGTGAGTTAACAGGCAAAACGAAACCGGTTTTCCTAATTGACCGTACGGTTCTGATGCTTCCCGAAGCAGAAATTGAGGTTGATACCCCGTACTTCAGCGGGAAGGTTACTGCTTTATGCATGACGACCCCCCTGTACGACCTTGTCATCGGAAACATCGACGGGGCGCGAGGACCGAATGATCCAGAATGTTTGGGAGGAGACCCTAAGATAGAGCCCTCGCCAACCCAGCGACCGCGAGATACAGTGGATGAGCATCCCGTGACTGATCTCACTCGAGCCCAAGGTGAAGCCGCGGTGCAAGAGACAGTGAATGAGAAGATGATCGTGTTGAATGAGTTCACGGGCCGAGCAACTGGACTTACGTCGGCACGACCTCAACCGACCGACAGTGTAAAAGAGACGGAAGTGGTCAGCCGGGCCAAATGTAGAGACATGAACAAGCTGGTAAATAAACAGACAGGACCCGTCGAATGTTATGAGCCGTTAACGGTGTCGGAAGTGACAACGATGGCTGAGACGCCGCCTCAGATACCGTCGTTGGAAAGGGCTCGCCGAAATGGAACGAGGAAAACCAAGAAGAGATCGAGCTAGCACCGCAAGAAAGGGCGCAAGCGCCACTCAAAGTACCCAGGATAAGTGCTGAGGTCAAATCAGAATGTGTTTGGCAGTGCTGAGTGACATATGTTGTGTTAATGTTCTTGTTATCCTGTGTCACAAGTGTATGTCGAGCGAGTCAACGTGTTCTGTGCGATGCTGTGATGTATAGTGTTGTAAAGACAGAACTTAGTATGTTTGTATGGTTTGGAATGTGTGATGAAGCGTTGTACGCATGTACCTGCGGTTATATTTCATGTGTGAGATTGAATTGTAATGTCCAATTGTATTGAGTGATATATTGTGAATGTGACGTGTCATGAGCAACGGACTATGTTACAGTCGTTGAGTGTGTGGGGACTCTTCGCGCTCGTTTGTGTGGTTTTGAATATTATGAGATAATATTCTTAAAGTGGGGGACAGTGTCACAGAACGAGCGCTCAAAATGGGCGCGCGCGCCAAATTCTTGCGATAACGCGCCGGAGTGACGCCGCGAGGCCAGCGAAAAAAAAGAAAGAAAACAAACATCTAAAGGCCCCCCGGGCGCGCGACGCTCTCCCCTCGGAAGCGTGGCTTCGCCGATGAACCTACTCACCCCGCAGCGGCGGCCGGACAAGCACTGGAAATTTCTAGAAGGAAATAGGCGTGGTCATGCCGAGTTGAGTCATCCGACGTAGAGGGTATTCGAACCGTCTCGCCTTCTCCCCAGCCTTCGCTGCGTATCGCGTCGACGAAATGACGAGAACCTTCTGGAATCTCGCACGGAAGGTATTTAATCGAGCGGCCGAGACGAGAGAGCAGGAGAAGACGGAAGTTAGCGCCAGAGCGCGTAGGAATTCCGCCGTGTAGTCGGCGAAGGTTTTGTCCGTAGCGACAAAGCAGGAGAAGAGGAGAATTTCCACCTGATGGGTGAAGGCTCGAGCTACAGGCAAGAGCGTGGGTTTACCGCTATCGAGCGAAGACGCGTGGCAACAGCTGCGTGTATGAAGCAGACGTGTTTCCGGCGAAGAAGTTTGAAGCTTGGAGAGGGGCCAATTGAAGACGCGAGGTTTCCTGGAAGAGAAACTTCGGGGCAGCGGAACGGCAACAACGCTGGACTTTGAGTGAGTGATTCTCGGAAGAGTATCATTCAGACTTTTGTTCCAAGGACTTTGGACTGAATAGGTTTTCTATCTCTTTAGTCTTAAGGGTCTTGGTTGTTCAATGCATGCGACTGCATTGCAGTGTGTACTGTTGTCTGTGTCCGTTGTTCGGGTGTGGCTAATTGTACTGTGTAGTGCGTTGATTGATCGGTGACATATTGTACTCAGCTATTGTGGAGTGAGCATATTTGTGTAGTGTTTTTCTGATCTGCCATTATTGAGAATATAATTTTGTTTGTTTATCAACTCTCGGCTCTGACTTGTTCTTTGGGCCACAGCCGGCGTCTGCTGGCGCACCAATAAGGACCACTTCTAAATTGTCCACGCTTTCGTGGTGCGGTTCGGGGGGCCGATACTTCGGCTCTTGGAATTAGCCCGGCGATCACCTCCCTAATTAACGGGACCTGCGTGACATATGTATGTATGCATGTATGTATGTATGTATGTATGTATGTATGTATGTATGTATGTATGTATGTATGTATGTATGTATGTATGTATGTATGTATGTATGTATGTATGTATGTATGTATGTATGTATGTATGTATGTATGTATGTATGTATGTATGTATGGTTGTATGTATCTATATGTAATGTATGTGTGTATGTATGCACGTGTGTGTATATACGTGTGTGTATGTACGTGTGTGTATGTATGTATGTGTTTGTCTGTATGTATATGCGTGTGTGTGTATGTACGTGTGTGTGCGTGCGTGTGCGTGCGCGCGTGTGTCCGAATGTGCTGGCGCGTGTTTGCGTGTGTGTGCGCGTACGCGCGCGTGTACGCGTGTGTGCGTGTGTATGTGTATGTATGTACGTGTATTTGTGTGTGTGTGTGTGCGTGCGTGCGTGTGTGTGTGTGCGTGTGCGTGCGTGCGTTTGCGCGTGCGCTTGTGCGTTTGTGTGTCCTTGCGCTTGCGTGTGTGTGTGCGTTTGCGTGCGCGTTTGCGTGCGCGTGCGTGTGTGTGCGTGCGCTTGTGCGTGCGTGTTTACGTGCGTGCATGTGTGCGTGTGTGCGTGTGGGCGTGCGTGCGCGTGTGCGTTCGTGCGTGTGTGTACATGGGCGTGCGTGTGCGCATGTGCGTGCGTGTGTGTGCGCGTGTGCGCTTGGGCGTGCGCATGTGTGCGTCTGCTCGCGCGGGCGTGTGAGCATGTGTGTGCGTGTGTGCGTGCTTGTGTGCGTGCGTGTGTGCGTGCGTGGGCGTGTGTGCGTGTGTGTGTGTGCACGCGTTTTCTATGTGTGAGCGTGTGTGTGAGTGTGCGTGTGTGCGTGCGTGCGTGCGTGCGTGTGTGTGAGTGTGTGCGTGTGTGTGCGTGTGCGCATGCGTCTACTTGTGTGTTTGTCTGTATGTATGTGTGCGTGTGTGTCATATGTATGTGTGCATGCATGTATGTATGTATGTATGTATGTATGTATGTATGTATGTATGTATGTATGTATGTATGTGTGTATGTATGTATGTGTGTATGTATGTATGTATGTATGTATGTATGTATGTACTTATGTATGTGTGTTTGTGTGCGTGCGTGTGTGTGCGTGTGTGTGCGTGTGAGTATGTGCGTGTGCGTGCGTGCGTGTGTGTACGTGTGCGTGTGTGTGTGCGTGCGTGCGTGTGCGTTTGTGTGCGCGTGTGTGAGTGTGTGCGCGTGTGTGCATGTTTGTATGTGTGTGTGTATGTGTAGGTATGTATGTATGTACGTGTGTGTATGTATGTGTGTATGTACGTGTGTCTACGTACGTATGTGTGTGTATGTGTGCGCATGTACGTGTGTGCGAGTGTATGTACGTGTGTGTGTATGTACATGTGTGTATGTACGTGTGTGTGTATGTGTACGCGTATATGTGTGTGTACGTGTGTGTATGTGTACGTGCGTGTGCGCGCGCGTGTGTGTGCGTGCTTGTGCGTGCGTGAGTGTGGGTGTGTGCGTGGGTGTGTGCGTGGGTGTGTGTGTGTTAGCGTGATCGTGTGCGTGTGTGCGTAGGTGTGTGTGCGTGTGCGTGCGTGTATGTGCGTGCGCGTGCATGAGTGTGCGTGTGTGTGTGCTTGTGCGTGTGTGTGTGTGCGTGTGAGTGTGTGTGCGTGTGTGCATGTATGTATGTATGTATGTATTGCCACCAGCACGTAGTGGGTTGACAGCAAGAGCGGCTCTCAATCTTGAGAAAAAAAGAAGATCGCGTGCTTCTTCTGTGCTTGAGAGCCAGCCACGACTGACGCATCGTCCAAGTGCTAGTTACCTGGTGGTTTAATAAATCCCTTAGTACTCGTGACTCATCGTGACAAACTGGTGGAAGTGCTGGGTAGTCTCACAGATGCTGCAGACACCCCCAGGAAGCCGCGATACGAGTCCAGTGCCAGTGAATACTCCCGTGCATCGGACCAGCCGCCGAATCAGGGGATTGCCTCCGGAAGCCGACGATACTGCTCCCACCACGTCGACAAACATGACCAGCGCTTCGGTGCAAACATCGGCAACCGGCACGGGAAGCACGACGTCGAACCTCTACACGTTGGAAAGCCCACGCGCACCGGCGACGTTCCATGGCTCGGAGCACGAGGACGTTGAGGACTGGTTGGCGGATTTCGAGCGCGTAGCCACCTTGATTCAGTGGGACGACGCGGCGAAACTGGGTCGTGTCTACTTCTATCTCGAAGACGGGGCACGTACATGGTATCAAAACCGAGAGGATTAGCTGACGACGTGGCCCGAATTCTCTCGTAGACTTCTGCAGACCTATGCCAGTGCTGATCGCCAAGAACGAGCTGAACGAGCTATTCTGGCCCGCGTCCAGCTGCCAAACGAAACTGTGACCACGTTCGTCGAAGACATGACGCGCCTCTTCCAACGGGCCGATTCAAGAATGACGGAGGACAAGAAGTTGCGTCACTTGATGCGCGGTGTCAAGGACCAGCTTTTTGCCGGCCTCGTGCGCAGCCCTCCGAAGACGGTTGCGGAGTTCTTGTCCGAGGCCGTGACAATGGAAAAAAATGCTGCAGCAGCGATCCAACTAATACAACAGGCAAGTCAATGGCATGTCTACTGCCGACATTTTCACCGCCACTAGAACCAACAACGACTGTCTACGTGAACTCATTCGTGATATAATACGTGAAGAGTTACAAAAGGCTGGTGTAACACCTCATCCTACAGTTAACTCTATTGCAACTGTGATCAATTATGACCTGCACCAGGCCCTCCGGGACACCTTGGTTCATGATACAGCTGTGCCAGCTCCTGCTGAATACCGCCGTGAGACAACCTACGCGGAAGCCTTGAAACGCCCTGCTGCATCGCCGCCATTATTCGTCCATCCTGTTCCTGCTGTTTCACTACAGTCAGCGCAGCACATACCGTACTACGAAGGCACGTACACGCCACCACCGTTGGCTTTTGTCCCTGGTGCTTCTGTCGCCCATCGTTCACTGCAACCAATTCAGTACATTGACGATCGGCGCACGTCTCCTCGAAAGTCTGATGTTTGGCGCACACCTGATCGCCGGCCTCTGTGCCTTCACTGTGGAGAAGCTGATCACTTGTACCGCCAGTGCCCATATCGCCGTCTTGGGCTTCGCGGCTTCTCTGCGTACTCACCGCCACCCCGTTACGGCCAGAGACCGCACGACATCAAAAACTACCCCTCCCAGCAGCATGCACCACCATCTGCCGGGCGCCAGTCGCGCTCGCCATCACCGAGGCGATTTTCATCAACGCTCCAGCGGCATTCTACCACACGGTCTCCCAGCCCCCGTCGGGAAAACTAGACCAAGCGACCTCTGGGGGCGGGGTCGCTGAACGTCGAAGCGCTGAAGACCTCCTATTTACGCAGAACCGTACAGAAACTGGTCCGACATCACCTGCTGCAAAGGATGGGCGACTTTCACTCGACATAGCAGTGACAATTGATGGTTGTGCAGTTAATGCGTTAGTGGACACCGGCGCAGACTATTCCATACTGAGCGGGAAACTGACAACGCAGCTGAAGAAAGTCATCACGCCGTGGCATAACTCGCAGATTCGGACAGCTGGTGGCCACGTCGTAACTCCACTGGGTGCCTGCACAACTAGAGTACAAATTCAAGGGTACACATTCGTAGCAAGCTGCCTTGTTCTACGCGAATGTTCCCGTGACGTCATTCTGGGAGTTGACTTTCTACAAGAAAATGGAGCTATCATTGATCTGCAAGAGCGCCGCGTCACGTTCTCAGCCCAGCGAGCAATCAACGTGCAGGATGGTGGAAGGCGTGTCGACGTACTCCGTATTTCTGAACAGAGTGTGACGCTTCCTCCTCGAACAAGTGTTCTAGTCGACGTAACATGCTGTGGTTTGGGCGATGGCGATGTGGTGACTGAGACAAATTTAGAACACCTCCTGCAGCAAGGCATTTGTGTAGCTAGAAGTGTAATACACCTTCGTGATGGCCGATCTGAATTGCTCGTAACCAACTTCAGCAATGAGCATCGACATCTTTTTCGTGGCACTTCGATAGCGTTCGCCCACGAAGTAGCAAACGTCACCAACTGTCTCACGTCGGAAATAGTGGATACCGTAGACACGTCAATGAGTATTATTGACATCAATCCTCATCTGTCCACCGTTAACTAGACTGCGCTACGAGCGCTCTTGTTCGAGTTCAGGTCTTGCTTCGCAACTTGCTCAAAGATCCGCCAGACATCCATCACTCAACACAGGATCACCACGTACGAGGACGCACGTCCGATGCACCGCAACCCCTACCGCGTGTCAGCCAAAGAACGTGAAGCGATACGTACGCAAGTCACCGAGATGCTTGACGATGGCGTTATTGAACCATCTAACAATCCATGGTCATCTCCAGTCGTACTTGTCAAAAAGAAGGACGGGTCGCTACGCTTCTGCGTCGACTACCGGAAGCTTAACAACGTGACGAAAAAGGATGTGTATCAGCTGCCACGTATCGATGATTCGCTGGATAGACTTCGTCGTGCCCATTATTTCACTTCTCTCGATCTGAAAAGCGGGTATTGGCAAATCGAGGTAAATCAGCGAGACTGTGAGAAAACAGCCTTTGTGACTCCAGACGGCCTATACCAATTTCGACTGCTACCTTTTGGCTTGTGTTCAGCACCGGCAACTTTCCAGCGAATGATGGACACTGTCCTCACAAGGCTCAAGTGGCAGACTTGTCTTGTCTACCTTGATGATGTGGTGGTGTTCTCTACCACGTTCGAGCAGCACCTTCACCGCCTGCGCAGCGTGCTGGAGGCTATCCGATCGGCGGACCTCACACTAAAGCCACAGAATTGCCACTTCGGCTATAAAGAACTAAAATTTCTTGGATGTGTAGTTAGCGCCGAAGGAATCCGTCCCGATCCGGACAAGCTTGCCGCTGTTGCCGAATTACCAGCTCCTGTCGATAAGAAAGCCGTCCGGCGCTTCCTTGGTTTGTGCGCCTACTATCGCCGATTCATTCATGGCTTTTCACAGATAGCAGAACCTCTGACTCGTCTCACAAGGAACGACACGTCGTTTGTCTGGGAAAACGAGCAACAAGCAGCTTTTGATGAGCTCCGACAGCGCATGCAATCAGCGCCCGTTCTCGCTCATTTCGACGATGATGCTGACACGGAGGTCCATACCGACGCTAGTAACATTGGGCTCGGTGCAGTGCTCGTTCAGCGTCAAGAGGACATTGAAAGAGTGATAGCCTACGCCAGCCGCTCTCTATCCCGTGCTGAGGCAAATTATTCCACTACGGAGAAAGAGTGCCTCGCAGTCGTGTGGGCAATCACCAAGTTCCGAAGTTCCGCCCGTACTTTTATGGTCGTCCCTTCAAGATAGTGACGGATCATAACGCGCTCTTTTGGTTGGCAAGCCTGCGCGAACCTTCAGGTCGGCTAGCACAGTGGAGCTTGTGGCTGCAGGAATTTGATGTCACCATCGTCCATAAGTCCGGCCGTAAGCATGAAGACGCTGACACACTGTCACGCGCACCCTTTCATGTCGTCAGTCAGGAGGCAGAGGAAGACGAAGGCTTTCTGGGCGCCGTTAGTGCATCAGACTTGAGCAAACGACAGCGAGATGACGCAGAGATTCGTCCAATCATTGATCATTTAGAGGGCCAGGGCGCAATCATACCACGTCATTTATCCCGCTCGTTGACGTCGTTATGCCTGCGAGGCGGTGTGCTGTACAAGAAGAACGCTCGTTCGAACAACCGCGCTTACCGCCTGGTGGTTCCTCGAGACATGCGAGACGACGTCCTCTTCGCTTGCCATGACGAACCCACATCCGGTCATCTGGGCTACTCAAGGACACTTTCCAGAGTGAGCGAGAGGTACTATTGGCCAGGACTTTCAGCAAGCGTAAAGAAGTACGTCAAGAGCTGTCGGGAATGTCAGCGCCGAAAGCAACCATCTGTTAAGCCAGCTGGTTTGCTTCAGCCCATTGAAGCACCCTGCACGCCGTTCGACCAAGTCGGCATGGACATTCTCGGGCCATTTCCTATGTCTGTGGACAACAACAAATGGGTGATCGTCGCGACCGACTATTTGACACGCTACGCTGAAACCCAGGCGATCCCACGAGCCACGGCTTCTGAGGTAGCGCAATTTTTCATGCGCCACATCGTGTTACGACACGGTGCCCCTTACAGTATAATAACGGACAGAGGGACGGCATTCACGGCACAGCTTACGGACGAAGTTTTCAAACTGAGCAACACCAGACACCGAAGGACAACTGCGTACCACCCGCAAACCAACGGACCTACCGAACGACTGAATAAGACCCTCGCAGACATGATCTCAATGTACATCGAGGTACAACACAAAACATGATTGATTTATATGTGGGGTTTAACGTCCCAAAACCACCATATGATTATGAGAGACGCCGTAGTGGAGGGCTCCGGAAATTTTGACCACCTGGGGTTCTTTAACGTGCACCCAAATCTGAGTACACGGGCCTACAACATTTCCGCCTCCATCGGAAATGCAGCCGCCGCAGCCGGGATTCAAACCCGCGACCTGCGGGTCTGTAGCCGAGTACCTTAGCCACTAGACCACCGCGGCGGGGCAACACAAAACATGGGACCGGATCTTACCTTACGTGACCTTCGCGTATAATACCGCCGTGCAAGAGACCACGCGATTCACGCCATTTAGGCTTCTCTACGGCCGCGAAGTGCAGACCATGCTAGACTCAATGCTACCGTGTCAGGACGAAGACGAGTTGGCAACTGACGCCGATGAATTCGCAGAGCGTGCTGAGGAATCCCGGCAGCTAGCGTGACTACACATCGGCCAGCAACAGCAGGCAGACGCACGACGCTATAATACCCGCCACAGAGAAGTGTTTTACAGCCCCGGAGATCAAGTTTGGGTGTGGACGCCCGTCCACCGCCGTGGCCTTAGTGAAAAGTTACTGAGCCGGTACTATAGCCCACATAAAGTGTTACGCCGCGTCAGTGACGTGAACTACGAAGTGGTTCCGGACTCAACACCCCATGCACGGAGCAGGACACGGCTGAGGCCGGACGTCGTTCATGTGTTGCGCATGAAACCATTTATTGCGCGTTGTTCGTAACTTTTCCTTTACCGTACAGCGTTCTTTGTGTTTTTGTTTATTTTGTGAACTTACTTTCTCGTTCATTGACGTTTCCTATATTGGCACGCTCTTCAATTTTTACTTTAACATTATCCGAATTTTGAATTTTTTTCACGTGCCTATGTAGTAGCATCGCGGTGCTGCTATGTACTTTCCTTTCCTCTTTTTGGTACTTGTTTTTTTTTTCTTTTCAGAAGGGGGGATAATGCCACCAGCACGTAGTGGGTTGACAGCAAGAGCGGCTCTCAATCTGGAGAAAAAAAGAAGATCGCGTGCTTCTTCTCTGCTTGAGAGCCAGCCACGACTGACGCATCGTCCTAGTGCTAGCTACCTGGTGGTTTAATAAATCCCCCAGTACTTGTGACTCATCGTGACAGTATGTATGTATGTATGTATGTATGTATGTATGTATGTATGTATGTATGTATGTATGTATGTATGTATGTATGTATGTATGTATGTATGTATGTATAGGTAATGTATATGTGTATGTATGAACGTGTGTGTATGTACGTGTGTGTGCGTGCGTGTGTGTGCGTGCGTCCGCGCGTGTGTGCGAATGTGCTGGCGTGCGTTTGCGTGTGTGTGCGCGTACGCGTGTGCGCGTGTGTGTGCGTGGGCTTGCGTGGGCGTGCGTGCGTGTGTCTCTGAGCATGTGTGTGAATGTACGTGTGTTTGTGTGCGCGCATGCGTGCGTGTGGTGCCGCGTGTGCGTGTGCGTGTGCTTGTGTGCGTGTGTGTGCGCGCATGTGCGTATGTGTGTGCGCGTGCGTGCGTGTGTGTGTGTGCGCGCGTGTGTGTGAGTGTGTGCGCGCGCATGTGCATGTGTGTGTGCGCTCGTGCGTGCGCGTGTGTGCGTGCACGTGTGCTAGCGTGTACGCGCATTAATGCGCGTGTGTGTGTGCGCGTTTGCATGCGTGCGCATGTGTGTGTGTGCGTAGGCGTGTGTGTGCGCGTGCGTGCGTGCGTGTGTGTGTGTGTGCGTGTGCATGTGTGTGTGTGTGCGCGCTCGTGCGCGCGTGCGCGCGTGTGTGTGCGTGTGTGCGCGCGCGGGTGCGTGTGCGTGTGTCTGCTTGTGTGTTTGTGTATGTATGTATGTATGTATGTATGTATGTATGTATGTATGTATGTATGTATGTATGTATGTATGTATGTATGTATGTATGTATGTATGTATGTATGTATGTATGTACGTGTATGTACGTGTGTGTATGTGTGTGTTTATGCACGTGTGTTTGTGTGTGTACGCGCGTGCGTGCGCGTGTGCTTGTGCGTGTGTGTGTATGTTTGCGTGTACGTGTGTGTGTGTGCGTTTGCGTGTGTGTGCGTTTGCGTGTGTGTGCGTGTTCGTGCGTGTGAGTATGTGCGTGCGCGTGCGTGTGTGTACATGTGCGTGCGTGTGTGTGAGTGTGTGCGAGTGTGTGCATGTTTGTATGTATATGTATGTATGTATGTATGTATGTATGTATGTATGTATGTATGTATGTATGTATGTATGTATGTATGTGTGTATGTATGTATGTATGTATGTATGTATGTATGCACGTGTGTGTATGTACGTGTGTGTGTATGTAAATGTGTGTGTGTATGTACGGGTGTGTGTATGTGTACGTGTATGTGTGTGTACGTGTTTGTGCGTGCGTGTGCGTGTTTGTGTGCGTGCGTGTGCGTGTGTGTGCGTGTGTGCATGTATGTATGCATGTGTGTACGTGTGTGTGTATGTATGTATATGTATGTGCGTTTGTATGTGTGTGTATGTGTGTATGTATGTGTGTGTATGTATGTGTGTGTATGTACGTGTGTGTGCGTGTGTATGTACGTGTGTGTGTATGTGTGTGTGTGTGTATGTGTACGTGTACGTGTGTGTGTGCGTGCGTGTGTGTGTGTAGGCGTGCTCGTGCGCATGTGCGTGCTTGCGTGGGTGCGTGTGCGTGCGTGCGTGTGTGCGGATGTGCGTGCGCGGTTTGCGTGTGTGTGTGTGCGTGCGTGTGTGCGTGCGTGTGTGTTTGCGTGTGTGCGCGTGGGTGTGCGTGGGCGTGCGTGCGCATGCGTGTGTGTGTGTGTGTGTTAGCGTGTGCGTGAATGTACGTGTGTTTGTGTGCGTGTGTGTGAGTGCGCGCGTGTGCGCATGTGCATGTGTGTGTACGCGCGTGCGTATGTGTGTGTGCGTGTGTGTGCGTGCGTGCGTGTGTGTGGGCGCGTGTGCTTGCGAGTGCGCGCATGCATGCGCGTGTGTGTGCGCATGTGCATGCGTGTGCATGTGTGCGTGCAATCGTGTGTGCGTGTGTGTGTGCGTGCGCGTGCGCGCGTGTGTGTGTGTGCGTGTGTGTATGTGTGTGTGCGCTCGTGCGCTCGTGTGCGCGGGTGCGTGCGTGTGTGTGTGTGTGTTTGTGTGTGCGTGTGCCTGTATGTGTATGTATGTATGTATGTATGTATGTATGTATGTATGTATGTATGTATGTATGTATGTATGTATGTATGTATGTATGTGTGTATGTATGTAAGAATACATATAACTACCCCAGCAAGCTCCCTGAGGCCACCTGAAATTACTCAACAACGTGTTGATGATTTCAATTCTTTTTTTGCTTCTGTGTTTACTCATGATAATAGCATTTTGCCCGAGTTTTCTACGTCATCAATGCAGCGGCCGATCGATGATGTGGTAATTAGCGAAGATGGTGTCCTAAATCTTTTACTTAATATAAATACAAGAAAAGTCCCCGGCTCTGATGGAATACCTAACGAATTTCTGTACAGATACGCTGAATGGGCGGCTCGCTTTCTTACAAAAATATTTCAGTCGTCCCTGCGCAGTGGCGGTTTTCCACTGGCGTGGAAGCGGGCTAAAATTGCCCCTGTTCACAAAAGTGGCTCCTCACGGGACGAGCGCAACTACCGTCCTATTTCGCTTATCAGTACATGTTCAAAGATACTCGAGCACATTATTAACAAACACCTGATGTCCTATCTTGATACGCACAATCTATTATTTTCGAAGCAGCATGGCTTCCGCCGAGGCTTATCTACAACTACACAGTTAATCGAATTTGTTCATGATCTTTCAAAAACTATCAATTTGCGTGGTCAAACTGATGTGGTATATTTGGATTTCGCAAAGGCATTTGATAAAGTGTCGCACTCAAAGCTGCTGTTTAAAATGGACAAAACGTTTCAAAATAACAACTTGACAAAATGGTTTTCATCCTATCTCAGCTGCCGTCAGCAGTTTGTTCAAATAAAAAATAATCAGTCTAGAGCAGTTGCAGATATTTCCGGAGTCCCCCAGGGGAGCGTGCTGGGTCCCCTTTTATTTTTGTTATATATTATAGACCTGCCAAACCGGGTTACGGTCGCGATAAGGTTGTTTGCCGACGACTGTGTTGTTTATAGCAGAATCGAGACTGAACATGACCAAGTTAATCTAAACAACAATTTTCAAAGAATAAAGGATGGGTGCGAAGAATGGCAAATGAGTTTGAACACAGAAAAAACAGTCTTTATGACTATAACTAGAAAGAAAGCACCTCTAGATTACAATTACCAGATTGGCAATGCTTTCCTTAAGCGTGTACAAAACTATAAATATCTTGGGTTATGGTTCACGCCCGACCTCCGGTGGAACACTCATATTGATAATGTATGCTCCAGGGCTACCAAGATACTGTATAGCCTTAGACGTAACCTTTATACCGCCCCATCTGATATAAAGTGTCTTGCTTACAAAACCCTTGTCAGACCTATTATCGAATATTCTAAAATTGTCTGGGACCCTTACACTAAGACAAACTGCAATAAAATAGCAAAAATACAGCGACTTGGTGCGAGATTTATTTTAATAAATATCGCCGACATCATTCACCTACTGAACTTTGTAAAAAAGCTGGACTGGATAGTCTTGAACTTAGGACGAGGAGTGAGCGTCTGAAATTCCTCTTCCAGGTATTTCATAATCATTTTAAACTAAACTATTCAGATTACTTCCAGGTCAACACACAAGAACACTCCAGACATCGCCATAATATGTACATACTAGCCCTAGTCTCACGTAACGATTGCTTTGTGTTTAGTTACTTTCCACGTGCTATTGAAGATTGGAATATGCTGCCAGAGTCTATAATTGGTTGTTCCTCGCTTACATCATTTGAACAGGATCTAAAACGTTTATTTTCTGAATAACAGTGGTGTGCGTGTGTACTTTTTGGTTGCATGAGACTGTAGTAGCTGACTTTCAAATCTTCAGCGTGGTGCAAAAGTGCCGCCTCAAATGCGGCATGTGGTGTTCTGCGCGTATGTATTGCATTGCATATGTGTTCCAATTCTTGTTATGTATAATTTCGAGTTGCTGCTCACAATAATACCGAGAAATTATCTCGAGACCTGTACGCTACTTCTTTTTCGCAAATAATTTTTTGTACCTCCACCCTGTAACGGCCCCCTTCTGGGCTAACAGTATAAAGAAATGAAATGAAATATGTATGTATGTATGTATGTATGTATGTATGTATGTATGTATGTATGTATGTATGTATGTATGTATGTATGTATGTATGTATGTATGTATGTATGTATGTATGTATGTATGTATGTATGTATGTATGTATGTATGTATGTATGTGTGTGTGTGTGTGTGTGTGCGCGCGTGTGTGTGTGTGCCTGTGTGTGTGTGTGCGTGTGCGCGTGCGCGTGTGTGTGCGTGCGCGTTTGTGGGCATGTGCGCCTTGCAAATTGATGGCTCATGCTGAAAGTCGTTCAGATGATCAAATTCGTGGTTCAGAAACGAGCTTTGCTTCTGAGTTAGCTGAAATCCACCACAAATTAAATGAATTGCTAACAATTAAATTTAAGGTTGACGCTTTGCAAAAATTAAAACAACTGTTGAGAACATCGAAGAGTCTGGGAAGGTTATGTCGAATAAAAATGATGAAGCTATGGCGAAACTGAATCACCAGACGAAGGACCTTTCGAACCTCCAAAAACGAGTCAGAAAACTCGAGACTGAGGCTAAAGAAAAAGAAGTGGATAAGCTCAAACACAAAATCAACGAGTTATATCAGTATGGCAGACGCCTTAACCTCGATCTTGACGGACTGTCCCAACTCACTAATGAAATCTTCTAGAAAAGCTAAAGAAATTAGCACGTGATCTTGAGCTTGCACCACTTTCTGAGAGTGACGTCAAGGCTGTGCACCGTATTCCATCGAAAAAACAAAACAAAAAAGTAATAAACCTAATGTTGTGATAGTCAGGTTCTCATTTCGCCTCATGAAAGAAAGATGGCTTGAAAAAAGGAGCGACTTAAGAGAAGCAAAGTTAAACATTTTCTTCAATGAAAACCTCACAGCGTACAACAAAGCACTTTTTTTTAGAAAATGAAATTAAGGGACATTGTAAAAGAATATTAGTTCACATGGCACCGAAACGGAAAACTTTTTGTGCGCAACACCCCGCGTTACCGGGTAATTAGAATCGTATAAGAGGAAGATCTCGAAAAAATTCGCTAAACTAAATGATGTCAACCCACACCGGATCAGCAAATCACTATGACGCATGGAAAGAAATACCTTTACTACGACGCATATTCCTTTCAGCAACTAAACTTTTTCCCCAATAAAGACCAGTTATTGTTACTTCATCTGAATTCGCAAGCTTACGAAATAAAAAGGAAGCCGTTGACTTACTGCTTAACCTCTTAAAACATAAATTTGATTTATGTTTTCTGGATTTCTTAGCTTCTACTGAGACTTGGTTCACGAGCTGTGAAGACGCTGTATTCTTTACTGGCTACAATTGCGTCACAGTCTGTAGAGAGAACAAGCGAGGTGGTGGTGTGGCAATTTATATTTACGATAGCCTTAAATTTGTTGCCATCAAAGAATATACAGTTACAACTTGTAATTTTGAATCAGTGATGGTTAGGTCGGCCAATTTGTTCATAGTAGTAATATATAGGCCTCCTTCTGGTACTGCGTCAGCCTTCGTATATTTTGCTTAAGAGTTATTAGAATTTTCTCAACGACAAAATGCACGAGTGATTGTAACGGGTGATTTCAACATTTACATGATTGCTACCTCTGCTAACAAGCAAAATCTTTTGACACAATGCTCTGTTTTGGCAATGACAACGAAATTTATGTGCCTACTCGGATAACAGAAGTATCTAAAACCCTTCTGTACTCGTGCTTCACCAAATTAAAAAATGAATTATGTGCTGGAGGTGGTATAGCGGGTGTTAGTGACCACTTTCCGATTTTAGCATTCAGAAAGTCACATAAAACAAGGCGTAAGAAAATCAACCCTACTTACTGTAGAAAAACTACCAGTGAGAAAATTCAGACCATTCACAGATTAGTGGCTGTGGCAGATTTCAGTGAAGTGAAGATTACAGTGAAAGCACAGAACCTGTACGAGCTTACGAAATATTTGCGTTGAAAATAACACAGCTCTATGATCCGACATTCTTTATAGTACTGCTCAAAACGAACAAAAAAGCTAGGAAATCATAAATAGATGCGTCACTTCTGAAGAGAATAGAAAAAAGGTTTAACCTATTTCACACGTTCATTAAAAGAAAGCAAATTGACTACTTACGGCAGTTTAAACAGTTTAGAAAGAAATAAGGATCTTATATAAAGTGGGGCAGCTAATGCAAATGACCAGAAAGCCGTTTGGAATACCATGAAAGGTCTTTTATCTTCACCAAGTAAAAAAGCCATCACCGAGCTTATGATAGAAGGCAAACCTCGTTCCGGTACATCACTCGCTGATAAGTTCAAAAGTAATTTTTTGAAATCGGGTGCTTGTGAAAGCACCACTAATAACAAAGCAAGTTGTAAGTCAAGAACGTGCATTACAAAATGTCTTACAGAATCACATTTTTGGCCCCACTGGTGAATCTAATGTACATTATTTAATTATGAATTTACCTAACAACTCTGCGACAGGTGTTGACCGTTGCAGTCTCACAGTATATTGTCTGCCCCTCTCACACATATGTAATTTGATTTTAAGGGGATTTGATTTTAAGAAGGCAGACAAAGTGATTCGTTTACGGAACACACCTTGCTCGTCTTTGTGCTTTTCTGGATTTTTCGCCGCACTTGTGGGGTCTATTGCCCCATATATCGTGATGATGGATGTTCAACCTCACGGGGCACCGCCCGAGTCCGGTTCGACTGCGGGGACTGCTTCGAGGAAGCGAGGAAACGCGTCTAGTGAGAGTGAGGACACTGAGCTGCAGTCCGCATCAAGCGACGAGTCCTCGACGACGGCTTCCAACCAGTCCTGTACCGCAAGGCTAACGACGGATCGTCAATGCATCTTCGGCATCAAGCACGACCACCGTGAAAACCTCCCCTCTGCGATGGCCTCACTCTATCCTGTTTGTGCCGCTGAAGGCTACCGACAGTCTACGTGGGCTGAACAGGCAAGCGCTCTCTGTGTATCTCGAGAATATTACGCCAAATGAGATCAAAGAAGTACGTCTAAACGCAAGAAGGAACATCTTGGCAATCGATGTGCTGAACCCACGTGCGCTAAACGCGCTTCATAAAGTAACGCAACTGGGTAACATCGATGTCACGTCTATAATACCAGCTGATAGCCACCACTTCAACAGGGTCACTTATGACATCGCCCACTGAAATTCCAAACTCGGATCTCTCAGTGCTAATAAAACAGCAAATAAGATAACGTCATTGTGAATACATCCGCCTTGGTAACATTACATTGTGTGAGAATTACGTTCAAAAGGGGACTGTCTCCCCTCCCAATGTGAAGGTTGGCCACTTTCGTCACCAGGGGGTCCGACCATTTATTCCAAAACCTATGCAATGTCATAAGTGCCAGAAGATTGGCCATGTGCAGGGAGCATGCAGGAACTCCGAAGTGGTGCCCCCGATGCTCAGAACACAACACCTTAGGGAAAAATGCAGCGCCATCATACTAAAAAGTGGCCCTAATTGTCAAGGTGCCCACAGTGCATCTCCAAAGACCTGTCCCCACGCATAAAGAAAAGAGGTTTATACTATTCTTAAGACAAATGGTGCGAGACAGCTCTACCCACCAAGAGGCCGCGGAAAAAGTCCGGCGGAAGATGACGACCAGCACCGTCGAAGATCTTCGCGAAGACACAGTCAACTACAAGAAGTAATTCCTCGCATCGGGAACGGCGCCCACGCAGGGTACACCGCGGCGAAACGCAGACGATGGAAGAGAGAAAAACAAGTAGATCTCTCTCACTGAAGAGTGGCCGCCACTTACACGCACGCAACTTGTCGGAAGGAACCGCATCAGACGCCGCATTCATCCGAGAGCAAGCTGCGACAACAGAGGAGCAGCGGAACTTGAATAAGCAAATGATTGGGCTCCTTCTACGACCCATAATTAACGCCATTAGCACGGTTGTTAAAACAACATGCGTACAACGTCAGCCAGAAGTGCACTCAAGTACTGGACGGTCCTGAGCCCCAGTACTGGCGGCTCTTGAGCAGATATTGGCCCACCAGCCACTGTCTTTCAGGGAAGAGGTCAAAAAAAGCAACAATGTTCAGTGGAATGCCACGGGGACTGAAATCACGCATTGCAGATTTCCGTCGGTTCGTTTCCACCAATATGTTTTCCCATCATCGTCATGCTGAGCCAAATTATCGAGCGCTATCAGACTCTCCGGATATGAATCATTTATGTCGGCTTGTTATAGTGGAAAAGCAAGGTCCTGCTATTTATTCGACGTGACCTGACCTACATTCTTCGGCCTGTACCACCTGACAACGATAACCAATATATATGCTTAACAGTGCAGAAAAAGGATCTTATTGTCACTGTTGTTGGTGCATACCTGTCGCCATCAATTCGATTTGACCACAGAGGACTAGGACACATCCTATCATCTAATCCTGGCCCATGGGTGATCATCGGAAACTTTAATGCCCACCATATGCTATGGGGGAGCCCGAAGATCAGCGCAAAGGGTAGAAGCCTGATAACGTTTGCTTCAGACAACGAGCTGTGCTTGTTAATTGATGGCAGCCCAACATTTCTACGTGGCCCTGGATACAGCAGTTGCCTTGACTTGGCTTTCGTTTCTCGAGATCTCGTCAGATGTGCCGGATAGTTTGCGGATATAGAAA